>OX454419.1:25034971-25634971 GCA_949715475.1 Microchrysa polita | reverse complement strand
ACTTTACTTGTGTCAAATCGCTTTGCTTCAACAGTGTTGTTATTGTATTTTTCTCTCCCATGAATTTGCACTTTCGGCACACTTTTTAAGTGATGTTGCCCCTCCTTCTATTAATACCTGCTCGAAGCCAAGAACCATCGCTTCGTCAAACTACCGCTCCTTGCATTTTTCCTTCCCAAGGCAGATATTGTTTACGTTGCGTGTCACACGTGTATCTTTTGTGCATCGTGAATGTATATGTGTATCAGATCAGTGCATTTAGAGTTCATTGTTATAGGAAGACGAATCGGCAGTTGCTACGACGGCGACGTCCGCGTCCACATCGATATCCACGTCCACTTCAACATCCGTCGTGTCCACAAAGACTTCAACATCTACATCATCTATTAGTGCAGTCATATTAGCATTTCAAAAAGAAAAAAAAATAGAGTAAGGTTAATTCTTGTGGTTTTTGAATCAGTGGGCTCCCAGGAATCTAAAACTCATTTTGCTAAAAAAAATTTTTAACAGGAAACAAACACCGGATATGCAATGCACTCGACGTCCTCTTTGACATGACACTTTCAATCAAGGTTTGTAATTAGTGTCCTTTAATGTCCTTTTTCAGAGCTTTCTGATAATTTTTTTCTTAGCAAATTTGATGGTAGAATCTTAACCTATCATAGATTCGGAAAAGTGAGAAACGTAGTGACAACTTGGATTTTTCTCGTAGTTATGGTTTTGGAAAGATATTCGGAAAACACGAAAATTTTCGATTTAATCTCGATTTATTCCATTGAGGGTCCTTGAAACAGGAAACAAACACCGGATATGTAATGTACTCGACGTCCCCTTTGATTTGATATGCCACATGCTGACCTCCGGCCAAGGATTAAAGAGTATCCTTTTTTGTCCTTTTTGGGACCTTTCCGATCAAAATTTTTTTTTAGCAAAATGAGTTTTAGATGCCTGGGAGCTCGCTGATTCAAAAACTACAAAAAATAGCCTTACTCTATTTTTTCTATTTGGAGGCCTGAAATGAGATATTTTAACTGCACTATATGCATTGTCTAGCAATAAAACTCAGTTAACTATTTTTGAAACATTATGAATACTTCTGACAATTTTATTTGATTATCTTTTTTGTTCAACATGTTTCTCTTTTAGGGCTCCATCACACAGTCATATTTCTATACGAACATCAGTTTAACGAGTGTGTATGCATTATTTTGTTAAAATTCTAAGCAATTCAATGAAAAACCGGTTAACCGAAAACCGGTACTTTGAGCCCGGTTAAAACCGGACGGTCTAACCGGCTTTGCGAAAAAACCGAAAACCGGGTTATGGGCCGGTTTTTGACATCCCTACCAAAAACCCTCGTTCAACTCGTGCCCACACAAGGGGACGAAATCGATTAGCTTTTCTATTGCCTAAACCGCCCAGAACCCTATCTTTACTCGTCTCTTTTTCTGTGGATGAGCACGCATAGGGTTTCTAGTAGATTTTTCACATAAAACAGCAATAAAAACTTTGCGAGTAACAAGAGAGTTCCAAATCCTGAAAACATGGTTTTTCGAAAGTGTTTTTTTTTTATACAGATTTGATTCTGCTTGGCAAAGCTGCAAGCCTTTATATCAATACATACTTTAGGACAAATTTACTTGAAAAATAAAAATGTTTTGTTAAGAAAATTGCAAGGTGGGGATAATGCCTTTTTAGATTGTGTTGGTGCTTCTGTTTCTCTTGTCATTCAATGTATTCAGTAAAATAAGAGATTTTTCCGCTTATCTGACTGGGACTAAATCAAAAGCATTTCCGCTTTACATATTGCAAATTTTAGGTTTGAGCTCCGGAAAGTATGCTGTTCAGATAAAGTTGTTACTAGTAGCAGTCTGGCTGGTTTAGCGGTTAGTGCGCTTACCTTCGGTGCACAGGCTCATGAGTTCGAATCTCACCGTGTTCCATGGTGTTTTTCGAACTCACGAGCTTGTGACAGACTATGATCTCACTCAGATGTTAAACGAGTACCCATTTATGGGGATAAATAACACTGCTGAGCGTGATGCTGATCTCATTACCTCAACAAAAAGCAGATAAGATCTTGGAAATAGGATGTCACTAACACATCCTGCGGCCTTAGTCCAATGTTGGATTGTCGCGCCTGTTATTTTTATTTATTTAGTAGCAGTGAGAGAAAATAGAATAAAATGAAAAGTCAATAAATCAAAATTTTCGTTTTTCTAATTAAAATTTTTTACATGTTTAATCTCTATTTAACCATTTACCGCTCAATGTTCCCAATGTTTTTTTTAAGGATATTGCTACGGAGTTCGAGGTAGAAGAAGAAGGCAAATCGAGCTCTAGCCAAACTAGAAATATCCCTTTTGAAAATGTGTGGAATCAATTTAATTGCCCTATTGATCCCAAAGACCGAACCGAATTAACTGATAACATAATAAAAATTAAAAACGAAGTTTCGCGTTTAGGAACTGTTCTTGAGCATAACTTTGACATTACGGCGACAAAGCAAGTCGCGAAATTCGTTACAGTTCTCGAAAACTTGCAAACACCGTCACAAATAATTTCATTTATGACATCGAAAACTGCTCAAAAACGAACTCGCAAAATAAGGGTACAACCTGGTACAACCTACTACTTATAGTCGACGCAAAACCAGAAACGGTTCAAGCAAATCTAAAACTAAAATCTACTAAAAATCATAATAAAAAACTAGGGGGCTTCGCCCCCTGCTCGCTTCGCTCGCCAACCCCGGGGCCGAGGCTAATTTCGGGCGCAGCCGAAATTTGGATACCCTTCGCTTGGGCTTAAAGTTTTTTTCGGGCGTACCTATGACTTGTATTTAATCCGCCTCCTCATTCTTTTTCTTCCGTCTTGACAAAAGTTTTGGGCTTGGTTGAAATAAGTGTGCAAATAAAAATATTTACTCGGAAAATTTTATTGCGGTTGCCGGAGCATGACTCCACAGTACGATTCCATTCGTTTTGAAATTTTTAGTTGCTTTGATAAAGACACATTAATTCAAGGTTTTGTGAAATTGGTGTCAAAAAATGTTTCTTAGAAGAACCAATATGGGGGGTTTGGTTTGTATGGCAGCCCCATGACCCCATGGTCCGATTTGATCCAATCTTACATATGTTTTGTGTCATCAATATAAATACTTTTGTGTGAAATTTGGTTGAAATTGGTGCACAAATAAAAAAGTTTCTTTTTAGAAGAACCTAATTTGGGGGGTTGGATTTGTATGGCAGCCCCATGACCCCATGGTCCGATTTTATCGATTCTTACATATGTTTTGTGTCAACAATAGAAATACATTTGTGTGAAATTTGGTTGAAATTCGTGCACAAATAAAAAAGTATTTCTTAGAAGAACCTAATTTGGGGGATAAAGTTTGTATGGCAGCCCCATGACCCCATGGTCCGATTTGATCCATTCTTGCATATATTTTGTGTTATCTATAGAAACACATTTGTGTGAAATTTGGTTGAAATTGGTGCACAAATAAAAAAGTTCTTCTTAGAAGAACTCAAATTGGGGACCTAGGTTTGTATGGCAGCCCCATGACCCAGTGATCCAATTTGGGTGAATCAAACATACAAACAGCCTGCAACAATAAGAAGCACGTGTGCAAAATTTCAGCTTGCTAGCTTCAATACCCGCCGAGTAAAACGCGTTAATATACCCTTTCACTCTATGAGCGAAGGGTATAAAAAAAAACAAAAAAAACGTTTACATAATTTATCCAAGAACATTGAAGACAACGAACCACCACCGAAAAAAAACACTAAGAATTTTTGTTTTGTGTAACTTATGCATTTTTTAACTGGGGATTAAACATGTATAAAAATTAAATTAGAAAAACGAAAATTTTGAATTATTGACTTTTCATTTTATTTTATTTTATTTTCTCTCACTGCTACTAGTAACAACCTTATCTGAACAGCATAATTTCCGGATCTCAAACCTAAAATTTGCAATATGTAAAGCGGAAATGCTTTTGATTTAGTCCCAGTCAGATAAGCGGTAAAGATCTCTTATTTTACTGAATACATTGATTGACAAGAGAAACGGAAGCACCAACACAATCTAAAAAAAAACATTATCCCCACCTTGCAATTTTCTTAACAAAACATTTTTATTTTTCAAGTAAATTTGTCCTAAAGTAAGCTAATCGATTTCGTCCCCTTGTGTGGCGACGAGTTAAACGAGCGTTTTTGGCTGTTTTCGACGCAAAATGTAGGTACTCGAAACCCTATGCGAGTTCGTCCCCTTGTGTGGGGACCGATTTCGTCACCAGCTTGGGGACGAACTGAACTAGGGTTCCTAAATACGCCGCCCGGGGTGCCAAGTTTTGGGAGCGGGGCGATTTTAATATGTAATTAAATAAAAAAAAACTCCAAAATGAAAGTTTGGCTATGTCGTTTTCAGGCTTCATTTGGTACCTAGCTACCATTTGGAAGTCAATGTAGATACAGCTTTATAGAAAAAGTCAATAAGACAATTTGAATCTTCATCTTTTGTTTAGTGACTGTGCATCTTACAGGCCAAATACACCTGCAACTTGGTTGCCAACCTAGGTTGCAGGTACGTTACTACACACTTGCAACATTCCGGCAACCACGCCATTCACGTTCTTGCAACCTGGTACTGCAACCTGCAACATGCCTACAAATCACTTAATTTCCGGATTTTTTGCGTGTTGCCAACTTAGGTTGGCAACCAAGTTGCAGGTGTATAAGGGCTGTCAAAGCAGAAGATAAAATGCTACAGCGTGTCAAAGTGGAAAAACCCGTTTTGTTAATTAGTTGTTTGCAAATAAGTCGGTAACGGTGAAATTTCACGCAATAATCAATAAAAATTGTCTTGCAGCTTATTGAATTCCCTACAATCCAGGAAAAAATTAAATCGATACGATCAAAGCCATCTATATTTCAAAGCCCGGAACCAGAACCCGCTCATATCCTTTTGCGGCAGATCATAGGCTCGATTAGTTGGAAAGTTTACATTGCGGTAAAGGCAAATCGGGTTGGGTCGCGGCAAACTTTACACGAAAAGTATTGGTTCCCGGTCGATTTTCGTCGCGAAAAGTGCAATGTGTCGTGAATTGAAGTGTCTATAATGCAGTGAAAGAAAAAAATCCCGATAAAAAGTGAGTTTTCCACGTGTTTTCGCGGTTTTTATCAGAGCAGACACGGTTTTTTTACATGCGCTGTGCTTGTGTTAGTGCATCGTGCAACGTATATACGACATATTCATAGGCTCGCTTTGTGTGCATGTATTGCTGCTTCCCGGCTTTCTGATATAGGTAGCTTTGGATACGATCATCCACAACCGAGATATACCCAAGAGAAAGTCGATGATCTGAGATAGCAATACATTCTAACATTCAGTTAGGCTTCACTTGGCGGCCAGTTGTCTTTCGCTGCAGATAGAGAGAGATACGTTCATTAAGCGACACGCTTGCGAACACTGACTCTATTAGCGGTACTTTTTGTAAATGAAAGTAAATTTTACAAACTGCGGTTTTTTTCGAAATAATTTTGTATAGTGTCACTGCCATCTTGATAGACAGGCCGGACTGTCGAAATTCGATTTCGAAAATTTGGTTGTTTCTATTGCTAATGTTGTAATACGTGTTACTTGGGGCTCTTAGCGACATTTTCATCAGCTGATAATCTGGCTTGTATATCTAGATGGCGTTGATAGTGTTTGATGAAGTGAAGAGATATCACTTAGGGACAAAATTTATAAAAAGGCGCCGGCGTTCAACAATTCAACTGAATTTATTTTTGCCGAGACCACAAAATTCAGAGGTATGACGCAGTCAGGAGGCATTGTTGGCCAATGAAAGAAACAGGAAACGATTTGTTGATATACTGCTAAAGTATTTAACGAATCATGGTTTCTTAGTATCCTGCTGTAGAGGCTGTAGAGGATGCGGATACACAAATTGTTCAAAGGATTCAAACATACAAACTGCCTGCAGCAAAAAGAAGCATTTGTGCAAAATTTCAGCTTCATAGCTTTCAAATTGGCCGAGTAAAACGCGTCGCAACAGGCAGGCTGACATCGCACAATCGACTCCCCATGTCATGCTGATCATATATATATATATACTTTTTATATGGTCGGGGATGCTTCCTTCAATGCATTACTAACTTCATGACAAAGTTAATATACCCTTTCACTCTATGAGCGAAGGGTATAGCAAAGCCAAATGAGTGTTAGCTCGGACATATACTTGTTTTAATCAACTCATCAGTTGAAAGGAATCATGAGGGGATCTATACGCCAATAACTTTTTCAATATCGGCCATCGATAATTTATGGGGGTGAACCTAGTTCAATTTCCGCTACTGTATTACAAATAAAAAATAGATACCAATTTCGAAGCCTACAGAAGAAGTTCAAATAAAGAGCGCATCTCACCATCCTAACTGCATCTGCAACAAATTATACCTAAAAGTATGTATAAGGCCGCGTACACATACAGAGCGACGCCGAGCGTTTGGGTGCCGAGCGATGCGATGCGACGCGATGCGATGTGTGCACACTCATTGCGATGTCGGGCCGGGCGATGCGATGCGATTTGTTGCGAGTCTACGCAATTTCTTTCTATGGCAAGAAAACCGGATTTTTCAAGGGGATTTCATACGGCGCTGGTTCGCACGATTTGCTGCTGATATGGCTATGATTTCAGATCGACTTTGTGACATAGGGCTTCGAGTGTTCTACCATTGATATTTTCAATATATGTACAAACGTGTCGGTATATTTATATAGTGTTGTAGATAATTGTGGGTATTAATGAATGGATTGTCGTATGTAATAATAATGTAATGTAGTACCATTGGTATTTTCTATTATACATACGTACTTGTCGGTGTGGCTATGTAGTGTTGTAGATAAATTGTAGGTAGGCCATGTAATGATGAATGACTGAAAGAGGTAGGTAACCTTTCTGGAAATTTGCGGTGTTAGCTTACGCGTTTCAAAACAATTTTCGGGCCGCATTTGGATTTGGTGTTAATTGTTGTTAAAATATGTATGAATGGGTGAAATAGGTAATTTTTGGAAACATGCAGTGCAATAAAACCCAGTTTCTAGCGTACTCGCACTTTTATGAGCCTGCAGGCATCCCCGTTTCTCGGGGAAATACACGTCCAATCGGCGTGGCAGAAACACTAAGGTAAATTTGGGTCGCTGATTCCGGATTTGAGGTCAAAAACAAGAAATTTTTTTTGGGGTTGCCCGCCCCCGAAATTGTACCCCTGTTTTCTTGGGGAAATACTCGTCCATTCGGCGTGGCAGAAACACTAAGGTAAATTTGGGTCGCTGATTCCGAATTTGAGGTCAAAAATTAAAAATATTTTTTGGGGTTGCCCGCCCCCAAAATTGTACTTCTGTTTTCTCGGGGAAATACTCGTCCAATTGGCGTGGCAGAAACACTAAGGTAAATTTGGGTCGCTGATTCCGAATTGAGGTAGAAAAATATTTTTTGGGGTTGCCCGCCCCCAAAATTGTGCCCCTGTTTTCTCGGGGAAATACTCTTCTTTGACCCATTCATAGATACAACCACAACTGTCAAATCCGAATACCGCCCTTTTTTGGGGGTACGGGGTACGCTACGATCTGGGTTGGACAGCACTGTAAATTTCCACAAAGGCTATTTAGTAGACCAATCCATTATTACATCACCTACACACGGCTATCCCTTTATTTAATATCTACAAATCTATAACACTATACAACACGACACGTATGTATGTATATATTATCCCCAATGGTAATGCAACCCGATCAGCACAAGGCATGTCTCTCATGTCGATATTTCCCTATCAAAGACCACGAAACCAGCCTCTCTATGTACGATTCCATACATACAATACACTTTGCCACTACGAAACCCGATCCAAACACAAATCGCATCGTCTATGTCGCTCACATCGGCGACAAGGCACCTTGCAGCAGCTGTTGAAAGCACGATGATTCGACATGGAAAAGTTCTCTATCTTACAACCACATGCCACTACGAACCCGATCCAAACACAAATCGCATCGTCCATGTCGCTCACATCGGCGACAAGGCGCCTTGCAGCAGCTGTTGAAAGCACGATGATTCGACATGGAAAAGTTCTCCATCGTACAACCCGACGTCGCATCGCAAGCAGTCTGAATGGTACAAGCAAGTTCGTGCTGGTTCCTATTTAAATGCTAAGAAATTTTTTTTCTTGCGATGGGAAGCTTATCGCATCGCATCGCGTCGCCCGGAGTGTGAATGGGCTGCAACGCATAGTTACTTCGGAATGCTCACTTTTGTTCGGGTATATCCAACGCCATCTAGATACATCAAGGCCGTAACTCAGCCGTTCCATGCCGTCATATTTTGCCTATTATCCATTATTATTAATTTTTGCGAATGATTAGTAAAACTGTTTTTCAACTTTGACACGCTGTAGCATTTTACCTACTGCTTTATGGTGAACAATCGCTACGCCACAGGTGAAGAAAATTTTGTACCTAACAATTCAGTGGACTTTTTGGAAATTCTACCATTAGGAGCGAACATATACTCAGGAAACCCAAACAAGACAAAAACCTTCATAAAAAAAGAAAATAAGAAAATGTTTCAAGTGGTGCAAACTTAAATTTAAGCTTTCTGACTAATACCCTATCGATTTCTAAAATAATCTCAGACAGTGCCTGGCATGCACTTTGAAGCCGGATTTCACGACCGATCGCCTGAAGTATATATTGAACGTGATAAGTATATTATAGGAATCTTAAATGCTCCTGTACTTTCCACAGCCACACTAGCTTCTTACGCTTTGCTTTAGAAAGTCGTTTATTTTATGTGGACATGCTATGTATACTACTAATAATGTAATCTTCATTGATTAGTATGACAGAAGTATGCCATACTTATGACACAACCGTTGTAAAAGCATAAGATCCTCTCTCCAGAAACAATGCGTTCATCTATTTAAAATTCCTATATTTAGGCGCTATAAAAATTTATTTCTACCTTCTACCTAAAATACTTCTCATCATAAGTACTTATTTTTAATTTCTTAACTCTTTAGTGACTAATTTAGTAGCAAAGTGATTTTCTGTTAACCCTTTCATGCATTTGTTGTATCTATACAACAGCCCAATTTATTCAAAATTTCTTCGAACTAACGGCATATTGATAAACTGTTTCTTTTCGCCAGACATCTCACACTCATTGGCTTCATAAGTTTGCTATTCTTTGATATGCATGAATGTTTTTGTTTAATATTGCGAGACTTTTGTGCGGGCAAGTCGATCGATTGTGATTTCGAAATTTCTCTAACCATAAAAGTTATTCTATTTTTGAAGTATAATTAACGAGAGTCAATTACAATTTTTTTTCGCGAGAATATCAATAGTGGAGTGATTTTATCCAAAAAAACAGGTGGGAATATTATTATGGTTGTTCTTAGAGCCTAACACAAGTCTGTTGTTTGTATACAACATGGCGCATTAAGTAGGTGTTTAGTACTTTATACATCCACTCGTTTTCTGTTGCTGGTGCATAGTGTTTTTGTTACATGTTTGTTTCTGTTTTACTGTTTTTTTCGCAGACAAGTTAACTCTGCGAATTTAATATATGATGGATCGTCAAAAGGGCCTTACCCAATATGAAATACAGGAAATATTGGAATTCGATTGGGATGAGTCAGATATTGAATGGGAACCAGAAGGATTACCCGAAGAGGATCTGATTTTGACTGAGGAAATAATTGATAATGAAATCGTTGAGGGCGAAGCAGTTGAAGAGCTGAGCGAAAATTTGGAATTAGAACCATCTGAAACCAATAATCAAGTATTCCAAAAAGTGGATTTAAGCGGCCTTAAATGGAGGAAGAAGGATTTGCAGCCTTTTGATCAGGGGCTCTGGGAAGAGAATGCCACTTCTGGCATGGAATTGATTTCACCCTATCAATATTTTCTAATGTTCATAGACAAGGACATGATTGACAGGATTGTAGACGAGACCAATTTATACTCAGTACGACAATGCGGAATTTCCGTAAATGTAACTTATAAGGAAATTGAGCAGTATTTGGGAATCCTCTTATATATGGGAATTGTGAAGTATCCAGAAATGCGAATGGTGTGGCAGGCGGAGTTCAAAATTCCACTTATAGAAGCCGCCATGACTGGAAAACGTTTCGAGAAAATTAAACAGTTTTTGCACTTTTCTAGTGATGAAAAACAAAAAGAAGACCCCGGATACGACAAATTGCAAAAAATTCGCCCGATGTTAGAAGTAGGGATGTCAAAAACCGGCCCATAACCCGGTTTTCGGTTTTTCGGTTTTTTCGCAAAGCCGGTTAGACCGTCCGGTTTTAACCGGGCTCAAGGTACCGGTTTTCGGTTAACCGGTTTTTCATTGAATTGCTTAGAATTTTAGCAAAATACACACTCGTTAGGCTGATGTTCGTATAGAAATATGACTGTGTAATGGAGCCCTAAAAGAGAAACATGTTGAACAAAAAAGATAATCAAATAAAATTGTCAGAAGTATTCATAATGTTTCAAAATTTTAAATTCGTGCGTGTATGGCAGTATGCCGATGATATGAAAATCGCTATGAAAATACGCAACATTGATGACTGCCTTAAGTTGCAATCCGATTTAGAAAAGCTGCAATTTTGGTGCCGCGATAATAATTTAAATTTAAATGTTAGTAAATGTAAAGTACTTAGCATATATAAATTGAAAACTCCGGTCTTCTTTGAGTACTCCTTAACAGGTAGTGTTCTTGAAAGGGTTGCCGAAATATCAGATCTTGGTGTAATTTTCGACCATGAGCTTTCATTTCGACAACACATTGATTACATTATTTCAAAAGCGAATAGTATGTTAGGATTTGTTAAACGTAATGCGCGCGAATTTAATGATGCTTTTACTTTAAAAATATTGTATGCAGCTTTCGTTCGTTCGCACCTGGAGTATTGTTCTATTGTGTGGAATCCGTTCTATAAGGTGCATATCGAGCGTATAGAAAGAATTCAACACAATTTTACACGGTTTGCCATTTATCAAATTGGCTGGCGTTTCAAGCCAGATTATAAAACTCGCTGTTCCTTATTGGGTTTACAAGCCTTAGATTATAGAAGAACATTTTTAAACGCTATGTTTATAAGAGACCTGTTTTGCTCTCATATTGTTTGTGAAGATATATTAAATAACTTTCAAGTCAGAAATATTCCTCACAATTTACGGCGGAACAACCTTCTTGTTCAGCCTTATCATAGAGTAAACTATGGGCTTAATGAACCAATTACAAGGTCAATTATTCTTTATAATAGTTTGAAGGACTTAGTTAATTTTAATTGTACTATAATAAACTAATTTTTAAAAGAAGTTATTGTGATAAATTTCCTTATTAATATATTTTGTTTTCAGTTTTTTTTTTTACGATCTGCTAGAGTTTACACTCGATTGATTGATTAGTCACTTACGTACGGATAGTAAGTAAAGTGATGCCGAGAAGCCTAGTCCCGGGACAAAAGTTTCTATGAGGCAAAAAAAAAAAAAAAATTAGTTAACTCAGTTTTTTTGCTAGACAATGTATGTAGTGCAGTCAAAATATCCCATTTCAAACTTCCAAATAGAAAAAAATAGAGTAAGGTTATTTTTTGTGGTTTTTTGAATCAGCGAGCTCCCAAGAATCTAAAACTCATTTTGCTAAAAAAAAATTTTGATCGGAAAGGTCCCAAAAAGGACAAAAAATTATACTCTTTAATCCTTGGCCGGAGGTCAGCATGTGGGGTATCAAATCAAAGGGGACGTCGAGTACATTACATAACCGGTTTGTTTCCTGTTTCAAGGACCCTCAACGGAATAAATCGAGATTAAATTGTAAATGTTTGTGTTTTCCGTGTATCTTTCCAAGGCCATAACTACGAGAATAATCCAAGTTGTCACTACGTTTCTCACTTTTCCGAATCTATGATAGGTTAAGATTCTACCATTAAATTTGCTAAGAAAAAAATTACCAGAAAGCTCTGAAAAAGGACATTAAAGGACACCAATTACAAACCTTGATTGAAAGTGAGCATGCGGGGTGTCATGTCAAAGAGGACGTCGAGTGCATTGCATATCCGGTGTTTGTTTCCTGTTTCAAGGACACTAAATCGGAAAATTCGGGCTAAAACGAAAAAGTACGACTTTGGAAAGATACATATACGAGAAACATGAAAATTTTCCATTGGATCCCAATTTTCTCCTGTGAGGCTCCTTGAAACAAGTAATAAATGCCAGATATGGAATGTACTCGACGTCTTCTTTGATATGACACCCCGCATGCCCACGTTCGATCAAGGTTTGTAATTAGTGTCCTTTTTGAGAGCTTTCCGATCACTTTAGCAAATTTAATGGTAGAATCTTTAGCTATTATAGATTCGGAAAAGTGAGAAATGTAGTGACAATTTGAATTACTCTCGTAATTAGGGCTTCGGAAAGATACACGAGAAACACAATAATTCTCCATTTAATCTCGATTTATTCCGTTGAGGGTCCTTGAAACATGGAACAAACACGGATATGTAATGTACTTGACGTCCCCTTTGATTTGATACCCCACATGCCGACCTCCGGTCAAGGATTAAAGAGTATCTTTTTTTGTCCTTTTTGGGACGTTTCCGATCAAAATTTTTTTTAGCAAAATGAGTTTTAGATTTTTGGGAGCCCACTTATTCAAAAACCACAAGAATTAACCTTACTCTATTTTTTTCTATTTGAAATGCTAATATGACTGCACTAATAGATGATGTAGATGTTGAAGTCTTTGTGGACACGACGGATGTTGAAGTGGACGCGGATATCGATGTGGACGCGGACGTCGTAGCAACTGCCGATTCGTCTTCCTATAACAATGAACTCTAAATGCACTGATCTGATACACATATACATTCACGACGCACAAAAGATACACGTGTGACACGCAACGTAAACAATGAGTGCATTCAGCGAACGAAATTTACTGGAAAAACACTGGAAATGCTACAAGAATTACCCGCCACCGACCTCTTCCTCCGCTGAAAAGCCTTCACGCGGAATGAGAATCTAATTGGAAGAGCACTCTTCTGCTACATTTTTCGTTCGCTGAATGTACTCAATATCTACCTTGGAAAGGAAAAATGCAAGGAGCTGTAGTTTGACGAAGCGATGGTTCTTGGAATAATAGCACTAAGGAGAGTGTTCGGAAATACAAAAATTTTTCATAGAAGACAAGCAATAGTATTACAGACTGACAAATCAAGAAAATATAAAAATTTTATGAATTTGGAAAGTTTTTTTTTCGGTTTTAACCGGATGGGCAAACAACCGTCCGGGTTAAAACCGGGAGGATGAAAAAACCGAAAAAAACCGGTTAACCGTTTTGAAAGTACCGGTTTTCGGACTAACCGTCCGGTTTTTGACATCCCTAGTTAGAAGGTTTTCGGAAAAACTGTCTCAAGATCCCTGCAGAGCAGCATCACTGCATAGATGAGCAAATCATACCCTTCAAAGGGAAACAACATCTTAAGCAGTATAACCCCAAAAAGCCGCATAAATGGGGATTTAAAATGTTTACCAGGTGCGGAAAATCTGGAATAATATATGATTTCGCATTGTATGTTGGGGATGGAACATGCCCAGCGTATGGCTTAGGCATCTCTTCTGACATCGTCATCCATTTATTGAAGCATTTGCCAGACCACCAAAATTTCCAGGTATTTTTCGATAATTGGTTTACGTCGTTTAATTTGATGAAGACCTTAAAGGAAAAAGGTTTCGTTGCAACTGGGACAGTGAGGAGCAATCGTATGGGCAAATGTGAATTATATTCCGACGCTCAACTTAAAGCAAAAGGACGTGGCTCTTACGACTATCGAGTTGAATCGGCACACGACATTATAGCCATAAAGTGGTATGACAATAAGGCCGTACAGCTTTTATCTACAGACTATGGGATCGAACCCATGTCGTCATGTCGACGATGGAGCCAAAAAGATAAGAAGTTCATTGCCCCTCTCCCAAATATTGTACAACAATATAATCGGTATATGGGAGGAGTTGATCTAGCAGATATGCTTTGCGAGCTATACAGGATTGACCACAGGTCCCGGAAATATTACATGCGAATTTTTTTCTGGATAATAAATTCTGCAGTTACAAATAGTTGGCTACTGTATAAGCGTCATTGTAAGCTTCGGGGAGTAAGCGCTAAGGACACGCTAAGTTTGGTGCAGTTCCAAGTAAATATTGCAGCTTGTCTAATTTATACCAACACCTTAGAACCAAGGAAGCGAGGTAGGCCAGTTTTTTTCTGAACAAAGCAGCCCGACAACATCAAGGAGCAGTTCACCATCAATTCAAGTGGCAGATGTCCAGCATGATGGCTTTGCTCATTATCCGGCATACAAACCAACGCAATCGCGTTGTAAACTTTGCAAAAATGGGTACACAACTGTTATCTGTACAAAATGTAATTTAGCCCTGTGTTTTACACCCAAAAGAAACTGTTTCTTGAATTACCATGTAAAGTGAAAAGAAATTAAATTTGTTGTTACTTATCACATAAATATGTTTTATTTTACTCCGACAATGCACCATGTTGTATGAGTACAACGTTTTCTAAAAACTACTACATGAATTTTTTATTTTTTTTTATTTTTTTAGTTTATTTATGCCCTAAATAGTGAGAAAATAGTCTCTAAAAAAATCTAGCCTTCCTGCACAAGTTTGGCGCATGAGAGGGTTAAATTGCATTAACTATTTCTTGGGCAGTCTTGTCGTTAGTGAGAGTAAGTGCTAATCTAGAGTCATAAAAAATACCAGTATGTAAATTGTAAATGATTACATGACTATAGAATAGACCATGATTTTGCTGTTAAACACTTTCCTCAGAATGAAAGACTCTTTGAAGGGGTTTTGATAAAATAACTGACTGTAGCTTTTTTTAGTAACATTTACCACATTCCCTTTCATTTGTTTTATGTGTAGGCCGCGGGCAGATAACACAGGAAATTATTGAACCATTTTACTCCCAGTTGAATGTCTTTTTGGCTAGACTCCGGTTGGTAACGTGCTATCCTTTGCATACTGATTATACTATACCTAGGTTAGGTATGTAGAATGAGGTATCTCCGTATCGCTTCTCGGATGTCATAGAGGAGCTGTTGCGGTTATTATAGTATAACCATTAGCGAATTCTGTTTTACATGCAAACTTCGAAATTTCGAAAATCGAAAGCCATTTGTGCAGTGGCGCAACCAGGATCTTGCCCTGGAGGGGGCTATGCCCATGCACATTAGTGGAAATTTGAGTTTCCCTCCGCAAGTTGGATTAAGGTGCCCCGGATGACGCTATACAGTGGTGTTTTGCTCCCATCACAGCCATGCCTATTTTTGATGTAAATTTGTTCATAGCTTAGAGTCGTTAAAATGTGTAGTGGCAGTGGTGGTAGTCAGCGCGTTGTATGTACCACCGTCGTATGAGCTTTCATCCTGAACAAAGTAAATTTTGTTGTATGGCGTATCCGGTTATGTCTTAGAGCAGAATTTGTGAATGCCGGTGCTTCAAGAGGACAGACAAGGGGTAAATGTAATTCCAGGGAAACTTATCTTCTCAGTTGAAATATACGTTCTGTGGTAGCACGGACTCTTCGCAAAACCTAATTGATTGAGGAAGTGAGTTGCTGCGATGGCGGCTCATTATTTTATGATATCAACATCTAAGGATACAACTCTAGTTCCCAATTCATTTAATTTTTTACTGGATTATATTTGTACAACAATAGTTAGGCGTCAAATATTTCACGAAATTATGGACAGAAATATGTTTTATCGATAACTTATTCTTTTTATGTTAATCACGTAGACCAAGCCCAGCCCCCCAACTTAAGACAGAAGAAAATCTTTAATAACTTCATTCGCAATTGAAATTTAAAATTCTAGTCGATAGTCCATGTGTGAGAAACACATGTCTCAGCTATTGAATATTTAAAGCTCGATGTAAAAATTATTAATAATGAAGCCAGGTTTTTCCGGAACGTATTTTGAAGACATTCCCTTTTTGAAAAAATCACCTGATATCTGCTCGTTTATATTCTGGATTTTTGCTCAATGATATTTCAAAAATTCTTATTACCTATGCTCCAAGAACAAAAATTCACAGTTTTCTTAAAATATTCAAGGAAACGCATTGCTTCATATTTCATTTTGCAAATTTTCCGTACCCAATTTCTGGGTTTGGGAGGGGCTTTAGCCCCCTTAGCCCCTCCCGTGGTTGCGCCACTGCATTTGTGTATTCCAAGTTATTGTGATAGTTGAACTGTCAAACGTCTAAACGGAGTTCATTTGGACTCTCTAAATTTTATTAAATTCAGACTGAAATAATATACTAAATATACATCTACGGTGTTCATTGAAACAAATTAATAGTGCCGAACCCTTGCAGTTAAAGTGCCTCCTCAAGACATTAAAATTAGTGTGTAAATTCGTTTTATCGAATTTCTTCCACCAGACTCCGTGATTATAACAAAAGGGAGTTACAGTTACACTTACATACACTATACCACCAAAATCTCGAGTGAGGAAACAGCGCGCGATTGTGGCCAAAACATACAATAACCTACATAATAAAACACCAACTATAACACCATGAGTTCCAAACGAAAAAATGCGCAGGTGACGGATGAGTCACTTGGAACTTTCAACCAAGCCGAACTCGTCAAAGATATTAGTAAAAAAATTAAGGAAGAACTAAATATAAATGAACTGACCGTTTCAGTGCAGTTTATGTCAGAAAAATTTGAAGAACAACGTATACAATTAGAGAAATTAACAAATGAACTAAGGCAACTCAACGAGGAAAATAAAACACTAAAAAATCACATAACATCGCTTAATAATGAAAATGACTATCTACAACGTCAATTACGGCGAAATAATTTAATAATCACTGGGATAAAATCTTCAAATGATCAGAATCTGAACGATATTGTCGAAAAAGTTTCAAGATCAATTAAATGCAACCTTCATGAAATCGACATCAACAACACATATCGAGTAGGAAATGTCACAGCCGAATCTCCGAAAATAGTTATCAGCTTTACTAGAGAGATAATGAGGAATAATTTTCTACTAGCATATAAACGAGAAGTCAGAGAACGAAATAATGGACCAGGATTGAAAGCCAGTGTCATTTGCGAAGGATGGGGGAATGGAAAAGTCTACATAAACGAACATCTTACTCAGAGAACATCCCAACTGTTTAAACAAGTAAAGGAGCTTGCAAAACAAAAACAAATTCAATACGTGTGGATTAAAGATGGTAGTATACTAATAAAGAAAGGTGAGAATGATAAAGTTTTTAGAATTAAAAGTCTAGACGATTTAAATAAATTTTAAATAACCTAGTTGCATTTAGCTGATACTATACATACATACTCATTTAAATGACTGACACGGACTTTCTTCAAAATTACCTTAACCAACAAACAAATAATAGATACGCTAAAGACCCGAAAGAGTGTATAAATCTTCTATTAAACTCACAGCTAATAATACTACACCTCAACATACGTAGCATAAAGAAACACATAGACGAACTTAGATCTTTGGTAAATGATTTTGACAAAAATTCTATCAAAATAGACATTATAATACTAACTGAGACACATCATAATAGTTACTCACTAACACCAGAAAGATTTACCAATGCCTTTGAAATAGATGCGTATGAGTTATATTTTACTAAGAACATAGGGCAAAATAAATGTGAAGGAGTATTCATATATGTTAGGAACAACATTGTCCACACAGTAAAACAAGTGGATACTATTAAACAAGCAAATGTAATGCAGGTAGACACAAAAGTAGCTGGGAAGGAAATTCGAATTCATGGTATGTATAGATCTCCAAATAAAGATGTGAAAGATTTTATAGAAGAAATTGAAAGTAATTTTAATCATAATGACAACAAAGACATTGACATTTTAATTGGAGATATAAACATAGACCTTTTAAATAACATTAACCCAAATACGAATCTTTATGCATTAGCATTATTAACAAAAGGATATAAACAAGAAATAAATAGTCCTACTAGAGTTCACAACAACAGAGGATCTTGCATTGACCATGTATTTGTAAAACATAGAAATAGCGAAGATATTGATACCAATACTATTATATTAGAAACGCATATCACAGATCATTATGCACAAATCGTAAGCATCAAATACGGATCGAAAACAGTAAATAAGCACAACACATTAGATACTAAACTAAAAACAAGACTAGACAAAGACAAATTACTACAATTATTTCAAGAAGACACTGAATGGAACTCAAAATACAGCATATGCGATGACATACAGTTGTTTGTAAAAAAATTCACTAATGACATTTTAGATAAAATCAAATCGGCAACCTACGCAATACGAAGGAAACCGTCTAAAACAATCTTAAAACCATGGATTACTCAAGCTATTGTCAAATCTATAAAAACGAGAGACAAGCTAGGACAAAAGTTACGAAAGCAACCACACAATAGTACATTAAAAAATACGTATAAAAAATATCGTAACATATTATCAAAAACAATTAAAGTTGCTAAGGAAATATATTACAGTAATAAAATAAATAACGCAGGAGCAGATCTGAAAAAGTATTGGAGAATTATAAATGAAATATCCTACAAAAGGGTTAATAAAGTAACTTGCAAGAAGCTAAAAATAAACAACAACATTATACTATTCGATGATGAACCAAACAAAATAGTAAATGAATTTAATCATTACTTCGCTAACATTGGCAAAACTATCGCAACAGATATAGAAATAAGCAACCTTGAAGACACCCCAGAAACGCAATACTTTCAATCAGAAATGCATTTCTGTAAGGTAACCGATATAGAAATCAATGAAATAATAAGTACTGTCAAAGGAAATACAGCCCCCGGTGACGACGAAATTACTATAGAAATATTGAAATTAATCAAAAAATATATAATAAAACCACTAAAAAATATTTTTAATGCTTGTATTGATCAGGGAATATTTCCAAAAGAATTTAAAAGAAGTATCATTACACCTATATTTAAATCAGGAAACGACTCTTCAACGAATAACTACAGGCCAATAGCACTAACAAATAGTATGGCCAAAATATTTGAGAGGTGTTTAAAAACCCGATTAACAAAATATATAGAAGAGAATAACATTCTTCCTGAAGAGCAGTATGGCTTTCGAAAGGGAAAAAGTGTAGACGATGCTTTCGCTAGCCTCACTAATTACGTTGTTGAAAATTGTAGGAACAAAAATAAAGTTTTAGGTATATTTTTAGATTTTTCGAAGGCTTTCGACACCATTAACCATCTAACACTAATACGCTATTTAAGTAAGATAGGTATAAGAAATAAACCATTAAAATTGATTATCAATTATTTGACAAATAGGGAACAAATTGTAAAAATAAATAATATTAAGAGTGACATAATATTAAATAATGAATATGGCTTACCTCAAGGGACTGTGCTCTCACCAATATTATATACATTATATGTCACGTCATTATTTAAATTATCAAGCTCGAAAACTAAGATCATAGGCTTCGCGGACGACACAGTCGTACTATTTGCAGGTTCAAGTTGGAATGAAATTTACCAAACAGCGAATAATAAAATGAAAGATATCATAAAATGGACTAATAACCACTCTTTGAAACTAAATCTAGATAAAACTAAAGTAGTACCTTTTGCAACTAACAAAATCGGTCTTCCCCAAGAGGGCCAAACAATTGATATACATATAAGAAAAAAAGGAACAGAAGTGAAAATAAAACTAGAAAACAATGCAACAACAAAATATTTAGGTCTAACAATTGACAATCATTTTAGGTGGAAACACCACATTAACAATTTGAATGGTAAATTAAAGGGACTTATACCCTTATTTTATAACTTAAAAAAAGTACTTAAAATAGAGGATTTACTAAGAGTTTACGATTCGTTATTTAGTTCCATACTATCATATGGTATTCTTGCTTGGGGAAAGACTTTCGATACACATCTAAAATGTATAAAAACGACACAAAAAAGAGTACTGAAAATAATAGCTGGTGTACATTGGACATATCCATCTAGGCATATTTATATATTAACAGGCAAGAGTGAACTAGAAGATTTATACACGTTTAAAATATTGAGTTATATGGCAAAAAATAAATTACTTAGACCACTTAGCCGTGACGTACGGACAAGATGCAGGACAACGGATATGATGGTACCCCGAGCAAATGCCGAAATGATAAAAAGACATTACACATGTACTGGACCGAAATTATTTAACAGCCTACCAAGGTATCTAAAAAACATGGTTGATAGTGATCGATATTTCAAAAAGAACCTTAAATCCTATCTTAGAAGAAAACAACAAGATCTCTAAATACATACTACCATCTTTATTATCCAAACACTAAAAATTTTAAATTCAAAAAATAGTTTTTATTTGTTGTATAAATTGGTTTATTTTTCCAAAATTTTGATTTTCTGTTTGAAATAGTCACTCATCATTTAATAAATTTAAAATGTCTTAATTAAACATTAAATTCATTGAATTACAAAACTGAATTAACGCTTAAAGAATTCCGATTATTGTAAAAATTATTGTAAACTATCTGTCCTCCTTCCTTTACACAAGCGAAAGCTCATATTGGAAGGAGTAAAATAAATTTGAATTTGAATTTGAATTTGAATTGGTCACGAAGCTTTATAGAAAAAAAAATAAAGGATTTCCGAAGATTATGAAAAAAATTATGTAGACTCGGAATCTGAATTTGTACCTGAATTATGAATCTAATCTAATCTAATCTAGATTTAATTAATGTAGATATCTTATGTACGTAACTGTAGTTCAATTTCCTTCAATAACTCACCTTTCGAATTCTCTTAATTGCTAACTTAAATGATCTTCCATCCACTAACGACATAAGTAAAACAGTTCCAACTATAAAACAAATTAATTGCACTTTATTCGCCATTGTTTATATCATACGCGCTATATCCTTTTGAAATATTTTAACTCCAAATCCGTGTTTTTTTTTTTAAATCTCACTTTTACACTTTTTTATCAAACCAGTTACTGTAGCCAGGAACGTCTATGACTAAATTTCAAATCTTATAAGATCAATGAGTCGGAACTCTTATTTATAAAGTAGAAAATTCTGCAAATTGATCTAATTACGCGTTGGATACTAAAATTGTGCTCGTACGAAAATTATGAATTAAAAATTCTTGCACCGTCTTTTCTCAGAATAGCATTTTGTTTATTTACAATAATTTACAAAATAGCATGCCTTTGTATTGCAACAATATACCTACATAGTTTATGTTGAATTAAATGTAAAATATGCAGAGATAGAAATACACTGAACAGCGCATACTATTTTTATCGCTGCATATTTTTATCACGTTATGAAGTCGTCGATCATCATTACGTGGTAAAGGTAATGTACTCGTATTCGTAGATGTAGAAGTAACGTACTTTGGTCATGATATTGAACTTGGACTTTCTTCAATGACCATAACTCGTACATACAATAATACTCGTAATATTATTTTTGTTACGAGTACTTGTTACCTTGATTGTAATAAACATAAACAGTGAGTCAGAGCGTCTAGTAAAAAGCACGTAAATTTATCGCTAGTATAGCAATTTATCAATTGCGAGAAATATCATTCGGTTTATCTGTATGTAGATACCTAACCTACGAATAATATATTTCTACTTGTATCTGAACCTGAACTTGAAAAGTGTAATAAATACATTATGAGGATAGTATACAATATGAAAATAAACAGTTTGAATACTGCCGCGAGTTATTTTGGGAAACAATAATTATGCAATAAAACCTATTGATTCATATAGGTGGTACATATCTAATTTATTAACCACTGATTGTACCTGGCACTAGACCTTACGCTGGTTGTGGATGTGCTATCAAATTCGTTATTATTTGGGACAGTTCTGATTTTGTAAAAATAAAGTAGGAGCAGATACTAATAACTACCATATCTCTCACGCCAGGCTGTGTGAAGTTAGCCAGTCATTTTTTTGAAATTAGGTCCTTTTGCTCGGTGAACCGTTTGTTCTACAGCGGCTACGTTTGTTCTTGATTGTTCGCCAATTAATATCGTTTGTTCTTCTCTAATTATTTAATTATAGCAACTTTAAAATTGTGAGTGTGAACTTAGCCAGTCATTTTTAAATATGGGTCGGAAAGGTATCATGTAGGGCGTTTGTTCATCCTGGAAACGGAAGGATACAGAAATTATGAAGGAAAAAGGGATTAGTTGTGCCGCCATCTACACTCGACTAGCGAAAACGAGACACAAATAGTACGACCATTGACCACACCTAACCGATTGGCGCTGCTACCATCAAATTCAAAATGTCAAATACACTGTATGAATTTCACAATCGAGTCGCCATTGTTAAATACATCAGACGTAAAATTTTAGCTCTGTGTTTTAATTAATATCGTGGTTTTCAAGTGCTAGCATCCTGTCCTCTTATTGACAATTACTTTAGCGGCATCTATTGCCACTCAAAATGTCAAATCATTTTCGCTAGTCGAGTGTAGATGGCGTCACAACTAATCCCTTTGTGGGAAGATACTTCAGCGCCGAGTATCTATTTCACAAGAAAGCCGCGAGAGACAATCGTTCCTTTAATTAGACAAACGCCACGGTTCAAATAACGATAGTTAAACATTTATTACGATAACAATTGTTATTACATTAACTGCGCGTGACAAGTCAAATTCGTGTTCGAACGCGATAGTAACATCTGACAGTTATCCTCTTCTTGTCGCCACTAGCATTCCTGTCGGCAAAAGCTGGAACGTAGCTGTCGCCACACTACTCCCCTCCGAGTGGCTGACTTGTAGACACGGCTGATTTTCGTTCATAAACTCGAAGAACATTCTTTTCCGCATTTCCTGTCGTATCGCTTCGTACTAAGAACGCTGGCTTTAGACGATCGGTTGACACAACTATTTTTCGTCCGTTTATCTCGATGGTGAACTGCTTATCATTTGTACGGTCTACGACGAGATGAGGGCCGGTGTACGGAGGTTCCAGAGATTTTCGTACAGCATCCGTTCGCAGAAAAACATGGGTGCAAGTCCGCAACTCCTTGAAGAAAAATAAATTCGGTTTTGTGTGATGCGCAGTTGGTCTCGGTTGCAAAAGGCGCATATGTTGTCGGAACTTCTCGATGGCAAAAGGTGCGTCCGGTGTGTCCAAGTCCGTGTAAATGAACTCGCCAGGTATCCTCAAGGATGCTCCGTAGACTAACTCCGCCGCACTGCAACCAATATCTTCCTTGAGAGCTGTCCGCAGGCCGAAAAGCGCAGTGTCGAGGGCGTCTACCCAATTGTTGACGTCTTTGCACATTAATGCCGTTTTCAAAGATCTATGCCATCTTTCTACGATTCCATTTGTTTGTGGATGGTACGCCGTTGTTCGTGATCGCTTGCAACCGATTAAATTAATGAGGGCTTGAAATAATTGAGACTCAAATTGGGTGCCCTGATCTGTCGTTATAGTTACGGGGGATCCAAATCGGCATACCCAATTACGGTAGAAGGCACTTGCCACTGTGTCAGCATCAATGTTCTTTAGAGGAATAGCCTCTGGCCACCGCGAAAAACGATCGATCATCGTTAACAAATATCTGTGGCCATCAACGAGTGGGAGAGGGCCAACCAAATCTAAGTGGACGTGCTGAAACCGCTCGGATGGAACAGGGACTTCGATGTTCGCTGTCTTGACGTGTCGAGAAATCTTGCTCCGTTGACATTCTAAGCAATTTCGTGCCCATGTTCGAATATCCTTTTTGATAAGTGGCCAAACAAATTTTCGCCGTACTAGTTCACTAGTTACGCGGCCGCTGGGGTGACTGGCATTGTGGATGAACTCGAAAACGGTTTCACGCAGTGGTTTCGGTATATAGGGACGAGCCACTCCATTTGAGACGTCACAATAAATGAGATGTGGTGAATTTTCAACACTGACGCGTTGGAGCACTAACGCTGACTCGGACCGCAATAGCTCCTTTAATTCCGGATCCTTGTTTTGCGCCGAGGCTAATTGTTCTGTTGACAAAAACGTTGGAAATTCTATCGTCTCTACACGCGAAAGCATATCTGCTACCCCATTTTCCTCTCCGGAAATATGTCGAATGTCGGTCGTGAATTGCGCGATATATTCCAAATGCCGAACCTGTCTAGAGGTTGCCCGGTCAGAACGTTGATGGAAGCAGTAAATAAGAGGCTTGTGGTCTGTCCGAATATGTAGTTTTTGCCCCTCGACCAAATGACGAAAATGTTTTACTGCCAGGAAAACAGCCAATAACTCTCTGTCATACGTACTGTAACGAAGCTCTGCTGCTTGAAGCTTGCGAGAGAAAAAACTCAAAGGCTGCCACACACCATTGACTTCTTGCTCCAGCACAGCTCCTACACCCTTGTCGGATGCATCCGTGGTGATTCTTAACTGGGCGCCAGTACGTGGATGGGATAACAGTGTTGCATGCGCGAGCTGCGCTTTGCAAGCTTCAAATGCTGATACGGCCTCGGGAGTCCAATCGATAGGTCTCTTGTCATTTTTCTTACAATGCCCAAGAAGCTGGTGTAAGACGGCTTGGGTCTCTGCCGCTCCTTGTATGAACCGACGGTAAAAATTTATCGCTCCCAGGAATCGACGCAGATCGCAATTTCTCTTGGGCTGTTTGATTTCTAATATGGCTTCGACCCTATCTGGAATCGGAGCTACACCATGTTCGCTAATACGATGTCCAAGATAATCGATTACCGTTTTCGCAAAACTGCATTTTTCCAAATTGATTTCTAGACCGAAGGTCTTTAAGCGATTGAATACTTGGCGCATGTGATCAATATGCTCATCTTCGGTTTTTGAAAACACCAAAATGTCATCGATATAACATTTAACGAATGTCAAACCGTGTAATGCTTGGTTCATGAACCTTTGAAAGGTTTGGCTGGCGTTCCTTAAACCAAATGTCATCATCGGAAATTCATAGAGCCCGAATGGCGTTGCGATGGCCGTTTTTTCGATATCCTCAGCTGCAATCGGTATTTGATGATAGGCACGTCGCAGATCAATCGATGAAAATATTTTTGCGCCAGCTACCCAAAGGGTGTCATGGATGTGCGGTATCGGCGTACTATCAGGGACTGTGATAGCATTCAGACGGCGGTAATCACCGCATAGCCGCCATTCACCTGATTTCTTGCGCACCATGTGCAGTGGGCTGGCGAATTGGCTGCATGAAGGGCGGCAGATTCCACGATTGACCATCTCCTCAAACTCTTGCTTGGCTATCTGGAGTTTATCTGGTGATAAACGCCGAGGGCGTTCGGCTACAGGAGGTCCGCGTATCACAATGTGGTGCTGAACGTTGTGAACCACTTCGCTTGCCATTTTCCTGGGAGCCATAATGTCCTTAAACTCGAGGAGGAGTTCGTGAAGCTTACTGTGGTGACTAATAGCCAGCATGTCGATCTCAGTCTGTTCCATTTTTCCTGTCGCGTAAGTTCTGGTTGAGCCGTCTATGATACGTTTTTTTCCAACATCCACAAGAATGTTGTGATGGGCTAAGAAGTCAGCTCCCAAAATTGGCCTGGGAATATTTGCAAGGTAAAACTTCCAGCGATATTGTTTACCCAAACCTACATCCACTCCAAAGTCCGCTGTCCCGTAGGTCGTTATTGGTGTCGCGTTGGCGGCGAACAGTTGTAAATTGGATGTCTGTATTGGACCATGATGAGATGAATGGGGCATAACACTAACTTCTGCGCCCGTGTCGATTAGATAATTATAGTTAGTTTTTTTGTCTCGGATGTGAAGGCGGTTCGTTTTTGGCCTGCGCTCACTTACCGCCTCAAGTTCGCGCCTGAAGCGTTTCCCGGGTTCTTTCGTTTGAAGACACAGTTCCCTTCACATTTTCGGGCCGCGTTACCGAAACGTTTATGGTAAAAGCAAACTTCTTCGCCGCGCTGGTTACGACCTTGACAGGATGACCGTTGAATCGCCTCAACCGCAGTCTCCAGGGACGAGATTCTGTCCTCTGCCCGTGATGCTTCTGAAACTTCGCTTGTGTTGGGATTGTGCAGCAACGTGAGTTTATCAGCTTGTAAAGCTATCTTGTCGATATCCGAATTCTCGCTGAGAACCAGTATCTCTTGCATCCGCCGCGGAAGTTGGCGAATAAATAGATGCTTTAATAGCTCGTCGTTGCATTTTCCCCTGGCCAAATATCTCATCTTCTCTAAAAGAAGGGACGGCTTCTCCTCATGTATTTCTCCACTGAGGAGTTTGTTTAGCGAGCTACTATCGCTTTCCGCGAACAAGGAAATGATTCTGGTCTTAAGACTTTCATACTTCCCGGTTTTCGGGGGATCGGAAATTATGCTGGCTACGTATGGGAGCACCTCGGGCTCCAAGCTAGCAACCACATACCTGAATTGTGTGGCGTCGGCGGATACATTTGACACGGCGAAAATTGCTTCTACTTGCGCGAACCATAATCCAGGATTTTTCCGCCAAAAAGGTGGTAGTTTGACGGCTGCTACTGCTGTTACCTCCTCCGGTTTCGGCTCGAACCATTCTTCTCCATCGGTATCGTCATTTCGTGGTGCTGCTTCTCTGTCTGTCATGTTTGAGGTTACACGGACGGTCGGGGTCACCAATGTGGGAAGATACTTCAGCGCCGAGTATCTATTTCACAAGAAAGCCGCGAGAGACAATCGTTCCTTTAATTAGACAAACGCCACGGTTCAAATAACGATAGTTAAACATTTATTACGATAACAATTGTTATTACATTAACTGCGCGTGACAAGTCAAATTCGTGTTCGAACGCGATAGTAACATCTGACAGTTATCCTCTTCTTGTCGCCACTAGCATTCCTGTCGGCAAAAGCTGGAACGTAGCTGTCGCCACACCTTTTTCCTTAATAGCTCCTGTATCCTTCCGTTTCCAGGATGAACAAACGCCCTACAAAATGAACAAACGTCTGGCTTTCGATTGATACCAAACCTATACCTTTCCGACCCATATTTAAAAATGACTGGCTAAGTTCACACTCACAATTTTAAAGTTGCCATAATTAAATAATTAGAGAAGAACAAACGATATTAATTGGCAAACAATCAAGAACAAACGTAGCCGCTGTAGAACAAACGGTTCACCGAGCAAAAGGACCTAATTTCAAAAAAATGACTGGCTAACTTCACACAGCCCATTCGGTTTATCTGTATGTAGATACCTAGCATACGAATAATATCTAAGCCGGCCCCACACCGAATACTGCCGAGAGTTATTTTGGGAAACAAAAATTATGCAATAAAACCTATTGATTCATATAGGTGGTACCTACTTTTAGAGTAGGTACTAACATCGTCAGTTCACGTGAAATCCATGCAAATAATGTCAAAATTTTGATGATCGTGAAATCGAATTCGCTTGGTGTAGTCCAGTACAATTGGTTCAAAATAGCCCCAAACCTAAACATCCAAAAAGATAAGAAATGTTTGATGCCAAATTGTTGAATACACTGCCTAATATACGCAGTAAAAAGTTACACTAATTTGCGCCATGGGTTAAGGGGGGAGGGGGTGGCAAAGGGGTGAAAATTCAGTTTCTTGCAAATATCTGGAAAACTATGAGTCTGACCTTAAAATGAGCTGAGGACAAAACAAACAACATGAAATTACCTTTGTAATGATATGTAACACTCTAGACATTTTCTCAGAAAATTATACCCTAGACCCAAAAGTATTATAGTGAATTTGGCTTTTTCGAGTTATACATTTCAGACTGTAACTCTTGATAGAATAGACCGACTGCCATAAGATCTTGTCCATATATTGATAACAAAATTTATTTGATTCGCACCAAAAATTGGAGTGCTCCGACCATTGACGCCCCCCTCACTCCTCTTAACATTTTTCAAAAAGGCATGGCTGTAGCTTCTTTTTAAACTGAGCCAGGCAGATCAAATTTGGTGGGATGCCTAGTCTAATCTCCATTATGCTCCCCACCAAAAATTATTACCATCCGATCAAAACTAAGGGTACCCCCCATACAAAGTGAACGAAAATTCTAACAAATTTCACATTTTTTCATTTCTAAATTCTATCTAAAACGGAAAATAAAATTTATCTCTTAGAACGACATTACAAAAGTTAATTGTAGTCCTCTGAATGTATGTTCAAAATCTTGCATCAAAGCGTAGACTACAAGTATCAACAAATTGTATTTGAAAGTCATTGGTACTAGTTCAAAGGCTAGTTCCGAATAAATCGAGTAACGTGTACTAGCAACCTTCAAACCACATTTTTCGTACTTGTAAGGCACGCTCTGGTACAAACTTTTGAATATACATTTACAAGACTACAATTAACTTAACTGTTATAATGACGTTCTAAGAAATAAATTTTATTTTTTCATTTTAAGGCCTGAATAGACCTCGGGCGGAATGAAAATGAAATTTTTGTCCGCTGCGATTTTCTCAATGAAAATGCATGCTTACTGTCGTGGAACATGTCGGTAATGATGGGGAATTCCATAAGCTACAATCCGAATATGGTTCCAAAATTTTTCACGGCCATTTTATGGATTATTTTTCGATTCCCCCGTCATTAGATATTTTCCACGGTGAAATGACCGGGGAATCGAAAAATAATACATAAAATGGCCGAGAAAAATTTTGGAACCATATTCGGATTGTAGCTTATGGAATTCCCCATCATTTCCGACATGTTCCACGACAGTTAGCATGCATTTTCATTGAAAAAATCGCAGCGGACAAAAATTTCATTTTCATTCCGCCTGACGTCTATACTGCGCTTTAGATAGAATAGAAGTGAAAGAATGTGATTTTTTTTTAGAATTTTGGTTTACTTTGTATGGGGAGTACCCTTAGTTTTGATCGGATGGTACCAATTTTTGGTGAGGAGCATAATGGGGCTTAGACTAGGCACCTCACCAAATTTTATCTGCCTGGCTCAATTTGAAAAGAAGCTACAGGCATGCCTTTTTGAAAAATGTTAGGAGGAGTGAGGGAGGCGTCAATGGTCGGAGCACCTCAATTTTTGGTACAAACCAAATAAATTTTGTTTGTAATAGAATGAATAAGATTTCGTCACCCTAGGTTCTTTCTTTCAAGAGTTACAGTCCGAAATGTAAAACTCAAAAACTGTAAATTCTCTATAATACTTTTGGGTCTAGGGTATAATTTTCCGAAAAAACGTCTAGAGTGTTATATATCATTACAAAGGCAATTTTGTGTAGTTTGTTTCGTCCTCAGAAGATTTTAAGATAAGATTCATAGTTTTCCAGTTATTTGTAAAAAAGTAAATTTTCACCCCCTTGGGACCCCCTCCCCCCTTAACCCATGGCGCAAATTGGTGTAACTTTTTATTGCGTATATTGGGCAGTGTATCCAACAATTTGGCATCAAAAAATTCTTTTTCTTTTGGATGTTTGGGTTTTGAGCTATCTGTACTAGACTAGTGGTACTCACTTCACATGAAACTCTCCACACCGATTTTTTACATTTATCCAGCGAAAATAATGCAGATGCCCTTTATTTCACAGTAAAAAGATGTCGTCGACAATTAATCAGAACGTGAGTGAACATTTATCTTACATTGAGTGAATAAAAAGCAAGTCTCCGCACGGCACCGTTTTCAAGGAGACATGCAAGTTTTTCGCTCGGTGAACTCAGTACATACCTTTAAAATGAAATGTTCGATTGGGCATTAACCTTTAAAAGAGCCCAGTCTCATCTGCATTAAAATATATCAGTGTCGTCATACTTTTCACGATGCGTCGGCCACACTGTCGAGAGCCACTCATTAGTAATGGTATGAGAGACACTGGCAGCTTCTCCTGTTAATTTCCTGAAAACGATATTGTGACGGGAGCAACATCGTTGAATCCATCCCTGAGATATGGTAGATAACTCGTCACCCGAAGAAGAATCCTGAACAGCCACCGGTTGATTTTAGCAGGTTGTTGGCTTTTTCGATCAGAATTGGTCCAGATAATAGAATATTTTTGCTTCTTTGGATTTTAAACCATTTCAGAAGTGCCTCGTCGAGTTGATTGTGGGAAGAAGGTCGTTCCTTCTTGAGTTTAAACGCTTTCCCCTTTTCCACCATCTCGCGAACAGAAATACGATTTTTCCATATATGTAGTGGAGATCGTTGAATGATTGACGTCATATTCTTTCGCATAGCTTGGCGATTGGATTCGATTCCCCGTACTCCAGGCGGCAACAAATATGGAATTTGTCTTCAAGAGAAAATTTCTTCCTTTTAGACATAATTTAATCGCGCACTGTTTCTAAACACGAACCAAAAACGTTTACAATAGGTATACAGCCAACCAACTAGCACTGAACAATTAAAAACAATAAACAGTGGAGTGGACTAGGCATTTAAAGGAAAAAATTCTTTCTAAGAAGCAACAGTTGTTAAAAGCGATAATCCTAAGAAATCGGCTCGCTATATCAGCTATATCTAGCAATCATTTCAGTTATTTTGCTGATACAAATGCATATGATTTGGATGTGACGGTCGCTATAACCGATCTTTCTACATCGATGGTCCTCAGAATTACTTCGTTATAACCGATCAGTCGCTATAGAGATGGTCGCTATATCCGACAATTTTACAATTTTACTAATTCGCGCCGGTGTTGAAACAAATCCAGGCCCAGAGGTATGGATTTGTAGTGTCTGCAACCAACGTATCGGTTCGAATGCCAGATCAGTGCAGTGTAATTGCTGTTTGGAATGGGTTCACTTCAGGTGTTCAGGTTTACGAAGGCAAGGGCAACACTCCTTAGCCTATGTTGCGGCAGGTTGTATAAATGCAGGGCAACCCAGGGCTGCTCCCAGCCCACCTTCTCCACCATTGCCCCCTACACCACCAAACAATATGATAAGGAATGCCAGACCCAGTCTTACGCCTGGCCCTCCTCCTCCAGCAGTTTTCACTGCACTATCTATATTACAGTTTAACTGTAATGGCATCCACCGAAAAACCGCTGAGATCACACACTTCTTTAGTTCGAACAGAATTCTCATCGCCGCCATCCAAGAGACGTTGCTTCACGCAAACTCGACTCTAAGCGTCCATAGCGAGTATGTTATACTGCGGAAAGATCGACCGGCCGCCACGGATGATTCTCACCCTGGAGGTGGACTTGCCTTCCTAGTACACAAGTCCGTACATTACTGTGTATTAGATGTAGTTGCTGACGGTACGGCGGAAATTCAAGCCATCTCAGTTCCATCAGGGAGTACTAATATCGAAATTCTTAATATATATGTTCCACCTCATTCAAGTTGCCCTTCAGGCTATCGTTTCGATATTGGTCCTCTCCTTTCCGGAGAGCACAGGGTCATCCTTGGCGACTTTAATGCGCACCATGAGCTCTGGCATTCGGACCTCAACACCAATGTCGGGGGTATAACTATCGCCGAATCACTTGACGCCTCAGAATTCTGTTCACTCAATGAAGATTCGCCGACTAGAGTCGTGGGCACTTGCAGAAGTTCTCCTGACATCAAGAAATCACAATCACAAGAAAGCCGATTGGGATGGTTTCAAAGCTTACTCGTCGGCGAAGTTCATCGAGCTACCATCACCTACCAACATTCATAAGGCCGAGAAAAATATTAGGAACGTCATTACCACAGCCGCGGCACGTTTTATTTCTGCAGGACGTATCCCGAAAGTTCGGCCTGACCTCCCCACTAGTGCCGCCATATTAGCCAATGAACGTGATCAGATCAGAAGCGCTCACTCTGATGATCCCAGAATTCAGGAGCTTAACTCCGAAATTGACCGACAAGTTAAAGACTATAGGAGGGCGAAATGGAACCAGCACCTAGATGAATGTAACCTCAATGAAGGTGTCAGCAAATTATGGTCTACCGTCCGCGCCCTTTCCAATCCTCGGAAAGAAAAGGGCAACAACGCCATTGAATTTGGCGATCCTGCGATCCTCTTCAGTGTGCGAGCCTGTTCAATAAACAAATTATTGAACATTCCAAGTCTGACGGCCTCAAGCGCAAAATTAGAAGACGGATTCGCAGCCGGAATGTATTGAGTCGCTCCGCCCAAAAGCCCCCATTATCCCCCCATTTGAATTTGGCAAAATGGCATGTCCATAACTTCCCCCCAAATTAGAGCAGAGTGCTAAATCTTGGTTTGTTGCGATTGGAGGTCATAGTCACCCCACCCACCAAAAATCAGCTTATTCGGATAAAAACTAAGGGTACCTCCCATACAAAGTGACCCATCAGGAGTTTGTTCTACGCACTACTCATTTTATAAACTGTAGAACAAAGCTGTCTTTGTCAATGAAACCTTATTCACTACATGATGAGCTCCTCGGTGAAGCCTGCGATCAGTCTTATCTGCTTTCAAGGTGTAAAGTTTGACCATCAGGGTACTGATGATCGATATTTATCGAGATAATCGCACTTTTATGTTTGGTAATTATTCATTTTCGATAACTTGGGAATCCTTCTCGATCTTTCTGAAATTTGGCAAACTTGTAGAGCTACTTTTCCTCAGACTCCACTCCATAGCTTCATTGAAACTGTGCCTGAAAAGGCACCACCCAGGTACCAGTTTATCTATTGCAATAAACGAAATAAGGCTTTTAAATAATTAGGTTGGCAGTATCATGAAAAGCCAGATGCCAGATCTTATGACTGTCCTCACAATTTTAAAATCTATCTTGTATTTTATGTATCTAATCTTATTTCGAGTACTCTCCCGTTGATATAGCTTTTTGTGTTGAAGCATACGTTTGTGCTTCACATGCTTATTGATCGGTTTCACCGCTGTTTGTAGCTTATTTTTAATTTGTATTAATCAAAAACACTTTTTCCTTACTACAATTTATTTTTCTTTTTGCAAATATATATTTCGAATGCAACTTGCATTCTTCTTCTCGCACTGAAGAAGAATGCATGTTGCATTCGAAATATATATTTGCAAAAAGAAAAATAAATTGTACTAAGGAAAAAGTGTTTTTGATTAATTCACATGCTTGTTAAAGAGAACCATTGGCGTAGATAGTTTTTCGGAAGAGGGATACGCGGGAGCTTAATCCCGTCAGACGACAACACATCTTAGGAAAAACGGTGGAGTTTATAGAATCGCCTAAAGATTTGAAGTAGGCAGAATACGCTTGAAAGTTCGATCTTAAAAAGTTTTGGGGTGAACTTAAAATTGAATTAAAATGTTAGGAATCGTTCCCGCACTGGAGATGAATGTAGTAAAAATAGGCATCAGTGAGTGGTTTGTCTGCAGCATACAATAATTTTCTGCAGAGCGAGGAAGCAAGAAGTCTTTACGCGTCCTGCGGCTGCCCCTGTGAAGTAATACCGAAAGATGGTCCGGCCTATGAGAGAACGAGATGGTTGTGATTTTATTCGAGAAAACCCCTACATAACAACATACCTACATACAATTAGAACCCTATTGAATCACAAGATATCCCACGATACTGATTTCCGCTAAATGCAAAATTGTCTTAGTAAATTCCACCTGACCTGTTCTTATGACAGTTACACTATCTGCAAAACAACGCTGGGAGAAATCCAAATCTCATGAACGCCAGTATACGCTAGGAATTGTAAAAAATCTAGCCAAGGCAGTAACAATTATGCAATTGAAATACTGTAAAAAGAGTTAACCTTCCGGCGGGCAATACTAATCCTAACACGATCGGGCGCAATGCATCTGACAGATTAAGTGCAGAAAAAGGGATGAAACTAAGTTTCTGTATATTTTAGACTCTTATTTATTGTTGCATTGTCTTTTTGAAACAGTTCTACGAAATTTTAGAAACAAAAACTCGCTCACAAAGTTTGATACTCTTCACATTTTCAATTTTCTAAGAATATTCCGCTTTCAATAGCTTCAATATTTAAAAAACCTCCAACAACTCGACCGCTTAAAAAATGTGAGGTTATTTTACTAAAATCACACTATTGAAGCATTTGGTGAGCCTAAAAGTCAACACAACGTTATTACGCAATATGAAGAGTATAACATGTGGAAATTTTCATAGAAAAGGAGAAAATAACACAATCGGGCGCAATACATCTGAGAGATTATTTCATCCCCTCCAGCCCCTCAGACATTTCATAGATAGAAGCTGAAAACTGCTTTGGGTAGTTGATCGATAAAGATTAAGCTACTGTGAGTTTCAGATCTCTCCCGTTTCATATCGCTGATTGGCGCAAAAAAAACTGGGCACTTAATCTGACGGATGCATTGCGCCCGCCCGAAGGTTAATTCCGAAAGTCCCCTGTGGATGGCATTTTGGAAGATATTGTTACAAAATGTACTCAATTAATAGCAAAGAAATTTATATGTTAAAATTAAGTATAAAAAATATCTGTGACCAGGGGTTTTCCATCCCCGCTTATCTACGCCACTGAGGAGACCATTGAGATCTTTATGGCTCCCTGTATAGTATCAACAGAACCTTGCCTTCTTATTTCCGACAATTTAGGCTACTTCATACTTAACTCTGTTTACGAAGATATCAGTTATGAAGGGAAGAAGAATGAGATAATTTTATGGCATGCATCATATTATGGTAGTAGCCTCGTGTTTCTCCAAATCGGCGTGAAACCCGAATTTTGCAAGTATGTATGTGTACAGCATTGGGTCTTCGGAAGTCTGGTCACCTAATAAACGTTGTGTTGAACTTCTAGTTGGTTTAAACTAAAATAGTCTCGCAGTTTTGAATCTGTCGGGTTGTTGGAGGTCCTTTTAAAAATTGATGCGATTGAGACCCGAACATGATAAATGGAAAATGTGAAGGGTTTTAGCCAGTACTTGTTTCTAGAATTTCGTGGAACTATTTTATAAATAGGTACAATTACAGAGAAAGTTGGGATTGCTACCGTTCCCCATGCCTGCTATGGCAACGCCCATGATCTCCGGACCGCGTCTTAAGGGCTTAAGTGAGGCATAAAAGAACCTACTTTTGGAGGTTGGGTTTTCATGGCAGCCGCCTGAGTACCGTAGGTAGAGCAGTAGAGCTTTCTCTTTGAAAATTTGGTTTGATTAAGGATATCCTACAAAGAAAGTCTGTAGTGTATTTCCTTGTCCACTGTCCTGAAAATATTAATATCAATAATTTCAAGATTTTGGCACCATAGATAGATCAGATAGATATATTTATCAGCTTGAAATACAACTATGCGACAGAAATCATAGCTACTACCTTATTTTTACAAAATCAGAACTGTCCCAAATAATAGATAACGAATTTGATAGCACATCCACCACCGGCGTAAGGTCTAGGTCTAGCGTCAGTACAATCAGTGGCTAATAATTAGATATGTACCACCTACATGAATCAATCACTCTTCATCCTAAGACTTGGAAGCGTGAGACTAATGCTAAACCTCCCGCTGCTGTTGAGAGCTCAGTCGAATCGCGGAGTTCACCGACAGCTCCCACCGAGCAGGAGATGGTCGAATTATCAGCGGGCGAGGAGGTCGGGCCAACAACTGACGAGGACCTCGCAAGCACAGAGGAAGAAGATGTCCAATCCCCTCTCTCAGAAACCATAATCCATATGGAGACTGAGGAAGGGGATTCGACCCGTGGACGACAGCCATGAACCTGATGACTAACGTATCCCTGGGCGTGCTGCAGGCTAATCTGCATCACGCCATCACAGCCTCGGATACGGTAGTTGCCAGGTTCGCCAGGGATGGCCTAGGCGTAGCTCGTATTCAGGAACCCTGGCAAGTACGTGGAGACATAAAGGGACTCAAGGTAAGCGGGTCCTCAGTTGTATATGATACTAGTTCGAGCAGACCTCGTGCTTGTATACTAATCAGAAACAGTATAAACTTTATATATATTACAGAGGACAGTAACAGTGATCTGACTGCGGTCTGCATCACACTAGACGACGACACCAAAACGAAGCTCGTTGCGGTGTCAGCATACTTCCCTGGAGATGGGGAGATTCCAGCATCACAGCTTAAAAGTCTGGCGACTTCTGCGGCAGAAACAAGGCGATTCTTATCGTCGGATGCGATGCCAACGCCCACCACACAGTATTGGGAAGCACAGACATTAACATAAGAGGTGAGTACTTGTTAGAGGTATTCTGCAGCCTAAATTTTAGCTTATTCTATACAGGTAGCAAGCTTATCTTTGTCACTAGATCGAGGCAGGAAGTACTCGATCTAACTTTTGGCAACCAACGGGCCGAAAACTGGGTGGGAAACTGGCATGTATCTGACGAAACCTCAATGTCAAATCACAGGCATATCAGATTCCAGCTTACAGTGCCCTTAACAATGTTGCGAGAAAGGCGTATACCACAGCTAACAGAGTGGGACAACTACAAAATCTCTCTGCGGGAGAGATTATCCATCATCGACAGGACTGGCTCCAGCTGGCTAAGTCTGGACAGCCTGGTCTCGAATGTCACCAGGGCCATAGTGACCTCTTTTGAGGAAAACTGTCCTCTCATAAGGACCAAGGACAATAAGGGAGTATCAAACAGGTAAATCCACAGAATCCGCGCTAGACTGCCTTGCAGGAGAGATTGAAAGGACCTTTGAGGCCAAAAATACCGCACTAGCTGCTTTCTTGGACATCGAAGGGGCATTCGATAATACCTCATTCGATGCAATTGAAAGAGCATTGAGAAACAGGATGGCAGGAAATACGACAATAGGATGGATTTGCAGCATGCTTTCCACCAGAAAAGTCGTCTGCCAAATCAACGAGCTATCTCTCCTAGCTTAGGTTACTAGAGGCTGCCTACAAGGGGGCGTACTCTCGCCCCTCCTGTGGTGCCTGGTTGCGGATGAGCTTTTGTGGAAGCTCACATCCAATGGCTTCTCCGTGCAAGGTTATGCCGACGATGTAGTTATAGTGGTAAAGGGTTTGTTTGAGGAAACACTACCTGACTTACTCGAACCAGCACTAAAAATAGTTCAAGAATGGTGTAATGCGAACGGGCTCCGAGTAAACCCATCCAAAGCGATCATCATACCATTCTCCAGGAATAGAAATCCGGCTGAACTCAGACGCCCGATAATGTACAACACCCATCTACCAATTGGGAATCAAGTCAAATACCTCGGGGTAATCCTCGACAGTAAACTTTACTGGCAAAAGCATGTCGAAGCGGCGGCTGAAAAAGCCACCAGAGCCCTGTGGACATGCAAAAAATTCGTAGGGAAAACCTGGGGTATGAAACCCTCCATTATGCTCTGGATTTACAGAGCAATAGTTAGACCCACTCTAGACTACGGTGCTGTGGTCTGGTGGAACAGAGCCTTGACTACGGAAGGTAAGTCTGTGTTAGGCAAGGTACAGAGACTAGCATGTCTCATTACCACCGGTGCACTCCGATCTTGCCCTAGCAGCGCTCTAGAGGTGTTACTTCACCTACAGTCTACAGTCTAATTTCGCTAAGCTGCACCCACAGACCATAAAGTGGTTTACTGACGGTTCCAAAACAACCGAAGGTTCAGGAGCAGGTGTGGTTGGTCCAGCTCACAGGGTATCTATACCTATGGGACAACACACTACTGTCTTTCAAGCGGAAGTGCATGCAATTGCAACCTGCGCCGATCTATGTTTGCGTGCTAACTATGTAAATAAACGAACAGCGATCTTCTCAGACAGCCAAGCGGCTATCAAGTCACTCACCAAGTACACCGTTACGTCAAGGCTGGTTCAGTGTTGTCTGAATGCACTGAACAAACTAGGCGCAAACAATAAATTAACACTCTTCTGGGTCCCAGGTCACATAGGCATCACGGGGAACGAACAGGCGGATGAGCTAGCACGCACAGCCGCAGCAACCCATTAATGCGGCCCAGAACCCTTTAGTAGCATCTCTACATGCGTAGTAAAAAGACTAATCAAGGACCAGGAACAAATTAAAGCATCTGAGCGCTGGGATAATCTACCCGGGCTCAGGCAATCCAAACAGTTCATAGCAGGATACTCCCATAAAAGAACGGCTGAGCTACTTCAGCTAACCAGAAATAGAGTACGTATCATTTGTGGAATTCTGACAGGACACTCCTGCCTAAGATCACATCTGCGCACAATGAGGCTCGTACAAGACGCGAGCTGCCGATTCTGCGAAGAGGATGACGAGACCTCGACCCACCTCCTATGCGAATGTGATGCTCTGGCCCAACGCCGCTGGACACAATTTGGAGTGGCCTATCCAGACACGGACGACATAGCGTCGACGTCAATCAGTAAACCCAGCTCATTTCTTAGCACGATCAAGCTCGATCGTCAGGACTAGTCCTGCCCCCAGATGACCAGGGCGATAGTACCTACAATAGGCCCATCGGCGGCTTGTTCTGCTATCCGCTTTAATAGGGGGAACTTTTGTGTTTCCGATATTTTCCGCTATATGTCCGCTATATGGCGGACGGTAAGATAAGTGTCGCTAGTGTCGATAACAAGAACAAGAAAATTCTTCTTGCGAAGCTGATAGCGTAATGTTCCAAAGATTGTGCGGTTGAATGACAATCAATGCGGCTTTGTTGAAGGTCGATCTACAGTCGTTCAAGCAAATTGGCTCGATGGTGAACAGCGGAGCTACATGCGATGACCGATGATGACATCAAACAGCGCACAAAGGTTGGGTGGATGACGTAGCGAGAAAACTCCGGAGTTCCACGTTAATGAAGGTTAAGATACAGAAATTAATGTCTTCCAAGAAGTCTGAATCCTTTTCTGAATTATTAATTTCTCGGGACTTTTCTGTTCGTAAACCAAACACTAAAGCTACAGTCACATTTGGCTAGCTACTAGTACTAGTAAAGTTGCATTCGAGAAATCACCATAGGCGACGACACGTAATAAACAACGAAAACAGTGTCATGTAAATGGGTGACTATGCGTTGTTACGACGTCGTCACCGAAAGTGTGATGCAACTAGACGCGCAACTAGTCACCCTATATACAGGAGTTAGTTGCAAACGTGAAATTACTACGGTGACGACGTCGTAAACAATCAACAAACTGTTGTGCAATTTGACTAGTAGCTAGTCAACAGACACATTTCCTAGATACTAGTGGAATAGGACATGTTCAATTCGACTAGCACCCAGCCAGCGAGTGAATATACGCTAAAATTATTTTTCGGTGGATTTCGAATTAACTGCTCAACCGATCGACACGAAATTCAGTGTGAATGTGTAAAATGGTAGGGTATTTGCTACGAATGCCTTCGAGATTACGAAATGGTAACAGGGTGTCCGAGACGAGGTGCGAAAGTCGATTATTCTATTTGTCATCGGAAAAGGCTGTATCGGCTCGTATATCGACATGAAATTCAGTGTAAATTTGCAGAATGGTAGGCTATTTGCTACAAACACCTTTGAGATTACGAAATATCAACAGGGTGTCCGAGACGAGGTGCGAAAGTCGATTATTTTATTTGTCATCGGAAAAGGGTGTATCGGCACGTATATCGACATGAAATTCAGTGTAAAATATGTAGAATGGTAGGCTATTTTCTACAAACACTTTTGAGATTACGAAATATCAACAGGGTGTCCTAAAAAAGGTGCAAAAACTGATTATAATTGGGAATAAATTTTGTTTGAATGTGTAGAATGGTAGGGTATTTGCTGCGAATGCCTTCGAGATTACGAAATGGTCACAGGGTGTCCGAGACGAGGTGCGAAAGTCGATTATTCTATTTGTCATCGGAAAAGGGTGTATCGGCTCGTATATCGACATGAAATTCAGTGTAAATTTGCAGAATGGTAGGCTATTTGCTACAAACACCTTTGAGATGACGAAATATCAACAGGGTGTCCTAACAACGGTGCAAAAGCTGATTATAATCGGCAATAAATTTAGTGTGAATATGTAAAATGATAGGGTTTTTGCTACGAAAACCTTCGAGATTACGAAATGGTAACAGGGTGTCCGAGACGAGGTGCAAAAGTAGATAATAATCAGCAATAAATTTAGTATGAATGTATCGAGTGGTAGGGTATTTTCTACGAATACCTTTGAGAATCAGAAATGTTAACAGGGTGTCCCAAACGAGGTGCAAAAGTAGATCATTTTGTTAATAATGGTTAAATGGATTTACCAGATGACCAGTGTTTGTATATGCCGGTTCATTTTATTTGTCATCGGAAAATGGTGTATATCGACATGAAAACAATGGCTTCAGACCTGATAACATTTCCGGACTACAAAGGTATTCGTAGCAAATATCCTACCATTCTACACATTCATACTAAATTTATTGCTGATGATTATCTACTTTTGCACCTCGTTTAGGACACCCTGTTAGCAATTCCCAATCTCAAAGGTATTTGTAGCAAATAACCTACCAGTCGACATATTTGCACTGAATTTCATGTCGATATACACCATTTTCCGATGACAAATAAAATGAACCGGCATATACAAACACTGGTCATCTGGTAAATCCATTTAACCATTATTAACAAAATGATCTACTTTTGCACCTCGTTTGGGACACCCTGTTAACATTTCTGATTCTCAAAGGTATTCGTAGAAAATACCCTTCCACTCGATACATTCATACTAAATTTATTGCTGATTATTATCTACTTTTGCACCTCGTCTCGGACACCCTGTTACCATTTCGTAATCTCGAAGGTATTCGTTGCAAATACCCTATCATTTTACATATTCACACTTAATTTATTGCCGATTATAATCAGCTTTTGCACCTTTGTTAGGACACCCTGTTGATACTTCGTAATCTCAAAGGTGTTTGTAGCAAATAGCCTACCATTCTGCAAATTTACACTGAATTTCATGTCGATATACGAGCCGATACACCCTTTTCCGATGCCAAATAGAATAATCGACTTTCGCACCTCGTCTCGGACACCCTGTTACCATTTCGTAATCTCGAAGGCATTCGTAGCAAATACCCTACCATTCTACACATTCAAACAAAATTTATTCCCGATTATAATCAGCTTATGCACCTTTTTTAGGACACCCTGTTGATCTTTCGTAATCTCAAAGGTGTTTGTAGCAAATAGCCTACCATTCTACATATTTACACTGAATTTCATGTCGATATACACCCTTTTCCGATGACAAATAAAATGATCAACTTTTGCACCTCCTTTGGGACACCCTGTTAACATTTTCCTACTTCAAAGGTATTCGTAGCAAATACCCTACCATTATACACATTCCCACTGAATTTCGTGTGGATCCGTTGAGCCGTTAATTCGAAATCCACCGAGAAATAATTGTAGTGTATATTCACTTCCCAGTAGAATAATTGAACATGTCCTATTCCACTATTAAATACATTTTACTACTTACTAGTAAAATTGCATAATACTTTTTTGATTGTTTACGACGTCTCGCGTCGTCACCGTGGTAATTTCGCGCATACAACTAATTCCTAGGTAGATAGGGTGACTATTCACGCGTCTAGTTGCACACACTCTCGGCAACGAACGTCGTAACAACGCGTAGTCACCCATTTATATGACACTGTTTCGTTGTTGACGTCGTCGTCACCGTGGAGATTTCTTGTATGCATGCACTAGTAGCTAGTACTAGCACGGTCTGACTGTAGCTTAAACCAGATATCCCAAGGCAGATCCTTGTTTCAACTATAAAGGTTGTAAAGCAAATTCACCAGTCATATACACTCAACATCTATTGCAAATCCATATTATATTATTCAAGGGTACAAATAACTTAATTTTAAAGTAAAGCTTAAATAAAATAAAAAAATGAAAAAGCATCTGTTACATTTTTCAATTTGCTTTTTATCCAATAATTTTTTTTTCACCCATTATTTTTTACGTATACCTGATTTTATCAATATTTATTGGAAGATATTTGAATAATTAAGTATCTACTCTTTAGAAATACAATTCTTGTGAAGTAAATTCAAATAAGTTTGGATATTATGTAGAGAAGAAATTCGTGTGCATTTTAATTATCTAAACAAATTAGTGTGGGTATCAGCATTTAGAAACACTGCAAACAATGCTTTTTAAAGTGTCTGCATTATTCAGTTTTTTATTCTTTTATTTTTTTGCTAAATGAAATATTTGAGCATCACTTGTAAATAGCGTTTATTGAGAGTGTTTCGTTAATGCATTTGCTTTGGTCTATAAATAGCGTCACCGTGTTAAAAAAAAAACAATAAAAAGTCACATCTCTAGTTTTACACTGGGAAAACCGGGTAGAGTTAAAATCACAGTTATCTGTCATGTGAGCTTTTTTTTTGGTTGATTGACTTAATTTACATTAAAATTATAATATTAAATTATATTTTATTTTTATTAAATTGCTAATTGAGAGAAAAAATCAAGAGTAGGGAATAATTATTCTAATTTTGTCTTATTTTCTATAGATAGCATTATATTGCGCTCGGCTTTTACTGTATTGTAATTCACGGTGAATATTTGTCTTTTTAGTTTAATATTTTTGGTTTACTAGTCACTTTTTATAGAAGACACTTTTTGAATATATGGGTGATATACAATAAGGCATACTATTTACATGTAAAACTATTTTCGATCCATCTTCGTTCAGATTCAGACTTCATTGCTGCGTCCTTCTTCGGATAGACTTCGCAGTGATCTGAAAGAAAAAATGGAGGAATGAGAATTGTAGTACACAATTAAAATAAATAAATAACTGGCGCATAGACCTCAGATGATTTAGCGACATCCAGTTTAAAAGCTGTTTGACGGTTTTTGGTTAAGGTGTTGATAACAAGAGCAAGCTCGACTGAGTTATACTGGTAATACCACACGATAGGTTGAAAGGCCCCGGTCGATTTCTACATAAATATATTTTTCATTTGTGGCAAAACCGAGGTTTTAAATTCCCAGGGTGCAACCCATGCCCCGGGGGAAGATGTACAGGGACGCAAAAGTACATCACTAACGGAGCAGTCGAATAACAGATAAGTCTAACCTTGCTGCATCATGTGAGGCTCTGGTATGGTGGACCTTCATTTTCCCAGCGAGGGCGTCGGCTGAAGAAAAGTAGGGAAGCATGTTGGATGATGGAGTTCATACGGTCTAAGCATAGCATTGCGAAAGAGAGAGTTCGAGATTTATGTATTTTGTATAATGGAACTACACAGTCTCCAAATAGAGCAGCCAGGGAGCCGACGAACCGAAATGGCACTGAATAACGTTTTCGACAATATTTAGGACACTTGAAATGGGGTTGTGTCCAAGAAGCGTGCCAACCAGAGCAAAAGGAAAACGAGGGGTTATAAACCCATTTAAACTTATTAACTGGGATTAAAAACAGAAAATGTGAAATTCTTAACACAAGAAACAAGGATTGAAACAATGGAAGAGGTCTGTGCGGCGTTCCTGGAACGATGTCCGACTTCAATCCGATGCGGTTAAGTCTCTAAGAAAATCGTATGGTGGCCGTGGCACCCAGATGTTACCATAAGTATGCCCATAAGAAATAAGATATAGCAAACAAGGTGGTGGCTCCCGCTTTGTAGCTCACTTGGTTGAGTCGCACTCTACGATGCTAGTAATCTAGAGGTCCGGAGATCGAATCTCGGCGTAATTTGGGGGGTTAGGCTTGTATGGCAGCCCCAAGACCCATTATCCGATTTGATCCATTCTTAGATATATTTTGTGTCATCAAGAGAAACACATTTGTGTGAGATTTGGTTGAAATTAGTGCACAAATAAAAAAGGTTTTTTTTAGAAGAGCCTAATTTGGGGGTTAGGTTTGTATGGCAGCCCCATGACCCAGTGATCAAATTTCGGTGATTCAAACAAACAAACAGCATGCAACAATAATAAGTACGTGTGCAAAATTTCAGCTCCGTAGCTTTTATAGTGGCCGAGAAAAACGCGCTGCAACAGACGGACAGACGGACAGACAGACAGACGGACAGACGGACAGACGGACATCGTCCAATCGACTCATCTCGTCATGCTGATCATATATGTATACTTTTTATATGATCGGAGCTGCTACCTTCAATGCGTTACAAACTTCATGACAAAGTTAATATACCCTTTCACTCTATGAGCGAAGGGTATACAAATAGAGGTTAGCTGACGACCTATCGACTCAGATTGAAATTGAACCCTAAGAAGTGCTTCGAGTTTTTCGAATTCGGTCACTTTATGAGTGACTATACTAGGAAGCTTGCTTTTAATGTGGAGAGGTATTGTGCATTCTGTGCGAAGAAATCGATAAGGTTAATTGCATGCATCCAGCCACTAGGTGCCTTTAAACAGCGAGCTTATTGGGAAATTCCATTCCGACAAGGCGTCTCTGGGGTATCTAGCGGAGTGGTAAGAGTGAAATTTAATGATGTATGGCTGTACAGCTGCTCGCTCCACCACAATGGAACGATATTAAGCCTAAACATCTGTAGACGAGCTCGTACACGTTGCGATTAAAAACAGCTTTGCAATAATTGCGGGGGACTTCAACGCATGGAACAACGAATTGGGAGCCGGGAAACAAATAAACGCGGGAGGCTTCTACTAGACACATTCGCGCAACTGGATTTGCTACTTATGCCAGCTGTCTGCACAAGGACACGCCCGTGACGTTCTATTAGAGTCCTATAAAATCGCTCCAAGTCACTGAAGCTCGCGATTAAAAAAAGCAAAGAAAACGGATTTAGACAGCCCTGTGAAGATGCTGATCCACATCCATTGGGAAGGGTCTACCCCGGTTGGGATGAAAAAATAAGGTAAAAACCACCACAACTTAGGTGATCCAAGCTACTTGAAAATATCGTCGTGATTCTGTTTTCTGTGTCATGAACAGCAATCAGTGCGATGAGGTCCATTAGAACAGGTCACTAATATCACTACCACATTCGATGAAGACCTTAGGTAGGTAGGTAAAAGTGGTGGCTTAGGTCAAGCAGACCAGAAGCCCAATTAGCGCAGAAGGCGCCGTTTTGAAACCACATATTCCGTTCAACTAATAAAGAAGGAGGTTACAGAAGGTTAAATGTCATGAGTGGAGAGGCGTCTAGAGCCACGCAATACAATTGAGGAACTATTTTCGCCTCCGACGCATCCTCTAGACTATCAAAAAACGCACGACCGAGCGTTCGATAGCGGGATCTAGCCAGACCTGGGCATTTGCAGAGAAAGTGAGTTAGAATTTCTCTCTCATTTGCGTTATCGCAACTACAACAATGCGAGTTGTGAGGTATACCCAACCTGGCCGCATGGTCCCCTATTGGCCAATGGCCCGTAATAACTGCTGTAAGTCTGGCGATATCCTTCCGCGGTCTTGTTAGAATCTCGGACGTCCTTTTCCAATCATATGATGGCCATAACTTCCGTGATATGGCACAGGTTCTTATGTTTCGCCAGTAACCGCCTGCAATCGTAAGATAATGCAAGGAAATCTGTCCCTTGACAGTTGACATCGGAACATGTACGCGCTCCTCATAGGAGGTGTCCATAGAGGCCCCTTTTCTGGCCAACTCATCTGCCAGCTCATTGCCATCTATATTCGTATGTCCAGGCACCCAAATTAGTGTGATTGAGTGCTTTCTACCAAGATTGTTTAGCGTCTCCTCGCAGCATTTGACAAGCTTAGAGGATATCTTCGCAGAGTTAAGTGCCTTAATAGCCGCCTGACTATCTGAGCAGATGGCTATGTTTTGGCTGTCTTGAATATTTCCGAGTGCGAGGCAGGCCTTCATGATTGCAAACAATTCCGCCTGGAAAATGCTAGCATGATCAGGAAGACGGTAGGATTCAGAAATGTTAAGTGTATCGCAGAAGACTCCTGAACCTACACCGCAGCTCATTTTAGATCCATCTGTGAAAATAGAGATTTCGTAATCCCCTACTGCCTCACCCGTACCCCATTCGCACCTAGTCGGAATTTTGACAGCAAAATTTTTCCCAAGACTCAGTGTAGTCACTGCAAATGCAAAGTCTGTTGTAGATCTCATCTAGTGGCAGCTGGTTGAGGATATCAGCGTGACCATATGGCTTGGAGGTCCAGCCACCGGACTCTTTAAGCCTTACCGCGCTACATGTCGCCAGTTTATTAATAAAAAGGTTGGTTTGTAGAAGATGCAGGATTACATACAACGCATCCCTCGGACAAGTTCGCATACCCCCTGTGATGCCAAGACATGACGTTCTTTGCACCCTACCCAGTTTCGTTATATTGTACTCTCTGCTAAGCGCTGGCCACCACACAAGTGCTCCATACGTCAGCATGGGACGTACCACTGCTGTGTAAAGCCAGAGTACTACATTTGGTTTAACGCCCCACCTTTTATTGGGGGCTGTCTTACACGCGTAGAAAACTACGCAGTCTTTCTTAACACGCTCTTCAATATTCAACTTCCAGCTGAGCTTGGGGTCTAAAATGACTCCCAAATACTTCGAACTAGTCGATAGTGTGAGTTGCTGTCCGTTAAGTTTTGGAAGGGAAAAAGATGGTATCTTGGTTTGTGTAGTGAACAGCATCAGCTTTGTCTTGCTTGGGTTTACACCAAGGCCACAGCTTGTAGCCCACTTGCTGACTAACCCGAGCGCTCTTCCCATGATCTGACTAATCATGGAGAGACACATTCCTGATACTATGATCGCTACATCATCCGCATACGCCACTACTTTTATACCTTCCTCGTCGAGTTTAGTTAAGATTTTATTGATCAATACTAGCCACAGTAGCGGAGAGATGACACCACCCTGAGGTGTCCCTCTACAGACGAATTTTGTCATCTGGCTGTTTCCTAAGTCCGCATGAATTACCCTGGTCTTCAGAAGACTCACTATCACTATTTGCTGAGTCCCACCTCCACTCCCGAATCCGCAAGGGCTTCGTGAATAGATTCTATGCGGACATTGTTGAAAGCCCCCTATGTCGAGGAAAGCGGCTAACGTGTACTGTTTGTATTGCATACTGTACTCGATGCTGCGCACTACTTCGTGGAGAGCCGTTTCTGTGGATCTACCCCTTACGTATGCATGCTGCGACCTAGAGAGTGCTGAGCTTCCCATGCTTTGCCGAATGTAAAGATCAATAATACGCTCCAGTGTTTTCAATACGATGGAGAATAAGCTAATAGGCCTGAAATCCTTCGCGACCTCGTGTCCACGTTTGCCTACCTTTGGTATAAATACGACTCGCAAGCGTCGCCATGATTGGGGGACGTAAATGAAGGTCAGAAGACTCCTGAAGAGTGGCAACAGCATCGGAACTACAAGATCCTGCATTTTCTGCAGCAATCTCAAGAGATTCTCCAGTAGATTCGGTCCAAAAGCCATTTTTTATCAGGGACGGGCATGAATGTGTTTTTGACAAAATTTTTCCCATTCTCGCCGAATCCTTGATAAGATCCAAGGATTGACAGAACCCGATCCAGGCTTGGATTTTTGCTGTTCTGATGGCTTTTTTTGTATATTTTCAGACAGTCTTTAGATGGGTGCCAAAATTTGTGTTTGTTGCAGATATTGAGAATGTCCCGAGTAAGCTTCCTAAGCTTGGATAGGTCATCGTTCCACCATGGCGGAAGGGTTTTCCTACTCCGCTTCACTGGACATGAATTTTTAAAAGCTATTTCCATAGCTTTCTCTAATGCTTCAACTCCATTGTGCAGCTCCTCCACGGAGCTTATCGAGTGATTTGGGGGATTTGAAAGTTTGTTTTTGAAAATCTGTCGAAACTTTTTCCAGTTTGGTGTCCTTGGGTTCCTGTAAGGCTTTGGAGTCTCCATGGAAACATTTATATTAAAAAGTATCCAGTTATGACCTGAAAAAGAATTAAGGTCAGACACCTTAAGTTCATGAAAACCTTCCGCAAGCTGCTTCTAGAACTTGAGAAAGCTACGAGGTCGGAAGGAGTCTCCGACAAAGCCCTAAATAAAGCAATTCAAAGAACGCCTCAGTTGTTTGTCGGAGTCTTTGAAGCCTGTCCTAGGGATGGTACCTTCCCAAGATCGTGTAAAACGCATAAATTAGTACTCCTTCCTAAATCGAATAAACCAGCAAGAGAATCAAATTTATATCGTCCAATTTGCCAGTTCGATACCTTGGGGAACAGCTTTGAGAGAATAATAATTATTAGCAGACTGTTATCGGTAGTGGAAGAAAAAGGGAGCATTTCAGGCCGACAGTGCGGGTCTAGGAGGGCGTAGTTTACGGTGGAAGTTTACCAATTTGTCATAATCACTTTAAAATGACACATGCTGTTGTGACGCTCGATATGTCAAGAACGGTTTTAACTCCGCAAACAAAGAATGGTTGTTTCAAACTACCACGGAGCTATAATTAGGAGCTAGCTCTCAAATTGTGTCCATACCAGCGGCGGATCCACTCAATATAGGTTCATAGCCGGAGTTCCACAGGGGTCAGTGCTTGGCCAGCTGCTATAAATCATAATATACAACAGCTTTGCCGTAGACAGTATTTGGTTGCAAAGGAACTAGAGTGCGTCGAAGTCTATGCCAAGGAGGCGATTACAACTCTAAAGCACTGGGCGTTAAGGGTTGGCCTCGAGTTTGCTGAGCAACAAGTACGGAAAGGCGCCCTCTAAATATAAAGATTGAAATACATTTGACGCTTCAGCATCGGCATCAGCAGAAAAATTTCAATTTAGAACACACGCATATGCCTTTGATGACCCACATTGACAGCAGAAGCAGAAAAAATGCTTCTGCCGCTGCTGCTGCTGTCAATGTGGGTCATCAAAGGCAAATGCGTGTGTTCTAAATTGAAATTGCTGATGCCGATGCTGACGCATCCAATCTATTTCAACTATAAGAGCCATTAGGTATGTAATGGAGGACGCTGGACATCGGAAGATGTCCCAGGTTTAAGAAAGACCTCCTCAACGAGTGAATTCATGTAAGGTTACTCGATATGTACCTTAATGAATAAGGTAACCCTTTAGTAAACCCTTAAGCGTTTGCTTATTGAGTCACTATGAATAGCGTCAGTCTTTTAAGGGTTCCCTTAAGTATAAGTGGGGACTATGAATTCCGCCCTTAGACTCACAAACATAGTGAAGACTGGTGGTTACGAGAGCAGAGTGGCGAGGTTTCCACTCGCTTCGCTATAACATACAAACGGGTCACCAAGGTCTTCCCGTGGTGTACAAAGGACGTGGTGCCGCAACTCATCTTCCAATTATGGGTTTGCTGAGGAGCCACGGTACTACGGCATACAACTTACACGCCGAAAGGCAAGCGGGTACTTTTTGTTGCGCATTCCCAGCTAGCTTGCCATACAAAGGGCAAGTTTTGGCCATTCGGCACCCACCTCGGTCGGCAAAGTGCATCATGACGCAATTTGTCCACCACAGGGATACGGGGTCGATTATGTAAAGAATGCAATGGAAAATTGCGGCGAAAACGCTAAGCCGAAAAAAATCCCTCACTCCGCTCTTGCCACTCCCAGCGTGGAGAAAATAGGGACTAGAACCGCTTCGTCTAACATACGGCTTCGACGAACCCCGATGACAGTCGGCCTCTTAACCCATTATCAATAAAAATTTCCTGACCTGAGCATTCTGAAGGCAAAAAAAAATACGAGATTTTTTATCGGGGACAAGGAAAACTCATCTGTGGCCCCATTGTTTTCCTTTTACACAAAAATCAACAACCTGAGCCACAATTGTTACATATGGCACGTCGGGGATTGTTTTTGGTTTTTCTTAATTTTCGGTTGGGCGGTTCACTACCAAGAACATATATTACGAACAGCACTACACAACACAATGGGATACATACGCTTTACATTATCCCGACATTACTAAATCCCACCATTGTCAAATCCCGCCATTACAAAAACCTGTCTCTTCAAAATCCCTCAACAACAACTTCGCACAAAGTTGCTTACGTCGTTGCTGCAATGATCGCAAAAGGAATTCTAGTTGAGGAGACAAGGAGATTGTGCTGCGGTCGACGTAACGAACGACATGTGCGCAGGGGGACTTGGAAATTGGAAAAAGCTTGGAAAGTTGGAAAGATGGAAGGACAGGGAAGCATAAGACAGTGCCAACTGCGGTGGGATGAAGCTGTCAATCGGTAGATGAACTCACTGTCCTATCCTTCATATTGCAAACACAAGCCTGTAGAAATTTGGCATAACTGCTTTAGAACTAACTCGCTAAAAAACATTCTCACTTAGTCTAGACATAGAAAGTATGGGTCTTTCCACATTATAAGACAAAACCGTACGGCGAGAGCTTTTATAGTGGCCGGCAGACAGGCATTGTGCATTTCACATTGTGAGAACGCGTCGTACGATCGGAAAACAAACGTACGTACGATTATCCATGCTGTTTCTTGTTGTAAAGTTTGCTCGTATGGTCGTTTTCTTATAGTGAATGGTCCTATGTTTCCGTATATCAGGCGGTGATGTTTGGATTGCTACACGCGCTGATCATCTTCTGGAAGGTAAAATGCAGGGGAAGAAAATTGCACATGCGCTTGATAAGCGATTTATTTCGGTGACTAAGCGCATCCGGCAAGCTAACATAAATTGGCACTTGAATGTGTCCAGAAGCAGAAGCTCAACGCGTATGTCAACTAAGTTAGGTACATCGGGGAACGTAAGGGCTGATACAAGCTAGCAAAAAAGGGATAAAGCGAAAAGTTTGAAGAACCGGAGTCCAAAACTGTTTGGGAAACAAGATACGTAGCTAGGTGGACTGCATACATCGGCAACGATGGCGTAGTCAAATCTCCTTTAGGCAAGCTCGTAACGCAATTACCAGTCCAATAGGTAGAAAAGCCAAAAATGTCCTCAGTTATACACACGAAACAGCTTAAATTAGATAACTGCCTCAGTAATGGGGCAATTTTTGCGCATCTGATTAAGATCAAAATCGCATATGGGTTTATAGTTACATCTTCTAAGCCGTTTGAGAGTGCCTAGCGCTAGGTAGCAGGCGGCCGCGGATCTTGGGCAAATCCACAAGAAGTGTGGAAGTCACGAGCGAACTCAGCTTCAAAGACATGCTGCACTCGGGACTCAGTGATGAGGGAAGAGGCTGAATTATTTGAATATTTGAATTATTGACTTCGGGAAATAACTGAGAACTGCTTCAATAACTCCCCGAATAATATTTGTAAGGTATATTTCCTTACATATCACTTTACAAATTATAAAATGCCTTCTCATTCTCGAATAGGAACTATAATTTTGCGAGCAGGGCCAGACGAATCGATTTTTCATAAGTACGGTTACTCTCTTAATTCTTTGTATTGCAAACTCGAACGACACAACAGGAAATTTTCTCAATTCGCACTTTTCTGTCCCGCCATCATTTTTCGGAAATGTTGTGGCCCGCTTAAATATTAAAGTGGCTACCCCTGATCTTAGACGAACGATTTCACGTTTATAAGTATTCGTTGCTTTAGAAAAATATAGAATAGATGAATGTTACTGTCTCCTATCGCCTAACAGAATGCCAGCTCTGAATCCTTATATAAGTAAGAGTAAATTTTTTTTAGCCATTTTGGACTGTAAAAAAACATCAACCGAAAAATCCACCTACTCACCTCGACCTTTCAAACAGCGACGGATCAGTATATATCGGTTCACTTGGGTCATCGAAATTGTTTGCAGTTCGAATAGGATTCACGACAGGCATCTGACACATTCTTGATAAATTTCTGAAAATTATAAAAAAAACATTTTTTAACATCAGTAATAGTTAAAAGCCTAAAAATGCATCTGCTACGAAATCTACCTATTCAAAATGCACCCGGTTCAAATCCAAATGTAAAAAATCCCCCGTCAAAAACCATTTTCACTTCAATTATTTCGAAAACAGAATGGATTTCTACCAGGTGGATTATACACAGCTGGATTTTTTCCTTCGGCTGGATTTTGATCAGTTAGAAGTTTTCCTTTGGGTGGATTTCAGAACTTACCCCGTAGCAAAAGTTTTCTGTAAACCATTGCCAAAGAATGATATGCCGGTTGCCTTCAAATTTGCCGCTCTGCGGGAGCTTCCACTTTGACTTGGCTCTTGGAATGGTTCATGAGTTCGTATCGAGGATGGTACAAAGGAATTTACCGGAGATGATCGATCTACTGAGCGATTCTTTGACATGACTTTCCAGTATCGTCTTTATAAAAAAGAAGAAAAAATCAGAATGTTGATAAAACTAGCCAAAAAAAGCTCCTTTCTTACCGATAAGCCAGTCCTGCCACTAAAGTAATACTGAACAGCAGGATCATCAACAGAATAACTGCCGTTATCAAGCCATGATACTCCGATGGAGATAAGCAAACCGTTTCAACTGGCGCCACTAATTTCCGAGCATACGATTCCTGCTCAATTTCATCTCGGGACTCGAACACCTGCAATTTATACAAGCAATTCTTGATAGTAAGGACGTTTAGAATTCACCTGATTTTGTCTTTTGGGTAAAAGTTATTTTTTAATTCTAATTCGTGAAACACACACACACCTCAATCATTTCACGAACATGTTCCGGTTGTTCCGATATAATTTCGTTGGCGCTTTCGGCTGCAAAAATATTGAAAATTTATAAATTGTATCCACTCTCAAAACAAAGACTTACTTTTATTCGTATCAGAATCATTTGAAATTGTTCCATTCACTTCCATGATGGTGTCATCAGGGCTGATTCCATTTTCCGTTTCGTTCAGAGAACGTCTTCGACGACCGAATGAGGGTTCAGATCGTCCGGCCGGTCCAGGACAATAGGCCTAATAGATAGAAAAATTAAATTAAGATGAGTTTGTGATGATTTTTTCTTTCGGAAGAAAATTGATTCTTACCGGTTGACATCCTTCTCGGCACGTCCGTACGGTTGCCTCGAACACCAAGAAGTTGGATTCGGGAATCTTGAATGCATTGAATCTGGCTTCCAAGATATCTCCTTCGCGTAGTTTGTCGAGTTCAGGGAAAACGTATGGATCTACAGGACAGCTGTAATTTAATTTAAAAAGAAATTAATAACCAGATAGGATCACTTTCACAACTCAAACTTACCCGAATCGGTCAATCAACTGTATACTCCTGCCCGAATACGGATCACGTGCCACAACATTTGTTGCAAAGATATCTGTCACTTGATTGTATCCATCCTGTGACTCCAATCGGAATGTAAGCGGATCACCAACAGCAATTGTAGTGGTGGGTCGTCCTTGATACAGAATCATCAATCGTACCTTAGAGCTCAACGTGTTCTCGGCGGGCAAGTATTCGATTGGAATCGGACTTCCAGATCTGTCGGGATCATAGAAATTTCTTTTAAAAGGTACGGAACCAATTATTGTGTCCTTCAAACATAATTTAATTTTTTGTTGACGATGGATCAAATTAAATTATTTTGAAAGAAACTTGAAAAAAATTTGGGTGCACTATTAGTTCGACTACGAATTAGTACCTATGCTATTCTAAGCTGCTCTGTACATTCCGATTAGTTTGGTTATCCTAACCTAATCTGTTCTACAACTTGTACAAACAAAGGCTCTAACTGTATCTACAATAATTTAAAGAAGGGACACAATTGATTCTACAAATTTTCTACTAGCTATAACAAAAAAAACTTTTGCATTTTAAGGACGAAACAATACAAATCAATCAGAACGATATTTACAAGTTGCTCTACTATTGTTCTAAATCTGAATCTTTTTTATACTTACTCAATATTTGTAAAAATTTTATGAATTTGTAATTTTACTCACCCCGCTCCAATATAACCAGATGTTACGACAGCTTCGCCAGGACCACGGAAGACACAGGTCAAATTGAATCGTTTATCGCGGCCCGTTTGTACGTGGTCCGAGAATTGAACAACAACAATATTCGTCAGCGTGTCACCGTACTGTAAGGTAAAAAATATTTATTTTTTAATTTTTTTAATTTTAAGGATTTTTTTCTATAAAATATTTGAAGGCTTAAATCGCTTTTACACATTTTAGAAGCAAAAAGTTCAGAGTGACATTTCAACAACAAATTACAACCTGGAATTCTCGGCAACTTATTATACGATATTATTGTTTTTTAAACGTAGTCTGCAAATGCACCCTCGCGCATAAACACCCTCTTTTAGGCACTGCTCCGATAATTGTTTGCCATCTGTAAGAAGCCCTTCTCCCGGGAGAATTGAAGAAAAGCATGACAATACAGTGCGATGGGCTTGAGCCGTCTTGACTGTGCGCCCCTGAATTTTCCTTCCATATTACTCCCACGATCATAACCTTGCCCGCACATATTTCGAGTTTCTATACCTACATCCCTGAGACCGTTATCAATTGCAGCACCAAGGCCTTCCCCAGACATATCCCTAACATCAATAAACGCTAAAAGTTCTTCATGCAAAGTTTTTTCAAAAACATATGTAACACATAAGGTAAGCTGCTCAACACCATTTTTGTCGGTTGTCTCATCAGCAAAGACTGTAAAGGCTCCTGCCTTATTAACCTTAGCAACTAATTATAGAGAAACACGGACTAATTATAACATTCTGAACGATTGGACTAGTATACATAGTGTTCTTAGATCCGTTTTTCAGCTGGTTTTTCTGCAGAGTGTCGCCAGACTTGCAAGCATAGCAGATAAGTGGCCTAAAATTACCGTCTCTCTGTTTCGGTGCATTATATCGTTCCTCTTCTCTTAGTACAACGTCGGAATCCTGATGACCACGAAGGGATAAGCCACGCTCTCAACACAATATTTTAATATAGCGATTTTAGTTGAAAACCCAAACACCCAAAAAAGACAATAATCAATTGTTATAGTGACGATCGAACAGATAAATATTGTTTTTCTATTTTAGATGGGTTCTAAAGAGAAGAAAATGTGCAATTTAACAGATTTTTCCTTTTTTCTTATAATTTTTATATTTTTTTCTCACGTGCAAAGAGGGGGTTTTAACACCCAAACCCCCCCTAGATACGCCACTGGTTATTAATAACATCTACTAAATTATGACTGTTTGAAGGATTGGCTAATATGTTCCTCGCACTTAATTTTTGAAAAGACTTATTCTTGGGTTTAGCATCGGTGAATACGGCTTGTTCGACCAATAAGTTCTTGAACTTTGTGTGTCTTGTGGACACTTGCGTTGTCCATAATTAGCCACACTTGGTCCAGGCTTTCTTTTTCTAATTTCTGCACTAATCCTCGAAGAGAATCACAAAAAGTACTCGAGTTCACAGTAGAGTGCTGCATTACTTCGTGCCATATAACATCTCGAATACTAATTCCCGCAATTAAGAAAATATTTCGTCCTCTAACAGCTGATACCGTCACGCGAGCGGGTATGTTAACTCTCGATGGTGCTTTTGTTCGCAAAAGATAGAAGATAGAAGAAGTTGAATCCTGACTCATCAATGAATATTTTTTTTGTCGATCTGCCGGGAATTGCGATAGAATTGTCTTGCATACACTTTGCGCTCCTCAATTGTTATGTCAGAATTACGACAATCGACTTCTACTATCATCTAACACAAGCTGAAGCGTTCGCCTATTAAAATTAATTAATGTTTTTCGCGTTTTTAGTAAACAGTGAATTCCATTTGCAAAAAGGTTAATTTTATTTGCAAAAAGGTGAATTTCTTTTTCAAAACGGTCAAATGCATTTGCAAAACGGTGAATTCCATTTGCAAAAGGGTGAACTTAAAGTGAAAACCCTGTATCAGTTCGAAATGCATTAATTTGAGCCACCCCGCAGATATCCTTTTCCTGCCGTGTAGCTTATTGTTTTCCATGATTTTTAATTAATTTTAAATATTTTTTTTCAAACAGCGATTGTCTGGAGTATGTAGTTAGTAATTCTAAAATGAAAAAAAAAATGAAAATAAATGAAACGGCAAAAATAAAAACTAAAAGACGACATCGAACAAGCAAGTGACAATTGCTCACACGAAAATATTATCTTCCTTCGACAACCCATAGTGTCAAATCTATACAAAGCACACGCCCTGCCAAGAAAAATCGTAATTTACTAAGATTTTCTCTAATGTTTTTCTCTCTATTTTCACCAAATATTTCAGTATTCTAAGCCCACTATCGCGTCTATCTACTTTTAAAAAAATGTACATCCTCACTCCAACGCCAATTTCACGCACCAAAAATACATATAACAATCATTATGTAAAAATGACTACCATCCACCAAGTATCTATACACGCAACTAGGCATAAAATGTATGTATGTAAGTATATTACATGATCATAGATTGTACCCGCAAAACTGAGTCATTTATCCGATAAAGCGCAGCGCTCCTGTCGTCTTCAACTAGTTCTTTCCCTCAATTTTGCAGTAAAATATTAACTTAAAGAACGATTCAGAGCTGAATACCGTTCGCTCCAAAAAGGCGTTCAGAGGAGTGTAAGACGTGATAAGCGTAACAATATCAACGCACTTGCGAAGGAGGCAGAGGATGCGGCTCTCCGCCGTGACAGTGGAACACTCTTCAAACTTATAAAGCCATTAACTGGCAGATCTTTATTAACGGAACATCCTGTGAAAGATAAGGAAGGTGTTCTGCTCGTTACCGAAGAACAACAGCTACAAAGATGGAGAGAACACTTTTTAGAGGTCCTGAATAACACTTTCGGGCCTGCAAGTGGAGTGGAGATCCCCATTACATCTCATGTTCATCGACTTTGAAAAAGCCTTCGGTAGTGTTGATCGTCAATACATCTGGGATGCCTTACGAAGACGAAATATTCCAGATAAGATAATCTCCATCATTAAGGAATCCTACAATGGAGCCCAATGTCACGTCTTGCATAAGGGCAAGCTTTCAGATCCTTTTGAGGTGCACAGTGGAGTGAGACAAGGCTGCATTTTGTCACCTATTCTCTTCCTTATTGTCATTAGTGATGTACTCGGCTCCGCACTTCTATTACATCGTAACAAAGGTATCAGATGGAAATTGTTTGATCACCTTCAACATCTTGACTACGCTGACGACATTTGTCTTCTATCAACTAATACGGATGATGTCGCTCAAATGACAGAAGCTCTAAATTGCGCAAGTCGTAATTTAGGGCTGAAAATCAATGCTGCCAAGACTAAGTTCTTGAGCACATATCCAGAGGGGCAAAGCGGAATTTGTATTTCGGGAAAGGCAGTCGAAAAAGTTGATGAATTTTGTTATCTCGGGAGCGTAGTTACAGCAGATGGTGGAGCGGATGCTGATGTAAAATCACGGATAAACAAGGCTAGGGTGGCTTTCTTCAATTTGACTCCTTTATGGCTAAACAACAATATTTCCAGACGCACCAAACTTCGAGTCTTCAATTCCAATGTTAAATCCGTGCTGCTATATGGCTGTTCAACCTGGAAGGTGACTAAAGAGATTACTGATAAGTTGCAAACTTTTGTAAATCAGTGTCTACGGCGCATCCTACATATTCGTTGGCCGGAGATCATTTCGAACGAGGATCTCCTCACTATAACTTGCCAAGAAAGGATAGGCACTTCGATCAAAAGACTTAAGTGGCAATGGATAGGTCACACCTTCCGAAGAGGGCCCAATAACATCGCAAAAAAGGCCCTGAACTGGAACCCACAGGATTCCGGAGCAAGACGCCGTGTTGGACGGCCAAGGAACACATGGAGAAGATCGGTAACAAGCGAGGCGAAAACGCTAAATCTTACATGATCGCAGCTAGCGCCGTTGGCGCAAAACAGAACGAGGTGGAGAGTAGGCGTAGTAAATGCCCTATGCCCCACAAGGGGTTGACAGGAACTAGAGAGATTAAGTTCTTGCATCATATAATTCCGCAAATCCTCCAAAAGTGCCTTTTTGTTTATTCCTTTACACCGGCAACACTAAAAAATGTCGAAATTATATGAACTCTCAAACCATTTCAGTTATTGTTTCGAATTTCGTATGAAAGCAACAGTAACAATGCTGTCGATAGAATGTGATCGCTATTGGCGACAGTTATGGACGATTATCGCCTTAGGCTTAGATGATCCCAAAAAAACTCTGTCGCTTTTCGACCTCTATCTCTTGCTTACACACGCAAAAACCCATTAATAAATTGTCGCCCGACGAGGCGATCACTTTCGATTATCGCCATTGGCGATGGCGAATATCCCCTTACAGAATGTGCCCTCAGGACTGAAGGCGACATTTGTTTTTCTTCTTCTTCCTTGCCTCGTTCTCTATACCGCTCCATGGTTTCGCGTTCCTCGACCTGCGGTGTAGGCACATCGCGGTAACGTCTCAGCATATTTCTACAGGCAACTCTATCTTGGATCGTGTCATCGCCGAGACCAATGCGTTGTTGTTGCGACAGTTTTTTATGTTAAATAAAAACAGTCATTGTGTCATTTTATATAATCTTTATACTGTATAGCGCAGCAGCTATAAGACTACCCAATAACTGTGTTTTTGAAACAAGTTGGTTGTAAGACCCGCTGCGCCATTATGTTGAATCATGTAATCAGCACAGATTGCTCGAACCGCGAAAAGAATATTTGTACCTTTAAGCAATTTCTCTTTTAGAAGAACCCCATTTTCTCAGCACTTTAAAACTGTTTTTTTTTTATATTCGTTGCTCCATCTCCTCGAGAAAATCGGGGTACTCATCTGGGGTGGTCAACCACACAATTTGTTTGTAGTTTTTGACCTCAAAATTGAAATCAACGTCCGATTCAGCGAAATGATTCGTTTGCAAAAGATTCAAAAGCTTTCACCTTACAAAAGTAAGACATTTTCGTGGACCCAGACCCCGCGCAACCTTGCGTCGGCTTCGGTGGTAAGTATTTTCGGTATAAACTTATGGCACAATAGACCACCGGTCGCAGTGCCTAGGGCAACTTTGTTGCCTGAGCCCTCCCTAAATCTAAATTCGGTATACTTTGTTGCACTTGAGTGCATTTGGAAACATCGAGAGGCCAGGAAAATTTGCAACGAGGAGACAATGACCCTAACAATAGCTACGATAACTCGAAAATCATATTTACCTTTTGTGTTCCACATTCAGGATATCCTTGTTGTCCACTTATTTTCAGAACGTTCACAGTACCACCATTTCCGCGGAAGAAGCATCTAAATATACCCGAAAATAAATTCTTTCAAAAATGTCCACCATTTCAATATATCAAAACTCTTACCTATCGTAGAATCCATATGTGTATATTCTGCCGACAAATCCTTCAGGTGTCCTTAGAGTGAATTCCATTCCGTCTTCGTTACAAACTTGGGAAACTAGAAAAAAAAATATCGGCAGTGAGAATCTTGAATAAAATTGATGAATGACTCCAAAGTGTCAACTTACCATCAAGACATTCTCCATCGTATCCATTGCGACCCATACTCCGTTCATAAAAATCGTAAGCTCCGGAATCAAACATGCTCGGATTATGGGGATCCAATTCTCGTGAATCGCGATCACTTAGTTCACAGTTGGGACCATCACGTTCGTCATATGGTCCAACTGACTCTCTGGAATTCAATAAAAAAATGGATGAAAAATAATCCAAAATCACGAAATTTTGTTTATTTGCTAACTGGCAGGAGACAGCCACAAATTATATATGTGGCTAGGAGAACATTTTTTTTATCTATTCTCTCGTTGATGGGCGTACCCAGCGGCATTTTAATGTGCAAGCCCAAGCTCCGGCAGTTTTGACGTTCGTTCAAAATGTTTATTTCACGTAGGTACCCAATACTAGCATCGTGGTGACCTAAGACCATCTACATAACAAGCCACGAAGTAGATTTTAAACATGTCTTAGAATGGCCATCAACAGTATGGCGATTTCCGATAGTCTGACTTCCAGTGTAACCTATATAGTTTAGTCACACTTAAGAGAATCGCTATACCTCTCGCGGTCATACCAACACATGCTCAAAATCTACTTCGTGGCTTGTTATGTATAGGTAGATGGTTTTGGGTGACCCTACCCTCTGGGTCATCACCACTCGTCGAAAACCCAATCAAACTCACCTGTAATTAAAACTGCGACAGAAGAACTCCCTGCTCTCGATACACTCCCGTTGACACTGAATCAAATTCGACACAGTAAACGTCTTGCGAACAAATTGTCTACGCATCTTCCTTCGACTGGCCATTTGTTTGAAATTATCCATATCCTCGCATCGGGTCGAGTGTGGTCGATTTGGACCTAGTCCACCAAGTCCGCCAAGTCCATCGGCGGAAATCGGATGAATTGAGTTCTCGTAACCGGGTGGCGGAATTGGCCGATAAGGAGTCTCATATTGAGGGTAACCGGCTCCAGGACCTCCTATCGGTACGGCTGGACGCCGAAAGCCGCCATCGTATTCCCGATCGTAGGCAGTTCCGAAGCCCTAAAAAATGAAAAAGTTAGAATAACTTTCAAGGATTTCGGATGATTCGGCCTTACTGAAACTCCAGTTCGAGATCCGTAACGCCTATCGCTGAACCTATCCTCATATTCATCGTAGTAAGAAGGTGGTGGTGGGAATCGGTCGTATCCTGTGAAGAATTTGTATTTTAATGTTTTATCCACTCAAAAGTGGGAACTATGTTAGTTGGCAACACTGATTTATACTAACGCACTTACCTGATCCACTAGGGAATCTTTCTCTATTACCGTACTTATAGATATCAATTGGGTATCTGCTGCTGCCGACTGGGAATCGATTTGGAGTCGATGGTGGATATTTACCGTCTACTGGTGGTGGAGGTGGATACGGTTTACCCGTGTCAGGGAAACGGCCTGGATCGACTAGTGGCCGACGAGATCCACTTATATCGGGCGGATATCTTCCGGCCGGTTCCGGTGGAGGAAATCGAGCAACATCGATTGGAGGCAACAGGGGACGTCTTGACGATCCATCCAGCGGTGGTGCTGGTGGATACGTTGATGGACGATATCTATCCGCAGGATATCTGTCTGATGGTCCTGCTATTCCCGGCGGAGGAGGATAGCGTGGCGGGAATCGACCTGGACCATATCGATCAGAATAGTCATCATCAGGATAACGCGAGCTTGGTTGGAAGCGTTCAGAATGTTGGAAGAACGATGAGTAATAGTCTCTTCCACCGGAAGGATAGGGTCGCATCGGACGATATCGATCATCCGGAAGTCCATTGTCATGAATTGGTGGATATCGTTCAGGCGGGAAACGATCCCGGTCTGGGTATCGATCTCGATCTCGATCTGGATAGCGTCCGCCATCACCTCCACCAGGGAACCGTTCACGATCATAGCCGGCCGGATAACGACCCTTATCTCTGTCCCCGGGATAATATTCTTCCATTGGATATCTATCATCTGGCATTTTATCGCGATCCATTCCCATTCCCATACCCATTCCTGGATAACGATCTCTATCCATTCCCGGATAACGGTCCCGATCCATTCCGGGAAAGCGATCCATACCAGGCGGATATCTGTCACGATCACGATCCATGCCCGGATAACGATCACCCATACCACCTGGATAGCGATCACCGCCACCTCCCGGATAACGATCGCCGCCACCTCCCGGATGACGATCTCCACCACCTCCTGGATAGCGGTCTCGGTCACCTCCCGGCGGATAACGATCTCCACCACCACCCGGATAACGATCTCGGTCACCACCCGAAGGATAACGATCTCCAGCTGGATATCTGTCACCTGGATATTTATCAGCTGGATAGCGATCTAAAATTAGAATTATACAAGTGCCAAGGGTGAGTTAGTTGGACACGTTCCCGTAGTGTTTTTGTGATGCAGAATGGAAGAAAGAAATGTGATGAGTAAGCAATAATTAGGATAAGGTGATGATGCTTTCTTATGAATGATTAGATCGTGAAAAATATGTTATTTACAAAAGTTGGACTCATACCGTAATCCGGACTCATTGGATTTTTATCATACGGATATTTTCCATCGCCTTGCGGATATTTACCCGGAGGGAATCGATCTCTATCGCCACCGGTCGAAGCACCCGTGTCTCCAGGTCGTTGATTCTGATCATCGCCACTTCCAACAACGTTAACTGCAAACCAAGACACAGAATAATCACAGATTAATCCAACTCCATAATTACGCGACACTAATGAAGTGATTATCCACCAACTTACGCATTAAGTTCTCATAGTAGTCATAATCGGCATCGTAAATTATCCTCATACCGTCACGTTGATTGTATCTACTCAGGCGGCACGTTCGAAACCGATCGCTGTACACGGCCGATCTGCAAGCAAAGATTTATGAGAGTCAATTAATAATTTGTTTTAGCCACCAGCTAATTTCATATAAATTTCAGCACAGATTGGTTTGCTCCATAAAATATCCGCGCAGCACTATAAAGTGTTCCGCGACGAGCTCTACCACAAACATTAGAGTCGGGCTAACTTGCGTAATAAATTATTATTTTTCAAAGAGTTCGTCTTACCTGCACTGGAAACTGGTCTGTCGCAAACATTCGTCCAAACATTCGCTCAAGGATCGTCCGGTAATTTCCGAATGAAACTCGCCGCCAAGGCGTGAATTCCTGTAGCGTTGAAAAGCCGTATCTGGTCTACGTCCACTTGAGAAAAGGTGCGATGTTACTGAGTTATCTGGATAGTCCGTGCCACGTTCTGTTCAAAGGGAGAGATATGGTAAGTGGCTATTGGAACGGTTTCAAATGTGAATTAGTTGATAGTGAATATTCATGAGTGCATATTTTAGATACCTAGTGCGTGGTATCAGATTACGCTGAGTTTATTTAAGATTTTTGTATGCACGGAATTTATGTTCTGGATTTTTTTTCGTGATTGGATCTAGATCTGAGAGAATGTTATGGCATCAGCAAAATTATATGTTGAAGGTGTTGTGGTGATAACGTTTAAGAGAATTGCCCGTTTATGCAGATTAGATGGAAGCTCAATTGGTGCCAGTATGGCAAGTCTTGATAATTCACATTGAATATTCATACATTTTATCTGTATTTAAGAACATTTGTAAGTGAGTTTCGCTTGCAGTCGAAAACGACTCATTTTAACGGTCAAAGAAACATAGCTAATTAATAGTTGCGTTTTATTGCTAACGCGGATAATCTGACTCAAACACCCGATCGCGTATAAGGTATCAATATGCACAGTATAAAATCTAGACAAATAATAAATGAGATTGTTAAACAATAATGTACAGTCGAACTTCCCTAAACGGATACTTCTAATAACCGGACATTTCTTATAAACGGACACTTTTATTTTCCCCAACGTTTTTTTTACATATTTTGCTAGGAAAACACCTTCTGATAGCCGGACACTCTCATAACCGGACACGGACAGTACTTTGATACCCATCCTGAACAAGCGAGTCTCTAATGAACGGACAGTTCCAAGAAAAAATAAAAAGCGCAAATTCTTACATTGCAGAATTGTATTTAGGGCAAAGAGTCTTGCGATTACCAGAAAATGGATCCTACGCGTATTAGCAAGACCCAATGTACTGTGTGCTCAAAACTTTTGTAGAAATTGCATAAATTCAGTTTATGCTGCGGCGTTTAATCGTGCAATTCTCTATTCAATTTAAATAAGTGTCCAACAATATTTTGCGAATTGAAGAAAAATTGAAGATCACATAACAATTCAGATGAAAAATAAGTGTGCTCGCTCTCGAAAAAAAATCGTTGGAAAAACATGTGGAAACGACGAAACCTTCATTAAAAATAAAAGTTATATTGAAAAAGTGGAAAGAGAGCGGGCATGAAATGACTAAAAATTATACCCTATCCGTCGGGACTACAAATTTTTATAGCGGCTTTTGAACGGATTTGCAGATTTTAGTGAAAGTCTATTTTATAAAATGATACACCTCCGTGAAATATTCTCATAAGCGGACACTTCCAATAAGCGGACAAAATCTCATTCCCCAATGGTGTCCGCTTATGGGAAGTTTCACTATGAAAAAAAAATTGCAAAAATCGACTGTAATGGAATCAATAACTCAATTTTGTTGAATTATGAAACGTTTAAAAGCAGCAAACGAAGGGGCTATAGAACCAAGCTCAAGTCTATCATAGTTCCGCATAATTCGTAAAAGCGGCGAGTTAAAATATACCGAAATAACAGCAGACGGAGGTTTAAAGATAGCAGTAGAACGTGTGCTATAGGAAGGAACACGAAACGTAATGTCCTCGTGCACATTTGACGAAAGTAATCCATGGCAGAGTTTGAATAGGAAGCATTCATCGAGGAAAATTCTTCTTTTACGCAGTTGTTCCATGTTAAGATAAACTAGCCTTTCAGGATAGGAGGTATGGGAGGTTTAATTTGAATAGAAGGAACTTGGTAAACCTGCGCTGGACGGCTTCCAGGGCCCCAGAGGAAGTTTGTGTGTAGGGCGACCAGGCAACAGAGGCATATTCGAGTACGCTGCGGACCAGCGTAAAAAATACACAATGCGGTTGACTTCAAATTTGTCCTTGGTAAGGGCCTTGGTAAACATGTCTGCCAGCCGACTGGAACTTGCAATATGTTGCACTTCAATCTCACCATTTCGAATGTTTACGATTAGGCGCATCCAGAAATTTCGACAGTTGCCCCACTGCAAATGATAAATCAGGCCTAGTCACAACAGATAGATACATCAGGGCACCGACAAGTTGGCGATATGGAACATTCAGCATCGCTTCAGTTTCAGCTTCGAGTGATATGTTCGCCTCAGCTGGGGTTGTAACCGCATTACAGGATACCATTTGAAATTTAGCTTATCCTTTCCGATTACAAGACCATCATCCACATAAAGCGCTACCGTCAACGCACTATCGTTTGAAGCGTATACACATGGATCAGAATTGGTTAATTTCAATCCGAATTGCCTCATGAATGCATTGAACTTGGTATACCATTGACGTGGTGCCTGTTTGAGCCCGTAGGCTGTTCTTCAGCTCACATACTCTGCCACTGCCATCATCGAATCCTTCTGGCTTCTCCTTATAAATAAGCTCATCAAGATTGCCATGTAAAAATGCTGTCTTAACATCGAATTGAACAAGTTCATAGTCTTTCACTGCGACTGCGACGACAGCTAATAATGCTCGAATCGAATCTGGCTACTGGTGCAAAAGTTTCAATAAAATCCACACCTTCGTTCTGAGAGCATCCTTTGATAACTAGACGAGCTTTCATCCGTTAAACTGCGCCATTTTGATTCAATTTCAATAAAAATTACCATCTATTTCGAATTATTTTACCATTTTGCGGACGATCAACTAATATCCAGATTGCATTCCGTTCCAGCGAATGCATTTCGTCAGCCATAGCCTACTCCCACTGATTTGCATCCACTGAGACCTTCGCTTCTTCCTGAGTTGGCAATGCCACGTTCGCCACAAATGCAAGCATACGTGCTATCGCTATCAGTTGATTCATGCTGGGTGTCATTCTTGACATTCTCATTTCTCAGTTCACTGCGTGTTCTATCGGCGACTGCCTCTAATTCACCATCTAAATCGTTTTCAGCGTCGCATTTGAATTGGTTTGGTGCCAAAGTTTCCATTTCAATATCATTGGGGATAACAATTTTGGCCATCCATTTAGGTGCCAATTTATGAATGACAACATCACGACTAACAATAACACGTCTGGAGTCCGGCTTTCATAATCGATATGCGTTTGGCTCGTAGCCAACCCGGTATATCGCTTCGGATTTTCTATCAAATTTTGATCTGCTTCCACCATTTATAAGAACGAAAGATTTACTACCGTAAAAGCGAAAACGGCTTACGTCAGGCTTTTTACCGTAAAAGACTTCATATGGTGTTCGGTAATCCATTCGCATTAAATGGCTGCTGTTCACGATGCCAGTTGTCGCACAGATTCATAATTCAGATGACCAAGGCGTTCATGCCCCCTTGGAAAGTTGCTTCCTGGAAACTGACGTTAACCATTCCTCCAGCGGACAAATCCATTTCGTAGAGGTTATTTGCTAGACGATATCCTGTGGCAATTCACTTTCCATTTCTTGTCATTCGAAGTTCATCGTCAATGAACTAAATGTCTACTTGTCGTGTAGTTGCCGCTCCCAACGAAAATAAATTGCGGCCAAGTTTAGGCACATAAAGAACATCGGTTAACGTTATCGGTCTACCAGATTTGGATATAACAGAAATGTCACCACGGCCTCTCGCGAATATGACTTCGTTGTTACAGTTATGGGCAACTTTCATTCTTCAATGTCTTCTATATGTGTATAAATGCATTGCTCTCGACTATCATATGTTGTGACGCTCCGCTATCACCAATCCAAATACATGCACTTCCAGCAAAATAATTTACGGTCGTTAGCATAATGGAACCGCTATTCGCTTCACACCTGTGTGTTTGTGCTTCATCATTTGAAACAATCCCGCTTTAAATGGCCAATTTTATTGCAGTAAAAGCAACTGCGATCGAACTTTGACCTTTTGATCTTGAACCTTTGGATTTAGCCACTAATGTGTCTCCGGAATTCTCTGTTTCGGCTACCGATTCATTCTTACGTTTACGTTTATTTCAATCAGCAATAAGTGCTCACGAAGCATTTCAAATTTCAGGGTTTCTCCCTTTGCCACTTGAATATAATACGTATCGCGAAACGAATTAAAACAGGGTGGTAAATCATGCACAAGTTTTGCAACAAGGCAAGCATCAGTGATTTCATCGCCTGTTGCCTTTAGCATCTGAACAATGACTGACAATTCTACACAATAGCTTGAAACTGTCTGACCCTCCTTGAACGTCAATGCGTGCAGCTTCTGATTTAAAAAAAAAAATCCCTCTTGCGTAGTGGGCTCGTAAATACATTTGATTTTAGCAAACTAGCTGCTGACGTATCGCAATCACGTGTGGTCGCATATGGTCATTATCACTAAGACCACCAGATAGAATTCGCATCGCCTTCGCGTCCTTTTTTTTTCCATTCTCGTACTTTCGATTCATTGCCGCTCGATTCAGCTGGACATATATTCTCGCCGGAAGCAAACTCGTACAATCCCACGCTTCTTAAACATGCCGAGACTTTGAATTTCCACCGCTGTTAATTCGCTTTCGATAAAAGCGGTATCCGTATTCATAATGGTCCAAATGAAGCAACTGTACGAAGATTAAAAAAATTCAATGAAAGTGGGTGTGTTTGTGATGTTAAACTATTACCGCGTGTTCGCCGAAGTCATTCAAACGAAAATATCGCAGCTGTGCGTGATAGTGCCGCTGAAAGTCCAACATCCACCCCAATTCGACACCGAGCCCAGGAACTCTGTGTTTCCAGATTCACTATGCAGCGAATTTTGACAAAAGATTTGCATTTCATGTGTACGAAGTGCCATTGACTCAAGACGGTGCCAGGTGCCACGTGCCATACAGCACGAGAAACAGTTCAACATGCCTACCTATGTTTCAATAAAAGTTCATACATTTTCGACCAACAACTGACGTTTGATCTAAAGGGTGTTCCAAAAAAAAAATTGACATAAAATAGTAGAAGCGCTTCTCAATAGTCAATATTTGGAAAAAAAATGCAAAACTATTTTTAGTAGGCCACCGCACCGATATCAAGATACAAATGGTCACCTCTTCTTTATGGTGTTACGATGCAGTAGCGTTTCCTTCTTAGGAGCACATGAGCACTTACCATCTTAATCCTTATATTGCTTTCATGCGCAATATATTTTATAAATACAAAAAATTCAAATACATATGCACTTATCAAGAGACGCGAGAGCGTATCGCCCGCCAAAGGAAAAAAACGAAAGCAAACAAGTCTATGATTACCGGAGACAACTTGATTTTTTCTTTGACAGGGCTACAGCCTTCCAGGCAACATCCCCCAAAAAAATTTTTTTTTGATCCTCTGATGGTCCTTCTAACGAATCAATGTCTTCCATTTAGATAAGTGGATGGAATAACGGTAAATTAATAGATAAAGTTAAGAAAAGATTTCCAACAATTGCGTCTTTCGGCTCATCGCACTGCCAATTTTTTAAAACACACTGTGACATTGGGACACTGGGAAATTAGGATATTGGGACACTGGGAGCCTAGGATCTTGGGGAAGTGAGATATTAGGAAAATGGGACGTTAGGGTCTTGGGAGATTAGGACATTAAGACATTGGGACATTAGGCACACTGGTACGTGGGGCATTTGGACATCGGGAAATTGAGACAATGGGACATTAAAACATTAAGATATTGAGACATTGGAATATTTGGACATTATGACACTGGGAGACTAGGACATTGGGGCACTGGGATATTAGGATATTGGGACATTATTATGACCTTGGGACAATCGGACATTGGGAAACTGGTACATAGGAATATTGGGTCACTGAGACATAGGGATATTGTGACATTGGGACATCATGATATTGAGACATTGGGGCACTGGGATATTAGGACATTGGGACATTAGGGTCTTGGGTCATTAGGACATTGGGACATTGAGATATTAGGACATTACCACATTAGGACTTTCGGATATTAGGACATTAGGCACACTGGGGAAACTGCGACGTGGTGACATTGGACCACTGGAACATTGGGATATTGGGACATCGGTATATTAGGACATCGGGATATTAGGACATTGGAACATTGGGATATTGAAACATTGGGACATTAGGACACTGGGAAACTGCGACATGGGGGCACTGGGATATTAAGACATTGGGACACTATGACTTTTGGACACTATGACTTTGGGACAATCTGACTTTGGTACAAAGGGACATTGGGCCACCGAGACATCGGGATGTTGTGACATTGGGGCACTGGGATATAAGGACATATGGCCATTAGGGTCTTAAGTCATTAGGACATTGGGATATTAGGACATTAACACATTAGGACATTGGGACATTACGTACACTGGGGAAACTGGGACGTGGAAAGATTGGGCCACTGGGACATCGGGATATTGGGACATCGGGATATTAGAACATTGGGACATTGGGATGTTGGCACATTGGGATATTGGAACATTCGGCTAATGGGGCATTAGGGACTGAGATACAGGGACATGGGAGCACTGGGATAATAGGACATTGGGACATTATGACCTTGGGATAATAGGACAATCGGACATTGGGACACTGGCGCATAGGGACATTGGGCTACTGAGACATCGGGATATTGGAACATTGGGACACCGGGATATTGAAACATTGGGTCTCTGCGATATTAGAACATTGGAACATTCTGATATTGGGACATTAGGACATCGAGAAATTGGGACAGTGGGACATTTTTAATTTGGACATTAGGATATTAGGCACACTGAGAAAACTGGGACGTGGGGACATTGGGCCACTAGGGTAGTAGGACATTAGGTCATTGGGACACTGTGATATTTGCATCAAGATCCCAAAACAAAAATATTAGTTTGCTATTTAATTATGCAAAAATATATAATATCTGACCAAAAACAACAAAGTTGTAAAAGTTACCCCGCCAAAGAAAAATTCATCAGCCGCAAAAAGAATACATATCACTCCAATCCGCCGCTCATATGTAATTTTGTTTTAGGTGTAAATGCTAGAGAAATTTAAATGTACAGGACTACTTCTTAATGTATTTTGGTGGGAGCATTAACATTTTATTCAGTGCCACTTTGACGGCTCCCACCAAGTTACTTTAGGAATTAGTCCTGTACATTTAAACTTCTCCAGCATTTACACCTAAAACAAAATTACATAAATGAGCGGCGGATTGGAGTGATATGTATTCTTTTTGCGGCAGATGAATTTTTCTTTGGCGGGGTAACTTTTACAACTTTGTTGTTTTTGGTCAGATATGTAAGTACATCACTCCCCAAGGTAGAGACGCCACAGAGATATATTTAAGTTCTTGAGAGTACTTACGGTTATCCAGACACACTAAATCATAAAAATGATGCGTTGGGCTTGAACTAATACTAATATCATCCTTTTGTGAAATTGAGTCTTCTTCGGAGAGAATACACTGTTTTGTTTGATCGTCAAACTCAACAGATCGACAGAAATACCTGAAAAAAATTAACAACAAATTTGTAGACAAATACATACTCGTAAAATTGAATAAGCAATATTTTCATCTTCTTACTTTTCGGCTCTGAGACACATTGTTTGGCACTCCTCCAGCGTCATATTGTTAAAAATGTCCACTTCAAATGGCCCGCCCAAACGTTTATTCTCCTCCTTTACGAATACAGCGAGACCGTCACATCGTCTTTCAGCTAATAATAAAAAAAAATAATAAGTATAAAACACAATTGAGATAATTTTTGAATTTTAGTTACCGTTAAGACATGTGTTTTCCAAATAGTCCGAGTTGGCATCATCTTCCAAAAGTTCAGGATGTGTTCGGCGAGTAAATCTGTAAAAGAAAATATAATAAATTTCTTTTAACAATTGAAAATAAAAAAAATCATTATTTAATATTGTGTTATGATGAAATTTATTTTTGTTGGCTTATTTAAGGCATATACGAGTATTTAATAAGCTTTTAGATTTTAAAGAGTAAACATTCAACTCGATGACTTATTTTTCACAAAGAAAGTCAGTTCCATTTATTCAACTGACTTATCAATGAAATACATGTAATCCAAATTCTAGTTTTAGAGAACTGTCAAAGAAAATTAAACTTACCGACTTAAACTACATGTTCGCAGGCTTGAATCATAATTTGCTGACCGGCATACAAATGAGAATTCATTGAGACACTTGTCCTCGCAGTCTGAACGATTAGCGGCAGTAATCTGTAAATTTTGAAATACATTTTCAGTTTTGACAATTTTCCAAAAAGGAATTAAATTTACCTCTTTGATATCAGATATTGGCAGTTTCAATTTCTTCCTTGGATGGCGCTCGAACACATATCGTCGGCTAGGACATTCCCTTTCCGGTCGACTTGCTACATATCAAAAAAATAATTTATTTTATGAAATTCGTTCATTTTCAGTGCTTTAGTAGCCTTTGAAGTACGTTATTATGCACGTTCACTTACATGTCAGACAAATTTCCACAAAATGTACACTATTCGGCACCAACATCAAATTACCAATTCCCTCAGGAGCGGCTTGCTCGCGAGTCAAATAACACGTCGATTCCTCATATTCGGCACTACCACTGAACGAGGCAATTCGGCTGCCGGGTTGGAAATCAAAACTTGTACATACACGAACTAAATTATTCGACGAAGTACGATCACGCAAACACAGATCCTGACATTTCTCTAGTACGCGAAATGGTGGAGCCGTATCACGGAATATGTCGTCATCGAATCCTTGCAGCTGTTGGTTCGGCAGACGTTCGTAGAGGACGCGACCCAGGCCATTGTTGCATGTTGTTTGAGCTAATGAAGAAAATTGTCAAATGGTAAGTGCGGTGCGGTTTTTAAAATAAATTTAGTTAAAGTAGTCTTTACGTACCCAGACACGTTATTATGTTACTTATGAGTATCCAAACGAAAATTGTGTGAAAATTTATAAAATTGTTTTCCATTTTTATGTGTCGTATAATCATTTTTATTTCAGTTTATACTGGACTATCTCTTTGTACGGTGCATAACCTGGAAAAGAAAAGAAAAAAATAAAAAAATTAGAAAATACTGCGCACGGATATACATAATATGATAACAATAGTTTAATGCCCTAAAATGAGGAATCAAGACTAACCATCGGTGTAGTTATGACTCCCAAATTCCAATAGTTCAAGAACAGTATGTATGTTCTCTGACATAAGAATGATCCACGAAAAAGTCAGAAAAATATATATCAACTGAAACGTGAGTATTTTACTGTTTGATTTCAAATTTCAAATCCAAATTCGGATTTATTGCAAAATATATAAATAGGTAATCACGTAATTGGTTATAATTTGTACAGTCCTCTCCAAAGTAATAACTTGTGCGGGGAGGGGGCTTATTTAAATTTTGTTCGAAACGAAAGTTAGGCGTCGGATTTTATTTTTTTCACATATATGCTGGGTAACTGTACTCTAATTTTCAATTTTATACTTTAAGTCTCATCGCTTGTTATTTGATTTACCATTTACAAAAGCACGACGAGAAGCATTGCAGTGCATCGCTTCCTTTGCTATCCGTAATGCCCTGCGTAAATAAATGTGCTCATTATTATCAAACCATAGAACCGATCATTAAATCAATTATAGATGTTTGACTATAACTTCTAATAGCCGACAATCATCTACGCCTGCGCAATTATTATTAGAATATTCACACTCATCGCCTTATCAAAATGACGTGTCGCGTTTTGTAACGCCGCTTCTGGAACTAATTTCAAAATTCCATGTCATTCGCGTAGTCATACTCATCGACAACTTTCATTCCACCTATTTCACAATATGTGTAGGGTTCTGATATCTTTTTTTTAAGTTTCTATAAAAATAGTTTTTTCGTTTATATGCATACCTTTACTATAATAGTTAACGATAGAGAGTCCAAGTCCAACCATAGTCACTGTTTGCAACTTTTGACCTCAATCAATGCGTCGAGCGCGAAAACTCAGAATGCGTAACGACTATCAGATAATCTGATCGCCGGAAGCTAGTTCCGGTTCTTTGTTTAAAACTGGGAGTAGAAATTATACGAGTACGCGAGTATTATGCATAATGTCGCCAACGATGTCGCGCACTCATGTAAACCGTGTAGGTTTGTACATATGTATAAGTGGTCAGAGATGTGTAACAAAAATAGGTTCTTGTAGATTTGGTTGATATTTTATAGATTCTATTCTGTTGCCATGATGACTATTCCGGACCGTATCTACACTCATTAAGACAAATTTAAAGGCCATTTAACCCTCAGATGGACTAATGGGTCTGGCCACACCTTCGTCATTTTTAATTTGCTGTAAATTTAAAACCATTTAAATATCAATACACTTTTTAGTGACTTTTCCTAAAAATTGTTTAGCAACCGATTACCACAAAAATCACTCAAAAAAATATCCAGTCAGAGTAGTTATAAGGACTTTTCGATATACACATTACATACGTACCTAATGGGTCTAGCCAGACCCCTATCCATTTTGTATGGGAAACATGTACATTTAATACATTTGCACCCTTTTTTTTAATTAGATAGTTGAGTATGTATAGTTTCTTCTTTTATTTTCACTTGTAGTGTTTTAGTTTTATGTTCTATTTCTATTTGTCGTGGTTTAGTAGACATGGATAAAGGCCGATATGATTGCGCATATTGTTCATTCAAGAACAAATGCTCTCTTTATCTCTCTCTGTCTCTCTCTCTCTCTTTTTGAATATTCTTTGCTCAAAATCACATTCGCATACTTCCTAGTTCGTGGCTCGAAACAGCACGTAATCCGTACTCAAACTAGACTATCGAATATCAGATTCTATTTTCAAATTAATTAATTACACAGAAACCTTTTAGAAAAACAAAAAGTCTCCTGGATACGATAACATAAGCAACTTATTGCTTAAGAAGCTACCTAAGAAGGCCATTGTCCTCCTAAATTTTCTAGTAAATTCTTGTCTAAAAACCCATTATTTCCCGGACCAGAACGTAATAATAATACCCATTCCTCAAACAGGGAAGAATACTAGATCCCCTCAAAGATATCGACCCATCAGCCTTCTACCGTCTGTGGGCAAGGTTTTCGAAAATGTTATCCTCAACCGATTAAACGAAGCAATACATTCGCTCGACATAATTCCACCAGTTCAATTTGGGTTTCGTTCAGGGTTTTCAGCAACGCATCAAGCCTACAGGGTGACCAAATCAATTAAGAGAGCTTCTAAAAAGAAACAATCGATTGGCCTCATTGTACTGGATATCGAAAAGGCATGCGACACAGTATGGCATGATGGTCTAGTACACAAAATCATGTCTCACAGATTGCCAGTAGTCCTAGTCAAACTAATAAGCAGCTTCCTCTTAAACCGCTCCTTTGTCGTTAAAGTTGCAGACAAGTTTTCCGAAAGGAACTTAATACATACATGCGGAAGTACCTTAAGGCTCGTGTTTAAGTCCCGTTCTCTTCAACATATACACAGCAGATGCTCCCAAAACAAATGGCTGCGAACTAGCGCTATTTGCAGACGATATGTGCATATATACGCGATCAGAATGTCCAGAAAGAATCATCCATATTCTAGAAAAACAGCTTGAACTTCTTTACCAATTTTACCATCGGTGGAAGATAAAAATAAATCAAGCTAAAACGAAAGCTGTGTTATTTACAAAAAAGTAGAGTCGAAATAGATCACCGTCCAGAAAAATTAATTTTCTAGGAAAAGAAATTCAATGACGAAGTCACTTATTTGGGGGTCTGCTTAGATAAAAAGATGATCTTTTCGAATCATGTAGACTATGTCCTCTCAAAATCAAAAGTTTCAAAGCCAGTTTTGCGCAAAATCAACTACTAAATGCACGCTTTAAGCTTTCTACATCGAATAAGGTACATACTAGTTTATAAAATGGCTATCCAACCAATTATCTCTTATTGTATACCGATTTGGGGTCAGGGCACCGCAAAAATAAAGTTCAAACAGAACAAAATCGAATTTTAAAAATGATCACTAGAAATCAAGATCAAGAAACCCCGTTAGTTCTCTACGCGTGAGCTACACAGCTTGACGGATACAATCACAATCGCGGAAGCTAGCATAAGATCCTTGGGGCTCCCATCGGGCTCTCGGTCGTCCACACAATCTGCCTCCGTCCACTCGTTGCGCGTTCATCACCTTTTTGGGCATGCGATCGTCGTTCATCCTTTGTACATGTCCCGCCCATTGCAATCGCTGCAATTTCACGATCTTCGACACCTGTAGCTCATCATACAGCTGATACAACTCAAGGTTGTGCCGGATGCGCCATTCACCTCGTTCACGAACGGCCCCGAAGATTCTTCGGAGAACCTTTCGCTCGAATGTATCCAACAGGAGTGGAATTACGAATCTCGAATCGAGTCACTCGTTTCGACTTAATTTAAACTCGATTCGAGTTCGTTCCGATATCACCAATCTCGATCGAGTTTAAAATTTTTGAAGACTAGATGAAAGGAAAAAATATACTAGATTATCTGTGTCGATTGCATTCCTGTCAAATGTCACCGTACAAAAATTTGCTTGTTTTTTACTTAATTTGTTAGTGAAAATGTTCTCTATGGATAGAAGCAGCGACGAGGAAGAGTTGTGCGAAATGAAGATTGTCTGTCGGTCGCTGAGGGACAAAAGTAATCCTCTATCTTTGCCGAAAAAAAAAGTAAGTTGGAACTATATTGATTGCAATTGTCTATATTTTATTTAATGTGCATTGTTTATTTCTAGATTCCAAAAAGATTTTCACTTGAGCAGGGAAGCATTTAAGTGTGTTTTGAATAGAATAAACATACCCTGCGGATCAAAAGGAACTGTAATTCCACCCGTGTTAACATCATGGTTGTAAGATTGATTATTCCAATCTTGTATAAAATCTGTGTGTATATATTTTTCAAAGATATGCGGATTTTGGCAATCACCCCATGTTACGGAGGAGCAGCTCACGACTCGTTCCTCTAGGGATTAAGCGAGGAAAAAATCTTTTTTGAAGGGAATTTCGAACATGGAGACAGAACTTCGTGGCTTTTAGGTAATATATTAAAGTTTTGCAAAAAAATCTTCTAATCTTGACATTTTGTAGGCGATAGTGGATGGATGCTTACGCTGTACCGTACAGTGGATTCGAACACTGGAGAGGAAACATTTAGCAAAGAGCACTCCATAGCAAGGGGTATTGTGGTGCGAACAATTGGAATTTGGAAAGGACGTCGACGCTGCTTACAAGACGAATGAGATATTCGCCGGAAAAGTGGCATCAGTTGCGAAAAAAATTAAAAATCCTTTGATTTGGTAATTGAGATGTGTAAAAAATATGGAAAAAAATTAAAACCTCTAGTAAAATCATTAAAAATTTTACAAAGAAAAAATCAACACATATTTTTTAACTCAAACATTGAATTTTATTTAGCATAACAAAATATTGCACTTCCTTCCACTAATGATGATCAAATAATACAATAATATGCTTAGTTTTCCTGGGAAACACGCCGCAAATATCCTACTCGAATACTTAATTGCTTTCGACGACAATTCACTTTTTTCGACTGTCAAAATGTGATGATATCGAGATACGTAGTACGGGGTTATGTCGAAACTAGTACATTCCTATATTTCGAGCTCGATATCGATATTGATGCTACCAAATTTGCTCGAAACTCGAAAAAGTTTCGTGATTCGAGATACATAATTCCACCCCAGGTGTTTAGAGTTTTGGGTTAGGGTCCATGCCTCGCAGCCATAGCATAGGGTGATATCTCTCTTCATTACCGTAACTCCTAGTGGAGCATGGTGCGTTGATGACTACCGTGTGTAGTCATCAACGTTACAAAGACAACTGATTTCGGAGTGTGATACGGTTGTCAGCCATACCACTTCCTAGTCGCATTGTTAGTTTATTATTCTACGATAAGAATATTTCTTATCATCTTCTTCTGAATAATAAACTAGCGACGAGTCGTGCCGAGTTTGGAAACTCGTTTCTCTATGAGTGTATGTTTCACAGAGTGGCGACCGAACGATCACGGCCACGGAGCACGACCATAGGGTGATATACCAGGCAGATTTATAGTAGGTGATATGTACGTAGTTGAAGTAGATGAGTAGTTTCCAATAACATCCTTGCAGACTGCGCAGCCGATAAACTCCAATTTGCTTGGAGATTTCTTCAGTGTGGAACGTGCGTGGTTTATTTTCATAAATGCGACATCTTCAGAATCATAGACGTAGCCCAGGAGGTTGGGGAGGCAGGACAGGGAGTGGCGCTTAACCCTCTCTCCCTCTGGCAGGCGGTTGATCAAGGATACATTTTTTCTTACTGCTGTACTATCTCATAAAGAATTCATGCTCTACGTATAAAAAAATCAGTACTACAAATGTGCGTGTTGGTGGTGTTCAGTTGGCGCCTGGTCTCAATCGCAATTTTAAGAAAGATTTTAGTCTGGTGGTCTCGGTTATCTCGGATCCTAACCACCTATGTTTCCGATCATGTTGCCCAACCAACCTAATTCAAGAAAATATTTAGCCGCCAAAAAGCTTATATTGTCCGTGTTTCATTACTACATGACTTTAGGGTTTAAATGTATACTTTATAGAGTTTTTGCTGTCCGCCATGTTTTACCGTTAGAATAAAGAATTCCTCACGTGAAGTTTTCTTTGAGAAGTTAATGGATTTAAAAACATTGCCGCCAAAGGTTTATAGAAGTTTTCAAAACTCCTGCATGGGCATGGAATTTCTCACAGGAGAGTTTGTTTTTAATCGCTTTTATGTGTTTAGTGTTTATACGACTCATTATTTCTCAATTAATATGAATTTCTCCGTAGGTTTAATTTTTTTTTAGGGGACGTGCTCTTCTCCGATTCAATAGACTAAAATAAAGCTTTAGACCTTACTTCCGGAGATTAAAGTGCGACGTTCCGCATATAAACTCAATGATAAGATTACTTTCTATAATTTCGTCCCCTATTTAAAAATTATGTGGATCTCCCGTTTGGTAAAAACAAGGGATAATGCTTAGAAAGATCAAATATATCCTTAATGCTGGTCAAATGAAGAGATAATGTTCAATTAGAGGACGAAATTAGCACATAAATCTCCAATTTCTATTTTTTAAGTAGAAGTTGATTAGCGCATAACTTCGGAAGTGGAGCGGGAGCTAGCATCACAGACGTACAATTTACGCAAATCTTACTCAGTAAATCCTTCTATCAATTGTGGACTCTTCAAAGCCTCTCAAGGATTTTGCATCTTCAAAACACAACTTTCAACTTTTTATTTCATCTGTAGGTTTCGTTTCCACTCAATGGAAATTGATATTGATTTTTTCCTTCTGGCTTTTATAATATTTTTTTTTCGAGTGATAGCCAAAAAGCCGCTCCTAAAATTTTGCGCCCCGGGCGACCGCCTGGCTTGCCCCCCCTTAGAGCGGGCGGTGAGTTAAAATTAGACATACATACGTTAAAAGCATATAAAATGAAAAATAATACGCAAAATAATACAATTTTTCTTGAGCTAGTTAATACATCCTTGTTCTTCCTTAACATGTACTTGGTACCAGAATTGTTAATCCAATATAATATATAATACAGTTGTGAAGATATTATAATCATTGGGGTTGAATATTTTGGTATATGGAACTATTGAGCTTATAGAAATCCGAAGTATTCAGAGCGCCCAGCCTTATACAAATATTCTAACTAACGTAATGCCTAAAGATTACCGACATTCCTTTGCAATTCCTTTAAGATGTTAACAAGATAATGGCCCCATTCATGAAGCAAGGCTGGTAAAAGATTTGTTTCAAGACTAATCCATCAATGACCACCATAGTCTCTAGATCGAAGTCTAAATAACATCTTAAGGCTTTGGGAATAGATGACAAGGAAGGATCTATACTGGTATGCGACAATTCAACAACACTTAAGAGCTTTTGCAAGCGATTAGGGGAACTTGGGAAGAAATTAAGTTCAATTACCTTCAAAACCTATACAATTCTATCCCGGATATGCTTTTTTAACCCTTTCATGCCCAAATTATGGATTTTAAGCGGAGAATTTTTCTAACAACATTATGTCGTTCAGTAGGCATGTTTTATGATATTTTCTTGAAAAAAAAAATTTTAAGCGCCATAGTTAACAAATTAGAGCATGATGCCATATGGCATCATTGGGACTGAGAGGGCACTTAGCAATTTCCGTGTGAAAAATGAGATATTTGGTCGGCAAAAATCCTACATCGGAAATTTTTTTGCAGAATGGTTGGTGACGACCCCCAGTTTATGGGAAAAAAAGTCCCATCCGATTGGGGGTCCATAACCTTAAAAAAGGGGGAAAGGGCGAAATGGGGGTCATTTTTCGTTTTTTTGCGAGTATTTCAAAAACGACAAAAGATATAGAAAAATAGTCTGAGAACGAAAAAAACTACATAAAATTATCTTTGCAATGATATATAACACATGAAGGATCTATTCAGTGGCGTGGCGTGAGTTTGAAGTAAAGGGAAGCAGTTACATTCATGTAAATGAAATTGGGAACCCGCGTACACCTGTCTAGAAATGAGAATGAAATCCTTATAAAATAAAGATACATAACTGGAAACTAAAGAAATATTCTTTATCTCTAGACTTAAGAAGACGCATGTAAGCATTTGTGCAGTATGCTTTGTATTATTCAGATATCAACATGCATACGAATATATGTACATAGTATGAACTCCGTATGTTGAAGACGTTATCGAAAAGTTGTCTTAAATGAATCACGCTCTGGCTCACTTGGTTGAACGCACCCATGCCCCACACAAGGGTTTTACGCGGTACAGAGAAGAAGAAGAAACTCGTGTCGTAACTCGATGCAATGACAATTCATACTTTTATCATCACACCTATTTCAATACGTATAATTTCGATTCGTACACCACAACTGTTTTTACGATTTGCCCAAACTCTCTATTCTCTATTACTATGTATACATTTTGATAATTTATTATTCTCCCGAACATAAAAATGACTATGAGTGTATTCACGCACAAGTGAGCGGACTAAAATTTTGACACAAATTCTACATACTTATATTTTCCTCCCGTTCCAAGTAGGCATAGGTGTCTTTCCATATATTGGATATTCTGTAAACAGTCGAAATTAACGAAATTATTTGTCGTGATTATAACCCCATATGCCTACTTGTGGTATATACTGTTTTGCGTATTGTCGGCAGCGAATTTTTCTATTGAAATGTAGAACTATGTCGTTATATTTGCAACGACATGTTAAAAATCTCTAATAACTTTGCACGTACAATAAATTACGAACACACATACTGCCAAGCATTAAACAGCTTCACAAACTAACGCATTGCTGTGCTATGCATGTGCTATGCCAATTCTTATTCCAATCAGAATCCAATTTCAATCAGAATGAACAAATTTTTGTTACGAACTGTACACGTCGGTTGGTAAATTTTACAAGAAGCAATTAGAAATCCACCTCCAACGGCGAATTCATTCTCGTACTAACTCTACTCCGCCGCCCAATCCCCCGGTAAATCTGCTCCACAAGCTTTCATCTTTCATACAGGCATTATTTCGCTCTGCTTTTGTCTCGCCGTGACTGGCGACTGTAAACTCTCTCGCTGTGGATTTTTTTTCGTGAGACAAGTGGGTTGGTGTATTGGTTGGAGAGTGCGCATGCTAAAGTAATTTTATACGTTGCGACAGGGTTGCGTAAGATTTTATGTAATATACATAAAAACCGTGGATAGTGTACAAGAAAAATTATAAACAATGTTGATAATACGTTATGCTTCTAAACGTTTTTATTTTGAAAGAAGAAGGGAAGCAATGCTTCCCTTGCTTCCAAAGACGCCACGCCACTGGATCTATTCAATGATTCGGCGATAGTTTAAAAATAAGTTAGAACTTTTTCATTTTATACCTTTTTTAAAAGCCCCATAACTCTTGAAATTAGTTAGTTCAGCCGTAAAATTTCGCACAAGTATTCACAATAAGTTCAGTATTATTTTGGTAGAAACAGTGAGTCGCTCCGACCAACGACCCCCATTATCCCCCCATTTGAATTTGGCGAAAGGACATGTCCATAACTCCCCCCAAAATTAGAGCAGAGTGCTAAATTTTAGTTTGTTGCGATTGGAGCTCATAATCACCCCACCCACCAAAAATTAGCTCATTCCGATAAAAACTAAGGGTGTCTTCCATACAGCAAGCAACTCGCATTTATATGAATAGGGGACTTCCTGACTTGCCTTTCACGCCCAATGATGCCATATGGCATCATGCTCATACAAAACCACTTTATAGGGTTTTCCTAAAAAAAATCGAAAAATCTTTTGATTTTCTCTTAAAACAACCTCTTTACAAAATAAAACCTTTAAAATGATTTGCATAAAATGATTATTATCAGGAAATATAGGGAAATGTATAAATCAGTTTTTCGGCTTTACGACAATCGTCAAACCTTCTCTAAAATTTCATTAAAAATAACATCCCAAAACCAAAAATTTCACGCTGGAAAAAATCAACTAGGTATTATACTATTGGGAGAGTCTAATATCACACAAAAAGTTAAAATTTATTTCTTAGATTTTCTATGAAAAATCATTAAATTTCATGATGCCATATGGCATCATTGGGAGCGAAAGGGTTAAGTAATATCACTTAACGGAGGTTCAACTTGTTATTAGCAACATTTTCCAAAGTAAAATTATCCTTTTATATCGTTATTTTGCGTTTTATTTCCTCTGGAACTATCCTAATAACTTTCACATTTATACTATTTTTAAGAATTCTTATAATAAAATCATAACGGTTTTCCGTATGTGAGACCTTGTGTTATTAACTCTTTCAGACCCGGTGTACAGTATACTGTACACGATATTTTCACTATTACTGTCTCTAAATAAAAGTAAACTGAAAGCTTTCGAATTAAGAATCTGAATCCCTAATAGCTTGCCTTTATTCTAAGGCAAGTGAAAAGTCTATATGTAAAGCGTAGACGAAAATATTACACTTTATCTGTGACTGTGTCAGCATCAACATGGCATCACGAGGTAACTACACACATTTTCCCAATTATATCCTTAATCATAATTTTTGTAGTAGCATTGCATTTTTTTTCTAACGCTTAGCACAATAAGTGATGTTATAAACTAAAAATTAAGTGTGAAAAGCTGATAGTTTGTGAATTTGAGAGCTCTGAATCTGTGTACAGTATACTGTACATCAGGTCTCATGTTGTATAGTATAATGTATAATACGTCAAAGGAAAGCCTAATCCATGGGGAGTCAAGATATTCTTTTTGTGCGGTAAGTCAGGCATGGCATACGATGTCATGCTGTACCAGGGTAGTACAACAGAAATAGACTACGCGGCGAAGCAGAAGCTAGGTTTAGGAGCAGGAGTAGCTTACACGTTGTCCCGTAGAATAAACGATGGAAAATATCATGAGTTATACTACGATAACTATTTTTCAAACTATTTTTCAAACTATTTTCTTTTACGGATTCTCAAAGAAAATAATATCAATGCTGCAGGGACTGTGCGACTGAACGGATTTTTTAATCCTACGTTTACCGATAATAGGAAATTTTCAAAAATGCCCAGAGGTTCTTCTGAAGAGCTGGTGAACAAAAATGGAGACATAGTCATTGTAAAATGGCTTGATAACAAGCCAGTTATCCTTGCATCTAACTTTGTGGGCATTGGCAGTACAGACAAAGCTAAAAGATGGGACAACAAAGGGAAACAACACATTGAAGTAGATCGTTCCGAAATTGTAAAAAAATACAATCAGGCAATGGGAGGCGTTGACTTACTGGATCAGCTCGTGAGTACATACAGAATATTTATCCGCTCCAAGAAATGGACTTAACGGATGATTTTTCATGCTTTTGACTTGGCCGTTGTATTCAGCTGGTTGGAGTATCGCAAAGATGCTATATTCCACAAAATTCCACAAAAGGATATAATGGACCAAATGAAATTTAAAATGCGACTGGCAGATGATTTGATGAAAGTTGGTAAGGTATTAGTTGAAAAGAAGAGAGGCCGGCCATCTTCTTTACAAACTGGGGAATGCACTCCGACATCAAGCCGTTCATCGACGCCATCACGTTTTGAACAACGCCCGTTTCGGGAAATATTTTTGGACCAAATTGGGCAGCTACCTTATAACGACGGAAAACAACAACCAAGCAGGTGCAAAATGTTGTCGAGAAAGATCGCATGTTCGTTGTATAAAATGCGATGTACACCTTTGCATCAACAAAAAAAGGAAAGTTTGTATGATTTTCACATAAAATAAAGTATCATGTATGACTTTTTTTTCTTTTTTCATTAAAACTTAAGTATTTGGCATATTCGAAACACATTCTTTTATTTTAAAGTAGATTAGTAACTAACTTCAATCAGACATTCCCATTGTGTTGTGAAGAAGAAACATAATATGTTTTGCTCGCTGAAACCCCATGTACAGTATACTGTTCATGCTATAACTTAAAAACTACTGCATCAATTTTCACGAAATTTAGTACGAATCATATTTGAGGCATTTCAAGCCGATTGCCAAAAATTTAGATTTTTCCCTTCACTACATTTAAATGAGGACTGAAGGGGTTAAAAGAACATGCGGGCTACTGAAAATATTGTCACCATATTTGAAGAAAACACCGTTATCCCTTTCCGAAATACAGCCATTTTTTAAGTGAAACTATCCTTATTGATTGGGAGTTTATTATAAATTTATAAACACATAACCGAAAAAAGTAGCTTATGTGACTATTCAGACTTTAGTTTCACCGATATCTTAACCCTTAAATGTCACTTGCTGATGCAAAGCTGCAATTTGCAGTCACCATAGAGCGAAAGTAAATCTACACGAAATCGTGGTAAAGTGTTGTGGACTATACCATACTATACCATACCATACTATGGTATGGTACATACCATACCTGCAATACATCTTTGAAAATAAATGTCACGTTTAAGGTAAGTCCTATGTTCACCGAACGAAAACTTGCATTTATGACTCCCGTGAAAAATATGTCGTGAAGACATGGTTTTTATTCACTAAATGAAAATAATTTCCAGTTGCGCCCTGACTGATTGTCGATAACACTTTTTCCCTGTGAAATAAAGTGTAACTGCATTGTTTTCGCTGGCGAAATGTCAAAAACTGGTGTGGAGATTTTCGTGTGAAGTGAATACCATCGAGTGAAATCGATTTCCCTATCATCAACATTTTGACAGTATTTACATGTATTTGGATGAACTGACGATGTAAGTAACTTATCTTACAGTAGAAGCACAGTCGGCTCGTTTAATCATTCTGTCCACGTTATCAACCTGTAATCGAAATCACTTTTTTAAGAATCTTTGACATAGATTTTTATAAGTTTGATTGCAAAAAACAAACATTTTAATCATGCATCAAATGGTCAGAATATAAATTTAGAAGAATTCTACTGTACTATTAAATTCGGTAACACTATTTGGACGATAGTGTCAACAAGATTCGAAGTTTCGAAATAAACCCAGATTTTGTCGTCAAGAGCGAAACGCATTTTACCAGACCCTACTGCTTCAAAACCGTTTAGTCGTTTGAATCGTTTTTTCGATAGTGTGAACGCTCTAAATATTATATATTCCTGGATTTACTTGATATTTTAAAATTTGTCCATATATATTAGGAGGGTGTTTAGTAATCAGGAAAAATAGAGATTTCAACAATTTTATTTAAATATCAATTACATTGTGTAGGGGCCCCATTTTTGTCTCGAACACAAGATATTTTTTGAAACGTTACGCACCCTGGTTAAGCACACAGGCCATTCAGGGACACCCTGTTAGCTTGACCCTATAAACTTTAACAGTATTCTTGTCAAATAAAATTACCATTCTGAATTCCATGCAATTTTACTAAATTTAAAGTCGGTCGGTTGAGCTGATTACGAAAAATTCACTGAATAGGTGAATAGGCTTGGCCTTGGGAAACGTAATTTTCAGACGGAAACGGACATTTTCCTCACACTTGACCATGGACGAATTAGAAAAGGACGGAGTCATCAGCTGTCTGTTTGCGTCGGTGAGGGTAACCAAACTGTTGTTATCTTTTTTGGGGTTTTTAATCAGCTGTTTGACTTCGTTTGGCATTTTCATCATTTCTAGCATTCAGCAAATTCGAAACGAAAAAAAACCGAAAATAAACCAGTTAACCGTTCTGAAGTACCGGTTTTCGGACTAACCGTCCGGTTTTTGACATCCCTAGTTCAAATCCCACTGTAGGCGAATTCCGCTTATGATGGTTTTCGAATTCGCAACCCATGTGACGGACTATGATCTCACTCAAATGTTAAAGGAGAATCTATTCATGGGGATCAATAACCCGGCAGATCGCGACACCTCTACAAAAAAATCAGAAAATATTAAAAAATGTTGCTACCACATTCCGCGGCCAAGGTTCATTGGTGGACTGTCGCGCCAGTTATTGTTATTTATTATAGGATCACTAGAAGTCACAGCCTCCATGAAGAGTGTAATAAGAACGCCCACGGACTACAGACTTCGCGACTGGCAGAAATCTGGTCATTAATTCTATATGCTTCTAATTCTAACGAGAAGCAAGCATCAATTTAGTCCTAAATTTTGTGAGGATAATAGGCGGAGGATTTCTTTTGTGATCGTCAATCGATATTGAACCCGTTAAAAAAATGAGTTGCCACCCGAAATAGCAGAATAACTATTGAAACATGCGGAGAATTCATAATGAGCAAAATTTCGAAGGCGTCTTTTTCTCTCAAGCTTAGGCCTCCTATTTCATGGACGAAATAGGGGATTTCCGTAAACTTATCTCTTTTGTACTGAATCGGATAAACGAATTTCACTAAATTTACCCAACCTGATTGGTCTCTACCCTAAATACCAGACATCAATGTCTATCGCGGAATTACGATCATTCACATATGTCTTATATCTTCGATGGAATCATTTCGGATATTAAACAAATGTTACCCAAATTCATTCGTTTCGGAATCACAATAAGTACGATATGTGGAAATGGAAATTTGAGGAAATCATTATACACCAATCGTAAGCAAACCACTCCTATTTTATATTGAAGTTACAGAACACTCATATACTACCGTCGAAATTAGACCATTGGGCGGCCGTAAAACTCCCACCCCAAAAGTATTCGGAGCACAAATCATAGGATCGCCGACAAACTATAAGCCCAAAAACGTGAAAGGTATTCAAATTTCGGAAAATGGTAAACTGAAACTAAACAAGACCAAGGCTAATTTCGGGCGCGGCCGAAATTTCAATACCCGTCACATTTGAATGAAACTTAAGCTTCTTTTGTATTACCAATTTCTACCGCAGTCCTATGACGTGTTCCGATTCCATCAGTTCCTAGATGCGTTGAGGCTAGTCCAGGATGAATTGGATTTTGGCTAAGATTCAAAAAGAAAAAAGTTTCTCTTACAAGAACCACATATTTGGGGATTGGTTTGCATGACAGCCCTATTACATAATGTTCCGATTCCATCCATTCCTAGATATGTTTTAAGGTTTTACTAGGAACACATTTAGGTGAAGTTTCGTTAAGATTGGTTCATAAAGAAAAAAGTATTTCTTAGAAGAACCTATTTTCCAGGGGTTGTATGACAGCCCTATGCCGTAGTGTTCCGATTTCGTCGGTTCCTAAATATGTTTTGAGGCTTTGCTAGGAACACATTTGGGTGGAGTTTGAATGAGATTGGTACATAAAGGGAAAAGTTTTTTTTTAGAAGAACCTAATTCTCTGGGATTGGTTTGTATGGCAGCCCCATGACTTCATGGTCCGATTCAATTCGTTCCGACATAACAGCGCACACTAAAAAGAATCTTGAATACAAAATTTCAGCCCGATAGCTTCAAAACTGAGGGACTAGTTTGCGTTGCAACAGACGGACATACAGACAGACGGACATGGCTCAATCGATGTCTCTCGTCACACTGATCAATAATATATATACTTTATATAGTCGGAGATGCTTCTTCTGTGCGTTGCAAACTTCATGACAAAGTTAATATACCCTTTCACATAGTGACGGGTATAAAAATTGTTGAATGAATATGAAATACTCAATTTTGCAGTTCTTCCTGAGACTCTTTACATTTCTACGATAAAGTTAATGAATTTGATCCTTGAATTAAAGTTAATATAAAATCATTTCCAACAAATCTAAAAAATTACGTCACTTGCCAACATTTTCAATTTGACCTTATCTCCCCGTGCTATGAGAGTGAAGCACACCCGATTCCAGCTTGGATCAAAATAAATTTATTTTTTTCTCTAATTTATAAACACCCTTCAGAGTTCTATGCCGGGTTTCAAGGATCCAGGCAGAGAATTTATTCGTAGATCCAAATATCCAGATAAACAACTGTTTGCAGTAGGTGTCCTTCAAGTATTCGAAATTACCACAAACACTTTCTTCGGCATATTCAACGCTCAATGTCTAATTCGTATTAATTTTAAAAATCAGGTTAATGTCTTAAATCTTTTGTTTTTGTTAAATATTAAAATACACTTACTTTTCTTGTGATGGTTAAAAAAAGGTATCCAAATTGTAAATTGTGCTGTCGGACAGGTTTCACTCACTTCAACTTATCCAATAGATCACAAAATTTCACAATTTCAATTTTTTCACAAGAAAATCTTCAATTCAGAACAAATAATGTTGAATGAAATCACAAAAGAAATTTTCCCAATATTTCGAATATTCTCGGTTAGTTCACCACTTTGGTCCTTAAAACTTCACAACACCACTTGGTCTCTAACATCCTCTTGTCATTCGGCGTTTTCTGATATTTTCTATTTTCTTGCACACTCTACACGGAAAACGGGCAAAATTGCAGCCAAACTGTTTAGAATCTCGCGTACTACTGACTAAGAATCATTTCATGATTTTCCCTAAGTTCAAAAAATGTTCAATTTAAAATAAAACATGCAAATAGCATAATGTACATGCGATGACCATACAATAAAATCTTTTTCAATGAAATAGAATAAAAAAAAAGACAAAGTTGGACAGAATAGAGAATACCGAATGGGGGAGGCTTTAATTAGCCGTGATATATGCAAACATACATACGACATTCATGATGAAATCCCATACAGGGCATATATGCGATTCTTGGTACAGAATATTTGTGTATAGGTACGCGACGATGTGGACCACGGAACGATGTATTTGTGGTGAATTACATTATTGGCAGCAGGGTCCATCGAGTGTGATAATTGCAATGTCGTCGACCACCCGCCCTCACTATCATCGTATGGTGACCGCGGACTAATGGTAATGATAATCGCGGATGGTGAACAATATGGAACGCTACCATGCGTGGATTAGAGAATTGAGCGTGTTCGAACTTTTTGATATTTTCGTGTGATTCTTGGGTGGTTTGAGTTGGCTGGGCCTACAGTCAATGTCCAGTAGATACAGTGAAGCGAACAGGTGTTTTTACGTCGTTTGACGAAATCAAATATGGTGATTGGGACAAGAAGATTAAAATCGATGTATAGAAGATGAGGCCGTACTACCACAGATGTTCAGATGAAAAACTGACAAATGAGTCTAAACAATCGATTCTGCCTTTATTCTCTGGTTACCAGAAACCCCCTCCCTTGTAAGTCAATCATATATTTGTCTATTTCCATATAACGCAAAACCTCAATTCTACTGATGCCGCTTTTGTTCATAATGTGAACTTAACCCTTAATTGGGCGCATAGAGAAAGTCACGTAAGTGGTCGCACGGGGTCTCTGGAGACCCCAACAAAATTTAGATTTCTTAGGGATTTTTTTTGTATGTCTAGACAAAAAATATCTACCTGACAAATGCTCAATCTCTTCCTCTTCATCTTGTGGTGTTTCATATCATATATCGCTTTCTCACTACGAACTATACTCAATTTCCAAAACTATGTCATCGGTCATCTGATTCCAAACCACCAATATCTTCTTCACTAGCAGTGGCTTCTTCCACCCATTGTATAGTATTTTCCCTTCCATTCTTATAAACTGAAAGCGGAATGAAATGATGGAATATAAAGCCAAGTGTTGCAACTTGCAATTCCAGGTAAAAAACGATATACATTCTTTTACAAAATAATTAAAAAAAAAAAAAACTTGCCTTTTCCAAAAAAAGTCACGTAAGTGGCCGCATGGGGTCTAACCACTAAAGAAAGTATTACAGCGTTACACCTGCACTGGTGAAAAATGTGGCGGTGACTGACTTACAATACGTTTAGATAAGTTGGAAAGCTAGCTTTTAGCTTTAAAGTAGAGCTGACCCCATGCGACCAATTAAGGGTTAATCACTGTTGCATGCGACTGCGAAATATTCAATTGGATCAAGCAACAAATATTCAACAATTAACAAGTTTCCCTCCCAAAAACAGCCTATTGGCAGATTGCGATGCCAAATTGCTGCGCAAATAGACTGCCATTAGGCAGCTTTACTTTGAACTGCACGCACAACAAGAACAGCAGAGGCGCACAGCTAATTCGTGAGTCGAGAGTACATACGAACTCTCTTTACGAACTGCCTTCTAACAAATACAAAACACAAGTCGTCATGCCAATAGCTTTTTCATACTTCGCGCGACTCGTGCCTCGTGCGATTTTTTTTAAAAAAGTGTTGGATTTGACGATTATTGCCGCACGAACTTCAGGCGTTGAGAGTTGCTACTTTTCAAATCAGGTGTATTTGTATTATATCTAACAATGGATATACAGGGTGGGGCAAAAGTAATCATCCGATGTTCTTTTGCTGTATTTTTCTTAATAAAAAAAACTACGGTTTTGCTTATGAAATACGTTTATTTAATCCCTTAGAATTTATTCTATCAAGTCGCAAAAATGATATCAGCCAAGTGGCCGCCACCACAGTTGATTACCATGTCGTTTTATGGCATTTTCCATCACTCTTCCCAGAATATCGGGCGACAGATTTTCGCGAATATTCTCCTTAAGGGCTTTAAGAGTCTGAGTCTTGTTGACGTAAACCCGCGACTTCAAAAACCCCCATAAAAAGAAGTCTGGAACAGTTAAATCGAATGATCTGGCCGGCCAGTGCAAATCACCAAAACGAGAGATTAACCGACCCGAAAATGTTTCCTTCAGAATATTGATTGTGTCTCAAGCAGTGTGCGCGGTTGCACCGTCCTGTTGGAACCACATGTTCTCCAGTCCTAGTTCATCCAATTTAGAAAGAAAAAAATCGCCATCCACAGGCGTTGTTTGACCCGCGGCGTTTTCAAAGAAAAACGGCCCGATTACTCCTTTAGCGTTAACATCACACCACGCAGTAGCTTTGAGCGGGTGTAATGACTGTTCGTAGGTGATACGTGGATATTGGGTTCCCTAGAAACGAGTATTCTGTTCGTTCACGAAGTCGCTCAGATGGAAATGAGCCTCATCGCTCATGATGATTTTTGATGAAAAATCGTCCTCTTCTTCGAAACAAATTTGCCAACGTTCCTTAGGAGTAAACCGAATCAAGGCTTGCCAGTTCGTATTCTACGTTTGTTTACTTCAGAAACTAGGAAAAATGAAAGAAAAAAAAAAGAAGAAAAAAAAAGTTAGAGCGATTACGAATAGAGTGATTACTTTTGTCCCACCCTGTAGATAATGAGAAATTAATAAATGCCGTTCATGGGCATTCCCCACTATGGAATATGCGAAATAGCCGATACCACCGCCGGGATATCCAATCAAAATTATGGGCTGGTATTTACCTTGATAATTTCCATTATATTATTATCTTTTGCTTATTTACGCTTTTGGCTGAAAGTGCGCAACGATCTTTTCAATCTAAGTTGATGGCGTAATCAAGCAAAATATGTTGTAACTATGCAAAATAAACAAAAATTCCATTCAATGCAATGGAAAAGCTTTCTAAATATTGTGTGTGTCTTCTCTATGCGATAAGACTAACCAGCCGAGAGGTACTGAATATAGACTATCAGAAAACCGGCTTTAATGTGTTAACACGGTTGGGTATCCAAAACGACTGAAAAACTTTTCCAGTGTCATGCTTGAAATAGATTACGCGCAATAGCAGCAGCATCGGCAGAAATTCATAGCTGCAAATATGCTGAATGCCAAGTCTTCTGCTAAACATTTTTGTCAGCAATGTAAAATGCATTGCGCTTGACGTTTCGCGATGCCGATGCTGCTGCTGATGCGCGTAATCTATTTCAAGCATAAGACATTTTATTACCTTCAAGTCGTGAAAACTGCCCACAAAATCGTATAATATAAATAATTTTCGCAATACTAATCTGCAACACCCCACTCTCCTTTGTAGATTTCGCGACTAAATAACTCTTCCAGTGGAAGATGTGCTTACTTGTAAAAGCTTTTTTCCGCACATTTTGTGAAAGCTTAGCCGCTGGAGCGCCGCGCCGCTCAGGTTTACGCTTGCAGTGGACGAGAGCCCTAAAAGCCTCACGCCGACAGTTTTTTTTGCGAGCTGCCAAATTGACTACGCGTGTGAACGCAGCTTTATCAGCTTTATACTATAATCGGAAATGTTAGCTCCGATTCATCATGACGACAACATTCGACATGTTGATCTTATCCCATGGGAAATATATCCAGACCCTAAAATGTGCAATTACTGAATGCTAAGTACAGAAACGGTACGTCTGATTGCAACAGTCGTACCATTTCTGTAGTTAGCATTCAACTATCATACATATGATTTTGCATCCAATAGCATCTGCTTTCAAAGAAAATTTGCAGGAACCATTGAGTTTTAGCATATTGTTTCAATCAAATAAATGTAAGTCGAATCTAGGTTACTTGCCCAACTCTTTCGTTTTCTCAGCTATGTGTGCTATGAAGTCGACACGTCAAGATAAAACAAAGTGGACACTTAATTTTTCACTACAATGTACTCTTGTGGGAACACTATTGCACATACGATTAGCGACCGTCTCCTCCCACCTGACTATGCGCATCGCATTCCACAGCACCGTGCACGAGGTTGACTCCCGTGGACCGGAACTCTTTTGTTCCGCTGTATCCGGAAATTAAAGGTAGAAAAACTCTTCTGGCGACAGAATAGTCAAAAAATTTTCGTTTTTTTTTTAAATCTTTTGTGCAATACACGAAAGAGTTCAGGCACGCATGGATGATTTTGCGCGCGGGTCGTGTGAATATTCTAGTTCCCTGTCGATGTTGGGCGATCTGAAAGGGATTTATGTAAAAGATGCCAACGCGACGGCGCATATTTAAGTAAGATAAAAAGCTTTGTTCAAATTTTTCGAGACAAAGGAGATGAAATATTTTTCTCTGAAAACAAATCCTGTAGAAGTCAAACTTACATAACAAGAACTTTTCCTTTGAAATTTTTTTGAATGAAGAATAATCTAATTACAAAAAAAAAGTTTTTTAAGGTCAAGATTATTATAAAACTTTCAAGTTAAATTTTATATAATATAGTTTTTTTCAAAAATTAAATACGGATTGAATTCCTCTAATAAATTTTCATATTTCATTTTATTCCTTTCCACAACAATTTAAATATTCTTTTGTCCTTTTCCCTAATTAATGAGGTACACACAATCATTATGCACCCTCCATTCATCGTGTCATGCCTGCATTCCTCTATATTCACTTTCCATTGTTACAGGTGTCATATTTCGTCCCCTCTGACTGGTTCCTCTTACATTGCATCATCCTACCATTATATGTCAGGTCGTCGACGCCTGGCAACGCGCATTGTTGCACATGATGCACTCTCCACCTCAACGTTACAAATGACCTGACAATTTCGTTCACATTCGATGATGATGACGGGCGGCTAGTGATGATCGTATACAGTGGAGTGTATGTGTTTGGCTTTTACGGTTTACGCCCTTGGTAGCACCACCTAATTATCATATGGGAGGTATTATCCGATTCGAAGGACAAATCAATTCGCGGTTTCGCGGACATTTATAATTATTATTAGTGGGTTTGGATTTTAGTTATTTATTTTTCGGATATTGGCATGAAGGTTGCATGTTTTGGCGAAATTTTTAATAATTTTTTGAGTATTCATGTATGGTTCATGAATATTCGGAGGTATCTATTTATTTGCAGACAATTGTACTTTTATTTCAAATCGGAAGTAGGATGACATGTTGAATTGAATTGAATGATGAATTCTGTTTCTGGGTTGTCTTTAACCTTCGTATAGTGCTACGAATCGGCTGTTCACTAGTTGTATGAATTATTATTATTTTTTAATTCAGAATATTTACATACTTAGAATAGAAGGTTCAGTAACATTTAGCATGTTTATGAAGGTTTAATAACATGATCTAATTAAATATGCTTCAAGTAACAACTTAATTATCTATTTTTGTAATTCGTTTTTGAATACAATATCTGTGTTACAGTATTTGAATTGATTAACATTGTGTGTCAAAGTATTCGAGAATTGATATTAATGATAACTAAAATATATACTAAAGAATTTGGTATAGTTGACTAGCCTCAACATATTTTTGTGGAATGAAATGAAAGACGGACCCCGCTTGTTTTTCGCCAAAAACTAATCATAAATTGCGTTTTCCAGTACCTAACGTACACTATACGGAGAAATTTTCGTACAAATGCTGGTAGCGCTAATCAAACCGAATAGCAATACATTGAGTTTTAATGAGAATTTCTAAGTTTTCGCCTACATGTATGTAATCGGAATCATGTTTCATGTTTCTTTTGTTTTCTGAGCGCGAGTCCGGAGCTGGCCACCAACATTTCGTTTCGGAACAGGGTCAAAATTTTCGCTGTCTTTCCCATTTTTGTCTCATATTACTGCAAAAAGCTGTATATGAATATGTTAGCGAGAACATAATTGCGCATAGAACGCGGTATAAATCTTTGAAAAGCATTGAGCGTCCCTTACACCGGCGCGCGTCAAACCCATGACTAAACCAGCGAGACTACGGCTCTTACTATAGTTGAATTCGCGCCCGTCTCTTTTTCGGGTTGGCAATAATCGAAAAAAAATCTTCCTTCACCCATCCAGCGATACTACATACGATTCAATCCCAAATCCGAACACCGGATCTCAGTACCGCAATGCCCTATGTGGGGCCATGATGCATTAACTCAGCCGTTTATAGGCAATTTCGAATCAACGTTACATTGCATATCATTTTGGAGTGTATAATAAGCGTGTTTTTTTGTAAAAATAAGGTGCAGGTTGGGGTATATAAGCACAAAAAAAACGATTTGGGTTAAAAGCTGTTTAGATCTATTGCACCAACCATGAACTTTGTAAAAGGCTGAGTTTCAAAGTTGTGATAAATAAATAACCAGTAAATTAACATGGCTTACAAAAACAACAATGAACATTGCGGTCGGTTTATCGCAACATTCAACCTCCCACCCGTAACATTTAACCAATGGTTTTGGTATTAGCTCATGCTTTTTCGTGTTCGTGCGCCTCTGGTTGTCACATCTGTAACAATTCTTCCGGGTTTACTTTGGTCAGAGTACGTATCCCCGATACATCACTGGGTTATCTGGGTTATGTTGTTATTGTAACCCCATGTAGTTACCCTAAACTAACCTACACCCGAGCACAATCAAACACGCCTAATGTTGCATGCACTATATATTTCCTATCCGCATATCGTACATGTACGGACATTTTGGACCACGCCGAGATTCGATCTCCGGACCTCTAGATTACTAGCATCGTAGAGTGCGACTCAACCAAGTGAGCCACAGAGCGTGGCTCCAAAATTAGTGAATTATTTTTGAATTCCCCGAACAAAATTATATTCACTGCCGCCATAAAATTAAATACAGATGGCACACGGGAACCTGGCGGTTTTTAAACCGACATAGGAAACCCAATTAATGCCAATTTTTTTTATAAAACACTCAAAACATTTTAGCATACTCCGCCCTAAAATATCGTGTGCCAAAGCTCGTGTGCATTACATTACTAATCTTTTGGAAGAGTTGTCGATAACTTCCTTACACACAGTGCAGCAGATATATTTCAGTCAGCTGGATCTCTTCGCGGACAGATATATCTTCAGAGGTTTCAACGTGAGTGGCTTATTTTAATAAATACATGCGTCATCTCGAGAATTATTAGAGAATAAAGTGAGAGCTTGCTAAATGGGGGGAACCTACCGATATTAGCATGTCCGGAAACAAGGTAAGGAGGACTATTCCGCCACTGCCAGTACGTACTGTACTGAACAGTGGTTCCATTCCTCCTCTTGCTGAAACTCAAACCACGTTGTTCGATTTGTCCCTCAATACCATAGATGAATCAATTCAACCAACTGAAGAAATCCATCAGCGAATATATCGGTCAAATTAAAGTTGAATTGCAGCGAAAGGAGGGTCGACGTTATCGTAAACGACTCTAAAAATGTTGTGATGCAAAGGGTAGCTGAACATTCTCATAATTGAGATTCATAATGATTTCTTGTACGTTTCCCATTTCTCCGGGGGTCAATATTGTATTTAATGGATGTGTTGACGTTTGTTGCCCATGAGGTTGATGCTGTTGTTTTCGCATGTAATTCGCAATAACGCCAGTCCCTCAAATATTAAGCGATCATATAAACAAAATTCTTTAAGGCTTGCGAAATACCGAGACAACCATGGACGAAGTTGACACAAGCAGTTATCCTACGAATTCATAAAGCAGGTTTAACACTAAATCTGTAGAAATGTGAATTTAATCAAACATCTATCTCTAAGATTTTCGGGTATCATATTAGGACAACACATGGTTTGCTGGCGGATCCAGGCTTGGATTTAGGTGGGGCTGGAGGGCTGAAGCTTGTTGCTTTTTTTATAGATTCTTGTTATGGTTACCATAATAATGGCAAAAAAATATATAACTAGGTCCAGTCGTCGGACATTATAAACCGGACTAATGTTCAGAAATTAGAAAACCAAAATTAGGGCGGAGTTCATAGTTCTCACTTAAGGAGTAAGGACTCCTTTAAGGAATAAGTATAAGGGAATGTTTATTGACGCAGAATGTCACTTAAAATGCTGCAATCTGCTTCAAAAGTTTTTTTTTTATCACGCATATCATGTGTCGTTTCACATTTTGGGTAGAGACTCCCCACAGCAATCCCTATGCTTTCAAATTGGCCAGTAGCAGTGGCGTGACGTGCGGTGTTCCATGTGTTCGGTCGAACACGAGCCCCCAACCAACAGGGGCCCCTTAACCTAGTGAAGAGGAGTAGGAAATTTTGGATTGTGATTAAGAAAATTTTTCACAAGATTTCTGGGAAAATTACGCTGTCAGCTCTCGAAATGGGAACTTCTTCTTCTTTTTGTCGACATTAGCGCCACTTACTGTACCATCTGCCATATAACGGAAAATATCAGAAACGCAGAAATTCTCCTTAAGAACGGATAGCAGAATAAAACGAGTTCTAATCGTGCGAATAGCACGATGAGTGTATACCCTATACCCATGTACAGACCTAGAAGGCACGCAAAACCCAAAATATTCAATTTCATATTTTTTGGGGGAGAGGGAGGGGTAGATGAGTCGGACTTGACACATCTTTATTACCTTGTCAAGGCATCCAACGGCTACCATTTGATACTAATTTGAAGTTTTTCGTTACATTCTATCAAAAGATATGGCTGAATATAAATTTGTAGGGGAAGTAGGGGCAGGGACATGGCTTATTCGATTCAGGGACTGACCCTGATCATTTATATATATACTTTGCCATACCTCAGGTGGCTCCTTTGAGGTGTTACATAATATCGGCTAACAAAAACAATATACCCTATACCATCTTATGGATATAGGGTATAATAAAAGCTATTATGTAGAAGCACTCGTATTTTTTTATCGTTAATAGTAATAGTATAGTAATGGTCAGTGACGTGCAGTGAAAATTCCTCATAGTCAAGCAGTTGATCATTCCAAAGCAAATTTCACATAAATAAAAATGAACTGAATAATACAATAAACACAGTTGCAAAAGCGTTTATAGCAAGCGGCTTTATGCCTTATGGAAGAAATCAGGAATAAAAAAATAAAGCATTTCTTATTCTGCACGCCTCTCTTTATCCAAAAAAGCTTTAATTACTTTATAAAAAAAATTCTCTTCGTATTTGTATGAGAATATCCTTTTTGGCAGCAATCAAAACAAGATCTGAAAACATTTCCTAGGATTGGTGATTCTTTAAAAATGTATGGATACGTTATAAAGTTAAAAACCACAGAACGGCAGAAGCCACAGTGACTGGAAATATTGTTAATAATTTTGCTCGAATATATACTTGTTTAAAACTATTCGCGACTTAAGGCCGATTTTGTAAATATTCTAGAATTTGATTCACATTTGCCTTTCTAAACTCTTCTGACGAAAAAATTACTTAAAAGTTAATTTTTTAGCTTTATTCTATCAGAAAATTAATTGTGAATCTTAATAAGCGAGTCAAAGTTTTTTCTGGAAAATTTGATTTAAATTTGGAAAAATAATTTGATTCGACTAATTCTAAGAATGAAAGATTTTTGAATGAATTAAATCTCTCTCGAATTTGCCCGAGAATGACGTATACAATCTCTCTAAATATCCTTCGCAAATTTTGTATCGGACCTTTTGAATTTCTAGATTTTTGCGGCGGTGGCTCATATTCTTCTGCTACTTTCGAATATGCATAAATTTTCAAACTTCTGAGAAAAGTCTTTTTCAAGCCAGTTCTCAAATCCAATAATTTTTTGGCTTGCATATGAAATGTTTATAGTTTTACTCTGAATTATATTAAATTAAACATCGGTTTTGGAGAATATTTCTGAAAAAATGAAAATCTAATTTTGTAAATTTTGATGTGTACGTATCGGAAGAGGTCAAGGAATTGCCATCCCAGTTCTCGGAATTATTTAAAATCGTATCAAAAACTATTATAATATCATCCTAGTCTTCAAATATAACGTTAATAATTCGAAAATGATAATGCCAACGCGTTTTGGAAACAAGTGGTACGGCGCTTAACTATAGATGAAAAAAGATCTGCCCTTTAAGTGGATGTACTGAAAAAAGTAGCTATCTCGTTTATGCACGCAAAAAAAAGCTTACTTTCTGGAATCAATTCAACCGTTTTAGACAAAACCAAATTTAGTGAATGAGCATAGCATGGAACGATCAATGCGGGCTCATATCTTTCGCGAGTTAGAGATTGAACTCCGCGGATTTGATAACTCATTACTGCTGCGCCATCGTAGCATTGTGCATTTAGCTTATTATCGACATAATTTAAAATCCTTTGAAAATATGAGAAGTTATTGCCTTACGGTTGGCACTTATATCATAGAATCCGATAAAGGAAGCTCTTGCTCTGCGAGATGAATCACTGTATCGATTAAACGTTTCAAAATATTCCGATTACGGTCAACTTTTTCGTTATGTAATCTAATCAATAAGGCCGCCTGGTAATTTAGCATAAGCTCTATTCTTTGCGATCCGAAGAAATCTAACTTAACGACTGAAGATGTGTTTCCGAACTAGCGTGCTTTACAGCTGAACCCGTTAAATATTTAAATGCTAAGTCCGGATTTATTCCAAACAGATTTCTCGTTCGCGAACAAAAGACACGGCCAACAAAATAATTTATTTAATTTACAACTTCCGGTAAGCCAAATGTACTTTTCATATGTTTCAAAATTAAATTTCCGTGTAACTTTTTTTTGTTTACATTCAAAATGAATTTTAAATTTTGACCACCCAGATTGAACGATCCTCCTTTCTTAGCGAATAAAAGGGTCGAAAATTCCGATGTTATTAAAAAATCTGCCGCACAGCACAACTCCGACATAATTTGAAGAGAAAACTACAAACTTTTCCCATAAAACACACAAAGTTGAACATTTTTTTAAATTCCACAAAAAGTCACCTGTAGTCAACTGATTTCTTCTGGAAAATGTAACTGAAGTTTATATTTTCCTCTCAACATGAATTTAACGTCTACTATCCATATTCAATCCACACGCAACATGTAAGTCAATCAACACCAATTCTGCTTGAGTGCACTCATATAAATTCGCACATAAAACAAACAAAAAATATTCGCCCATCATATGAACCGACTCAAGCATCTGGAATCAACATGTTCCTCTGCTCACTGCATCATGTACGTGTACATGAATTATGATATGATTGATACATTCGCCAAGTCCGTACACATGCTGCAAACAAGTTTGGTTCGATTATGTGCGGCATGGTGTTCGTTTTAGTTTTTGCATGTACATACATACTTCGCGGGGTTTTCGGAATAAATCGTCAGGAGGAGGAAATGTTGTCAAAAATGATATTTGGTGATGTCGGTGATAATGAATCCGGAGTTTTTCCTAGTCAAGCAGTTTGGAATTGCTTAATATGAATGCACGTCGCTGTAATGGTATTGAGGTAAATGAAAATATTAATGTTATTTTGTTGGTGTCTGCCCCGATCTCCATAAAAATTGTTACAATACATTTTTAAATAATTATTCAAAATAAATTGAAATTAAGATAATTTCGAAGATATTTTTGAAACGTTACACCACTGGCCGGTGGGCATCCTTTCGAATAAGGGTATTTCGTACCGAAAGGCTATACTACTACCCTGAAAGTACCCGATAGCAAAAGTTAGGAGACGCAATAACAAGAAATCGTCTCGTTTAATCGACACATTAATTTATCGTTATTCCAGTTACTGATGAAATGGCGGGCCTTTATACTTGTAAGGACCACTAGATGATCAAACGTGAACATTTCATATAGTCTAGTACAGATAGCTCAAAACCCAAACATCAAAAAAAAAAAAAAGGAATTTTTGATGCCAAATTGTTGAATACACTGCTCAATATATGCAGTAAAAAATTACACTAATTTGCGCCATGGGTTAAGGGGGGAGGGGGTAGAAAAGGGGTGAAAATTCATTTTTGCAAATATCTGGAAAACTATGAGTCTGAGCTTGAAATGTCCTGGGGACGAAACAAACTACATAAAATTACCTTTGTAATGATATATAACAATCCAGAAATTTTTGCAAAAAATTATACCTTCGACCAAAAAGTATTATAGTGAATTTACATTTTTCGATTTTTACATTTCGCACTGTAACTGTTCATAGAATAGACCTACCGTCATAAGATCTTGTCCATATATTGATAACAAAATTTATTTGATTTGTACCAAAAATTGAAGTGCTCTGACCATTGACGCCCCCCTCCCTCCTCCTAATATTTTTCAAAAAGGCATGCCTGTAGCTTCTTTTTAAATTGAGCCAGGCAGATCAAATTTGGTGGGGTGCCTAGTCTAAGCTCCGTTATGCTCCCCACAAAACATTATCACCATCCGATCAAAACTAAGCGTACCCCCCATACAAAGTGAACGAAAATTCTAACAAATTTCACAGTTTTCACTTCTAAATTCTATGTAAAATAGAAAAAAAAAAATATTTCTTAGAACGTCATTGTAACAGTTAATTGTAGTCTTGTAAATGTATATTCAAAAGTTTGTACCAAGGCGTACGCTACAAGTATCAAAAAATTGGGTTTGAAGGTCAGTGGTACCAGTTCTATAAAGCTATTTGCGAATATTTCGAGTAACGTGTACTAGCAACCTTCAAACCCGATTTTTTGTACTTGTAAGGCACGCTCTGGTGCAAACTTTTAGATATACATTTAGAAGACTACATATTTAACTGTTATAAGAACGTTCTAAAAGATATTTTTTTTTCTATTTTAGATAGAATTTAAAAGTGAAAAAATGTGAAATTTGTTAGAAATTTGGGTCACTTTGTATGAAGGGTACCCTTAGTTTTGATCGGATGGTAATAATTTTTGGTGGGGAGCATAATAGAGCTTAGAGTAGGCAGCCCACCAAATTTGATAGGCCTGGCTCAATTTAAAAAGAAGCTGAAAAATGTTAGGAGAAGTGAGGGGGCGTCAATGATGGGAGCATTCCAATTTTTGGTAGAAATGGAATAAATTTTGTTAGCAATATATGGACAACATCATATGACCGAAGGTCTATCCTATCAAGAGTTACAGTGCGAAATGTAAAATTTAGAAATTGTAAATTCACTATAATACTTTTTGGTCTAGGGTATAATTTTCTGAGAAAATGTCTACAGTGTTACATATCATTACAAAGGTAATTTTATGTAGTTTGTATTGTCCTCAGGACATTTTAAGGTCGGACTCATAGTTTTCCAAATATTTGCAAGAAACTGAATTTTCACCCCTTTGCCACCCCTCCCCCCTTAACCCAGGGCGTAAATTAGTGTAACTTTTACTGCGTATATTAGGGAGTGTATTCAACAATTTGGCATCAAAAATTTCTTTTTTTTATGTTTAGGTTTGGGGCTATATACCACGGGAAAAGACAGTTGAAGTAAGGCTTTCAACGAATGTGGTTTTTAATCTGAAATCGGGTTACTCTCTTCAGTCTTCTTCTTCTTCTCAGTACAGTATAGCCGCATGTGGGGCCATGGTGCGTTAACTCAGCCGTTTCAGTCTCAGCAATTTCAAGTCAACGTTACATTGCATTTCATTTCGGAGTGTATATAATGTTGCAAGCACTATACAGGGTGTCCGGAAACTGCCGCATAAACGCACCGGATTATGATTCCTCAGTTGTATGTAACATACCCCCTCAGCTTAACCCTTTAGCTGCCACAGGCATTTAAAGATTTTTGAAAAAATCATTTTCTTGCACGACTTAAGGCTTAATATCTCTAATTAATCGTAATATTTGACACGTAAAAACGCTATACTAAGTATATTCAATTTTTTTGAAAATAAAAAGGCTCAATATTGACTAACTATGTTAGTACAACATTGAACCTATCAAAAATATTAACCTTTTTAGGCAATATCCAAACCTGGTTTCGTCCACACAGCAGATTGAACTCATCAGAAGCTACCTTAATCTTGCTGGGGAGGTAGCTTGACCAGAGTGTGATAGTATCAGTATATATACCATTTAATCATTCCACTAAAGTGTGTTTTGTTCGGACTAACATCCAGACAACACCCCTGGTCAAGCTACCTCCCCAGCAAGATTAAGGTAGCTTCTGATGAGTTCAATCTGCTGTGTGGACGAAACCAGGTTTGGATATTGCCTAAAAAGGTGAATATTTTTGATAGGTTCAATGTTGTACTAACATAGTTAGTCAATATTGAGGCTTTTTATTAATATCTCTAAAGCTGGACCAACTAGAATAGTGAAATAAAATGATTATTACAGCCAACAAATGTACCTGTAAAATAAAACTAACCACACTAAAATCGGATGTAAGGTTTGGTTTTTACAGAGCTTCAAATTCGAATTTGCGTGATTTGACCCAAAAACAATCATTTATTCCATCTCAATTTTCTGCAACTTCTGCCAAGATGAGGTGCTTGTACGATTCTTTTAAAAATTGGCGCATATAGTCTTACGATCATATCTTTCTTACATCATTTTATTCTAGCTCCATTATTTCTAACAGTTTTAGTACTTTAAGTGCAGAAAACTAGGGTTAGTTTTGACTCGATTTCGTCATACTTTGAATAGATTTTACCAATTGCAGATCTTTAGGGGCAGTGTGAATTGAATTGTATTGAATTCGAGCTAAAATTAACCCTAGTTTTCTACACTTAACGTATACAAACTGTTAGAAGTAATGGAGCTAGATCAAAATTATGTAAGAAAGATATGATTGTAAGACTATGCGCCAATTTTTAGAAGAATCGTACAAGCACCTCACCTTGGCAGAAGTTGGAGAAAATTGAGATGGAAAAAAAGATTGTTTTTGGGCGAAATCTCGCAAATTTGACTTTGAAGCTCTGTAAAAACCAAACCTCTTATCCGATTTTAGTGTGGTTAGTTTTAGTTTATAGGTAAATTTGTTGGCTGTAATAATCATTTTATTTCACTATTCTGGCTGTTCCAGCTTTTGAGATATTAGGCTTTAAGTCGTGCAAGAAAATGATTTTTTCAAAAATCTTTAAATGCCTGTGGCAGCTAAAGGGTTAAGCTGAGCGGGTATGTTCAGTACAATTTTTTTGCTGGAAATCACATGAGGAATCACAATCCGGTGCGTTTATGCGGCAGTTTCCGGACACCCTGTATATTTCCTATCCACACATGTTTGGTTGAAGGTTGGTTGGTAGAGAAGAGATTCGTAGAGAAACAAGTTTTCAATATTCGGCACTGCTCGTCATACCCATACGTTTATTATTCAGAAGAAGATAAGAAATGTTCTTATCATAGAATAATAATAAGCAAAAATGTGACTAGGAAGTGTTATGGCTGACAACCGTATCACACTCCGAATTCAGTTGTTTGTCGTTGAAACGTTTTCGACTACACACGGTAGTCGCCAAAGCACCATGCTCCACTAGGAGTTAGGGCAAATCAAGATATATGAAGAATAGTACCGATACCGACCAAAGCAAAATCGGGTGTGTTCTTACCCAGATTTCAGAGTAGGCTGCGAACAACTGAATATTACTGGATCGATACAGCCTGGCTGTCCTTCACTCTCCAGAGTTGAGTTGCAGTATCAGGTTTACAGGCGTGCACCCTCATCTAAAATTTTATTTATAGAGCCTTCTTAATCGAGGGGAGCTCCATCGCAGGTGCAAGGTGGACTCAGAGCTCCCGGTCATTTACGGCAGCCCATCTGGGTGAACATAAATTTGTTGATTTTTTCGCATACTCAGTGAATATCCTGAGGTACAAGAAGTCCCATATCGGCTCGGCCGAGATTTCCAGTGCTTTTCTTCGGACGCTTTATAAGACATTAGGACAAATTCAATTAAATAATTTAATTCAGGAGCCTAATTAATGCAATTTACAAATAAAATATAACGGCAAAGGTTATCAGCAAACCGAAATCTCTGAAACAAGTTACGTCCTAAACTCGTTGACAAAAAACCAAAATTTTGGTTTTCATTCGAAAAATTGGGTTTTTCTTCGAATTTTTGATAAAAGACTTTAACAATTTTAGCTCGTTTTGCGACACGGCAGGGCTGTACTTTCCCAACCTCGATGTGGATAACTTTTCTGTGAAATTTTTAAGTTTGATAATGGATTTGACCAAATATGTTTATCTGGCGATGTTAGTACATTCCATACACATATCGTTTTGGAATATCAATTTATCAATAGATTTTAAAACTTTAATTTTGATGTAGGATCTCGTTTCTGATAAATTATGCTAAAATGCTTCAATATTATTTATTATGACTACTGAACAAATATTTTATATCTAAGAACAATATTTTTTACAAGCAGTAGACGTCAAATTCCTTCTGTGATTATTTCCAACGAAATTCTTGTGTTCTTATCACGCTGTGTACAAATACCCCAGGAGGTCAGACGCGTGGCTGTGCGAGTTGTTTTCTTAAAGGTATTGTTAAATATATTTTAGATGTCGATACTGTAGACTGGAAGCTTCAATAATTCACCTAGAGAGCACACGATCAATTTAGATAATGTCAATATTTATTATGGCTGGTTCATGTGTCTATTAATAAATATTTTTCATGATTAATTAACTTTCAAAAATTAATTGTTTTCGTCTACTCACAACTCGAAGTCGCGTATGCGTGTAAAGTTGTTATATAAGATTTTTAGGACCTACAAATGTGCGTAGATTTTGAACATTTTGTTGAAGCAGTCATAGCAAAAAAAAACAGATCGAAGCTAATTTCGGGCGCGGACTTAATTTGGATTTGGATTTTTTTTATGAGACGGGAATTCTATTTGTTGAAGGTTTCATTGGAGTTTGTGTAATGGACTGATTCAGACACATAAGTGTCAATTTTTGAATTCGCTTGGTTTCTACAAATGTCTGATCAGATTTATTTCAAATCATTGACATTTGTAAAAATCCCGCTCAAATTCAAAAATCGACATTTATGCGTGTGAATCAATCCTAAGGCAACAGCTGTTTTGACAGTTCGGCCGTAATGAAGTGGCATTGCCATATGAAAAATTTTGCCACTTCATTTGGCGGCCATGGTTGAAATGGGGATTGGTGACGGCGGTCGGGACAAAACTGTCACCGAAATGACAGTTAGTTTTGGCGGGTGATTTTTGGAGTGGTGTGGCCGACAGGCGTGAAAATATGTATAGTTTGAAAATTTGAGAAAAAAAGAAAAGAATTACCTTGTGCTCGCTGGCAGAACGGAGAATCCCTGGATGGACGTGGTGATTTGGACCTGCAAGGAAAAAAAAGAAAGATAAGGTTTTCGTTTTGGTTAATTTTTTATTGAGGTTAGAACTTGAAAAATGTAGTTATATGTCCGTTTTGTTTTCTTGTTTGATAGATAAATCTTATTCTTCGTCTCTAGAATATATTCAGGACATGACCGCTTTTCCATTTAAATTTGATTTTTTTTGCAAACAAAAATGAGTGGCTAGATGGAGGTTATGTTCCCTGAGCCCATTCCAGAGTAGATGATGGGTTAGGGAAGGCGCGTGCATCGTCCCCAAACAAATAGTTTATGGGTGGCGCCGCCCCATCACATGGAAGTACCGATGCGTAAGTCGATGGGCGTAACGAATTGTATGGCCAGGACCCGTCAAAATCTGGGTCCGTAAGAGCCTTATCTGTTAAAACGGCATCTGAATGGCCGCATTTCAATTTGCTACATAATTTTTGCTTCAGGCTGGTGACAGCAAGAGCGGGATGAGGAGGCTTTCCTCCTCATTGTATATTCCCGCGGTTAAGTTCATCTTTGCTCCCTGCGATAGTTTTCCCGGGGTGAACGAATTGCGAGGGAATGCAGTTTGTCGACCGAGGTGGGTGCCAATGGCCGGAACTTGGCCATCGTATGGCATTCACGTTGAGTAAGCGCAACAAGAAACGCCCCCAGGCTCTTTGGCGTGTACGTTGTATACCGTCGTACGGCTTCTCAACAACGAAACAAGGGATGGCGGAGCACCCATATTAGGAAGATGGGTTGCGGAACCGAGCCCTTTGTACACCACGGGAAGACGGTAGTGCTTCCGTCGGTTGAGGATCGTTTATGAAGAGTGAGGAAGGCCTCGCCCTTCTGCTCTCGTCGTCACCAGCCTTTCTTTTTTTTCACTTAATTCCCATTTTCAACCCCTTTGTTTGTCATCGCTCTCCCTAGGCATGCGATATCCCTTTTTAATGTAGAGGAGCCCTTCCTTTGGCCAAACCTGCACGGTTGTAGAGGCCTTGGCTCCGTCCTCTGGGACATCTTCGGATGTCCGACGTCCTCCGTTACATTTGTACAGAAAGAAAACGGTTATCCTTAAGAATCAGATTGGGGAGCTGTATGCAACCGCATGACCGCATTGTCCAATTCCGTCCGTTTTTACATATTCTGTTTTGTGGCATAAATAGAAATACATTTGTGTGAGATTGGGAATTGGTATTGGTGCACATATAAAAAAGTCTCATAAGAACCTAATTTGGGGGGTGTGGTTTGTATGGCAGCCTCATGACCCCCGATTACAGCGGTTCTAATAAACAAACTGGCTATAATAAAAAGTAGCACTTGTGAAAAATTATAGCTTTTAAACTGAGCGAGTAAAACGCGTCGCAACAGATGGACATCGCCCATCGACTTCCCTGTCATAGCGATTACATCTAGGTGCGCTTAGATTCATGGATATTTTTCTTTAAAATGATATAATGATTAAGTGCTCTGATCGGAAATAAGTTTTAAATAATGCTCTCTCAATTGACGGTTATTTTAATAAATATTGCAATTAAATAAAGCAACACGGATGGCTAACTGAATTTAAGAAAATCAAAATTTCCACTGCGACAATTGTATAGGTTCACTTACTTTAAAGAGTTATCTGTTTGTGAAAACAGTTTTTTTTCGCATTGTACTCTACCAGTCATATAGTGGATAATGTCAAAAGGAAAGTGCAAGGAAAAGGCGATAATTTCCATACTAAAACAAGAAGGATATTCTAACCGACAAATTGCAATACGGATTCAGCGGAGCTCGAACGTTGTTAATAATTTTATACGAGATATTGACAATTATGGCCGACGATACGCAGGAGGCAGAAAAACGCGATTTCCGGTGCATTACGGCGACGTCTCTTAAAAGAAGCCTCAAATTCTGTCCATAATGGTATGGTCAATGAGCGATGTCTCTAATATCTCCACATAATCACTCGCGGTCATTTTCGGTTTAACCCAGGCCAAAGGTAATTTCCCTGCAAATGAGAATGCACCCCAAATCATCACAGAGCCAACACCAAAGTTTCGGCTCATGGCAACTTATTTTTCTCGTTCTTAATGGTGCCAATAATATTGAACACCATCGGGGCCATCCAGATTAAACTTCTTTTCGTCACTGAGAATGACCCTTTTCCACTTTTCGCTGAAGTCCATATGTTGTTAGCAGGGGCGTACGCAGAAAAATATTTCGGGAGGGGTTTTCGAGAAAACCCGTTTAACGTTGCCCTAGGAAATTAGGGATTGGTTTGAAGACATCAACACCTTATAGCAGTGGGATCATTGTAGTGTACTGTGTACTCTCACTTACTTTCTAGAAATTACAGTTATAGAATCTTGTTATATGTACACTGAATTTCAATAAATCACTTTTATACCAGACTCCGTCCAGTAAACACTATATTGGCGACGAGGTAGTGAACAAAAACGTGTCGTGTGTAGTTTATACTCATTTTGTGCAAATCGGTGAATTTATTTAAATGGCCCAAAACGAAAATAAATCTGCGAGTGGAAGTTCACCATCGGTTGAGATAAACAAAGTGACATTTTTCCATGATGCTTTAAAAAAAGCAATGATTCAGGAGATGAAAATGAGGGCGAAAGTTAGTGAGGTTAATTCCATCAGGTTAGATAGCGCGAAACGGTCATCTAACGGAAGCGCTAACTGTACCGAACACTCGAGGCAGCCGAAGAAGCAGCCATGCTAGCATTGTGGATGGAAATCGCATAAAAGCCATCTATGCAAATTCAAGGATGCAATTTGTCGCGCCTGCTGAAAAAAGGGACATCTAGCTCCGATATGCCGAAACAAAAATAAAGATAAGAAAAATGATGTAGTGAATTCTATAAATTTTGTAAATTCTAATCTTTCGTCAACCTTTTCGATTTTAGGTGCGAATTCTCAAAGTCAGAGATCTTCTTCAGGCGATGACGATAATTTTTCTATTTTCAATATTAAAGAAAATGGAACGAAATCTCGTTCCTTTTATGTAAAAATTACAATAAACGGGATTCAATTCGAGGCAATTTGTGATACCGGTTCTCCCCGTTCGATAATTACACGAAAGACATTCACCCGATTCTTCAAGGATGAGAAATTGCAAAAAGGGTTTGATGGTTATTCGGATTACGGTGGTCATCCGTTGAAAATTCTAGGTGAGTTTTTACCAACGGCCAAGCGCGTAAGATTCCGATCATAGTCACTTGTATAGACCGAGATCAGATTCTCTTAGGGGAAGATTTTTTAAACAAATTTAATTTTAAATTAGTTCAAGTGAACTCTATCCAAGTGAATAATCTGATTGTCAGTGAATTAAAAACAGAGTTTTCTGATGTGTTCGAAAAAGGATTAGGTAAATTTAATCTTAACCCGGGAACACTAACCTTAATTCCAGGCGCTTGTTACTAACCATGAGTCATTTTGACTCACTATGGAAATTGCTGTATTTAAAGTGAAAGAGTATGAAAACTTGTGCCAGAATTCTTCGGAATACTTATTTTATACAAGCTATATTAAGAGTTTGTGCATTATATCCGAATAAACTGTAGAAACAACCAAGAAACCAAATATGCCAACTAAAGAATCTAGACGGTTGTTACTAACGTGAGTCATTTTGACTCACAAGAAACGTTCGTTTAGTACTAACTCCGTCACAGAAAAACACAAATAGCTGCTTACCATAAAATCGGAAACGTTTGCTTACTCGGACATTCATTAGAAAACATATTTCTCAAAGAATACATGGGTAGCGGAACCCAATGGGCCAATCGCCCTTTCTAGGAAAAATGGAAATATGTGGAATATGCGTCAAAATGACTCACATTAGTGTTCCCGGGTTAAAAAGATACATTTAGAGGTTAAACCGGGTACTAGGCCGATTTTTCACAAGCCACGTTCTGTGTACCATTAGCATGGAAACCTGTAATTGAAGCAAAGTATCAAGTACTAGTAGCTAGTGACATGTTGGTACCGGTAGATCATTCAGATTGGGGAACGCCAATCGTTCCTATCATCAAACCAACGGCTGATATAAGAATTTGTGGTGATTTTAGCGTCACGATTAATCCATTTTTAGAAGAAATAAAATATCTGATGCCACGCATAGAAGAAATTTTCGCTTCTTTACAGGGTGGTCAACTTTTTTCCAAATTGGACTTGTCAAACTCGAACTCGATGAGGAATCGCAGAATTTATGTACTCTTAGTACATACATTGGCTTATTCAAACTCAAACGTTTATCTTTCGGTGTGAAAGTGGCAGGAGCAATTTTACAAAAAACAATTATTGAAAAAATATAGCTTAGGATACCTAATTGCATTAATTTTATGGATGATATTGTCATCACGGGACCAGACTTCCAAACCCATATTAACACACTTAAAGCAGTTCTAAAAAAATTGCAAACAGTAGGACTACGATTTAATCTGGGAAAATGTAAATTTTTTCAAACCAACATTTCATACTTAGGTCATTGCATCGATAAAGACGGTCTGAGCAAGAATGATACAAATATTGCGAGTGTCGTAAATGCACCAGTTCCTACGAATTTGTCGGAAGTTCGCGGATTTATGGGGATGGTGAACCATTATTCCAAATTTGTTCCAAATGTTGCACAAAAAATGGAACCACTGTATTGCTTGCTTCGCAAAGGTGTTAAATTTGATTGGGACTCTGAGGCGAATAAATCATATGAGTTATTAAAAAAAGAAATAACCTCTGATCAAGTGTTGGTCCATTTTGATCCAACGAAGCCGATCGTATTAACGACTGATGCTTGCGATACAGCAGTCGCGGGAATTTTATCACACGAATTTTCGGATGGTTCTTCGCGACCAGTTGCATTTGTATCTCGTTCCCTCACTTCCGCAGAGCGGAATTACAGCACCATTCAAAAGGAAGCACTGGCTATTGTTTTCAGTGTCACAAAGTTATATCAATATTTAATCGGTGTAAAGTTTGAATTACAAACTGATCATAAGCCGTCAAAATCTTTGGAAGCCATTCAAAATCTTTGGAACTGTTACCAGGAGACAGGAAGTGTCTCCCGTCATCATGGTTTAGGCCGAGTTCGAATAACCACCCTCGCAGAAGACCGATATGTGAGACTTTGTGCGCGACGGAATCGTACCATTAGTGCTCGTGGCCTACAAAGTAGGCTATTAAGGACGACTGGGATCATTGTTAGCCCTCAAACAATCAGAAATCATTTCCAGGAAGACCAACAACTGTCAAGGAGACGTGTTAGCAGAACACAACTGACCAGGACGCATCGTACGAATCGTTTAAGATTTGCTCGTTGACATATCCAATGGGACACGCAACAATGGGTGAGGTTATAAAACACAACGTTCGCGCAACGTTTCCTTTAATTTCAAATTAACCGGCCGTTACGGATCAGAAACTTCTCCCTACAAACAGATCCCCTAAGCGCATTAATCAAATTGAGAGGCAAGGCGGTCCCAGTGTGATGGTCTGGGCCGGAATAAGCGTGCAAGGCAAAACTGACCTTGTTATCCTAAATAACGGGACAATTTTGTCCGAAAGTTATATTGAAAGGATTGCTAGGCCACATAACATTCCTTTTTCACAACAGGCGCTTGATGGTTTTATCCTCATGCAGGATAATGCACGACCACATACTGCCCGGGCGAAAATGTCGTGCTCTGTGGCCGTGATCGCTCGGTCGCCACTCTGTGATATAGAGACTCATAGAGAAACGAGTTTCCAAACTCGGCACGACTCGTCGCAAGTTTATTATTCAGAAGAAGATGATAAGAGATATTCTTATCATAGAATAATAAACTAATAATTCGACTAGGAAGTGGTACGGCTGACAACCGAATCACACTCCGAATGTCCGAATTCAGTTGTCTTTGTAACGTTGACGATTACACACGGTAGTCGTCAGCGCACCATGCTCCACTCCACTAGGAGTTAGGGTAATAAAAGAAAGAAGAATGTAAAACATATTGTTGTATTAAATTAGACCAATGAAACTATGATTTTCCTTTTCCACAGAAAAATAATCAGAAAATTATTAGTGGCCCTTATTTTGTTTTGAGGAGTATATCTCAAAGAGGAGTAGATCAGATCAGGCAATGTCTATTTTTTTTTTGTTGAACCAAGTTTCGGGACAAAATAATAATTTCACGAAGGGCTTAATATTTTCCTGCTCAGAAAAGCCCGCCTGAAACAAACCTCAAATAACCGTCAGCACATTGCAAACATAGAGGGAAATTTCTAGAAAGCCACCGGCCTCTTGACTTCTTTTAAAAAATTCCCTCGTCTTGAGATCTATTTTTTTTATTTTTAAGCTTTTGCGTTAATACAATTTGTATTTCTTCGGCCTGGCCGCGGGTGCCTATAACTCCCAGGTGGGCCGCCTTTTGGACATGCCTGATCTGTATGGTTCTTTGTGGTCATCGAAAACAAGGGAATGGGCAATGAAGCTTAATATCTAAAAAAAAAACTAAGTAATATGAAACCAGTATCAGCGGCCCGTGCCGTGTTTTCAATGCTTGTAATTTGCTTGGCAATTTAGTGGTTTTAGTAAATCCTGCCCATAGTGTGAATCCCCTTTAAAGCTAATGCCTGGAAAACAGATAACCGAAACGATTGCAAAAAAAACATACTCGCAGACAGGAAATTTTTTTCCACTACGAGCATATTTCTTTGAAGCAAGTTATGTTGTCGGTATTTTATCAAAAGGTCAAAATGACATCCTAGATTAAATTCCTCAGCACTGTATCACTAATTAATTTCGGAGCGGGTTTGAACTCCCGAAACCCCTACGTTACTGGTTGTTGGCCCCATTGAAGACGCTTCGCCTTATGATACTGGGTCAAAGGTGTTTTTTTCTGCATTTTGATAAATTTGACGTCCTTGTTGGAGTGTAGAATCTGCTGGACACGACGCACACTTACTGTTAAATTCATTTCGCTCCGGATTTCAGATGCAAATTTTTTTCCTCAGTGTCTTTTCGGACGATAAGTCTTTTTCTCTCGCAGTAACTGCGGGTCGCCGTCCAGAGTTTTTTTTGTTGAAACTTCCTTGTCCGCTTTTATCCCGAAGAAGACGTTGAAGGTAAACATATTTCTTTATTTGCTACATCGCTAAGTATACTTGCAAACATAGTTAAAAAAAATGTCTTTGGCTAGATCCCTAGCCACGATTGCGATTTTATGAATTTATCCTTGCATTTAAAATCTGAATGGTAAAATATACCTCTTCATCATAGTCCGGGAAAACATTTTTCAACGCGCTGTCGCTTCGACTATCCAAATAAAGCATGTAATTGCCGTAGCAAATCGATTCACAAAAACTCTAAAAATACTATCCTTGGCGTAAAAACACAAAAAGAAAAACCAAAAGACCGTTGAAGATGCCGCCGAGACGCATCTTCACCAGTCTATTGCACCACCACAAATTGGCCATATTGCCATAGGTAATGTCTATTACATATTAATAACAATTTCTCCGTCTACGATAGTTGCAACTTCAATTACCTCGTTTCACCGCCAATGTTGGACAGCGTGGACACTTTGGATCTATGCACTCTGCACGCTACAAGGACCGGACTGGGCCATCTTGCGCGCATAATTCCCTATTCGGCAAGACTACATCCATGGACAGGTCTAACTACATATGACTAATTGATTTACGATAGTTCTGACAAGGCAACGGGCAACGGCTAACGGGCTGGCACATCTTTCGCGTCTTTGTAACTGAAACTGCGAGGCTTGGCTAACTGGACGGGTCGGCTTGACATTGGTATGGTACGCGAGGTATCTTCCAGCCCATATGGCCGTTACAAACGATTCGATATTAGGACTTGGGAGTCGTTGTCTAAATGATTTCAATGCAACGCGACTGGCGTCGGTCGTTTCTATTGGCAGATCGCTTTAGAGCGGTCATAATGGGGATTGTGGTGGATGGTGCTGGTCTAGTGCTGGTACGTTGCCGTAATGCAAAGTTGATGTGACGCAGATGGAGATGAAGATGAAATCGATTGATGGTAACTGTTTTGTGTTGCATTCATAGGAAAAATGATAACTTTGCCGCGCAACAGAGGAACAAGTTCTTATGAGAAATGGAAGCTATTAACGAGCATTCTCGTAAACATTTCCACTTCACGGCCGTAGAACAGTTCTAAACATCATAATTTATGTTCTTCTTGGTTTCTCGGAGTCGAAGTGAAGTTCTTGAGAAAATTGCCAATAGGGGCTGTGTTGTTTGGACGATCATTAGGTAATTGGAATCGTCTATGACTCAATGCTGAATGCATCCACTAATAAGGAGTTTTACCAACCTCTTACTAACCATTTCGTTGACGTCTTTATGGGCTGCACATGTGCTGTGCACCGAATTCGTTGTGATGGGTATAGAGTGGCATACGGGAATCGAGGTTTTTTTTAATTTAAAAAAATTTAATTTTCGCCTCAAAACACTGTTTCTTTTTTTAGAAAACTAACCGCGAAAAATAACAATGCAGAGGAGCACCCACTCTAAAGGGGGCAAGCCGAGCGATCGGCTGAGGCGCCAAATTTTGGAGGCGGCTTTTTAGCTAGCACTCGAAAAAAATAAAAAGTGCAAACAGCCAAAAAAGGAAAAATTTAATATCAACATGCATTGTGTGGAACCTGGAACGGAGACGATAGAAACTGTACACTCCCATCCCAGTCACTTGAATAGGGACAAACTTTTCGAGAGTTGTTTATCTCAAAATATCCTTTTCCTCCATATCCACTTTATTTTTTTTAAATAGTTAAACACAACCAATTTACTTTTTTTTTTCACTATTTTCGAAATTTCGCGTAAACTATGTTGTTCATTTCTCAAAACATCGTTTTGAGCCATTTGGGCGATATTTAATGCTTTTGCTCAACCCATGATTACCGAAACTTACAAAAATTAAAGTCAAAACACAATCTGAGTGGATTAAAACAAAAACAGTTAGGATATGACGCTAGAACTTTCGAAATAACGACCGAATCGCAACTGTCCCTATTCAAGTGACCCAATTTTGAACATAGAATTTATTACTGCATCAGCATAATGTTGATGAAACATAACTCTTGTTATTAAATGTTTCACATTTTTTCTGGCAAACTATGAGCAACATAATAGCCTTTGTAAACAAATACTGACTTATGCTCTCTGCTGCAAGGAAAAGGATATTTTGAGATAAACAACTCTCGAAAAGTTTGTCCCTATTCAAGTGACTGGGAGTGTATAGTTGAAATAAAGGGGCGAAATGGAATGTCGGGAGGCAAGAAACCAATTGACACCCACAAAAAGCATTTTACATTCTTTTAGAGACGGTAAATATATTTTCTTGGTCAAGTAAAGAAGTACATTAATTAATTAAATAACGAATTAAAAATTTCCTTGCGATGCTTTGAGCTGACGAGCCCCGAATTACGAAATCTAAACTACTTAGTGAAAGTTGCCTAAATTTTATTTCCGAGAAGCAGAGATCATTCGCTACCTTAATTATTTCTTAAAAATGGGTAATTGAGTTAGGAGATGATAATTTTGCAATTGAACATTTAATTCCATATCTTTTTAAGGATTCTAATTGGGTCTGGTTGCATGATCCCCAATCTTTTAAAGTGAAGAGATGCTAGGCGATATGTCCCATTTCGATTTCCGAAAATGAAGTCTAAAGATGTTTTTTAGCCTTTGAATCACAGGAGCGCACGTACACTAAAAAATTATTGCGACCCTGAAGAAATTTATATGAGAAGGAATCGTATAAAGTATAAACAATTCACATAAAAGCGTTCAAAAAGTACTTTTGTGAGAAATTTTATGCCGATTTCATCATTAATTTTTCGGAAATGTTCCCAATAAATTCCCCCTGAAGCTTCTTCTTCTTCCTAAAAAAAATATTTTTTTGTCCAACTTACATAAATGTATTTCTGTTGAACCTTCAAAATATGTATATGTAATAACCCAACCCCGCCGCGGTAGACCACGCTTAATTTGCCAATTCGTGTGGAGTCTGTGTTGTGTGTACCGCGTATCGCTCACGCGCTGGTTAGGTGGAAGCTAATTTATTTCAACGCTTATTAACATGTAGCTTGATGAGGGTGCTATTTGCTGCTATGCTCTTTTTTGATCAGATTTAATCTCGAATCTTCCAGCCAGGGATTTGGAGCGGAGCGGAGTGACCTTAAATTTCGGAGCGAAAGAGCGGAGCGTGGAGCGGTTTTTGGCAGACTGGAGCGGAGCGATTTTTGCTTTGAAAGTCGCTTCGCTCCAAAGTAAAAAATCAAAAATATTCCGAGAAAAAAAATGAATTTTTTCGACGAAATTTTTCATTTTATGGCACGATTTTGGACGATTTAAAGGCGAAGAATTCGTTGAGAGTCTTACAAAATTTCGGAATATCGTGAAATTCATTATGATAAAAGATGTTTTGCATTTAGTCATTCATAATCATCACTCTTCATTATTAAGAAATTCAAGATCATCCATGACAGAAAAGTCCTGTCCTGTACTCGATGAATGAACGCCCTTTACAATTTAAATTAGTTATTAGGGGCGTTTTATTGAATGTGGCACAAGACAGTGCCATAACGATTTCACAGATCTCATTCTATACGGGATGTCCGGAAACTATCGCATATTTCCAGCAAAAAGGAGTACAAAATAGCCCGAATTATTAACTCTTCAGCTACCGCAGACATTTAAGGATTTTTCAAAAATTTAATACTCATACTACCTACATATTTTCTTTCGGTCGTGGCCAACAATTTTTCTTAAGAATAAACCCATTAAAAATCGGATAAGCAGCTTAAGCTGTGAAAAAAAGGTTCAAAGACATAATTTTGTGATCTTACTTCATATAAATTTTTTTCCCGACGGAGGTCTTAGTAGTTACATTTTTGTAAAATCTTTTAATTGTTTTTGGCAGCTACGGAATTAAGAATTCGGGATATTCCCGGTACACCTATTTTGCTGGAAATTACATTAATAATATCATATTGCGGTGCGCTTATGCGATAGCTAAGTATGGGTTTTTTCTCATAAGAATGAAAAGCAAAAAAAGTTCAATTTGCTAAGAAGAGTGCCTCTCTTGAAGGTTCTTGCGTAAAATTGAGCTTATATGATCCAGTTGTTGCAGTACTTGAATCTTGAAATGATTGCTACATTATCATGAAAAATAAGTACATACACATATGGCCAAAGAAATAAGTACACCCATACTAATTTTCTTATCACCCTGTAGCCAAGTAGTTATTTGTGGAAATAAACTCATTTGGAAAGATTTAAATACTTAATTGGTAAGGAATGAAATAATATGTAAATTAGCATATTATAATAAATAACAGCTTTCATTTACCTTGAAAAAGTACGAACTGACTAAAATAGGCTGGACAAAATAATAAGTACATGTCAGTTAATTTGATTAAAACTTGTTTTAATTAAAATTTTAAGTTCTGATTCAACCAGAATTTAATTTATTTTATTATTTAAAAGTAAATGGTTCATTATTTTGAAAGAAAAAAAGGTTTTTGTTGGCCTTTTGGAGATAATTCTTATGGTATGTTCCCATACATCCATATATCCAGTTACTTCCAGGAAATTCCGTAATTGGTCCGTTTTATGAAAACTGTGTTTCTGTTTCATTGATTCAACTCCCCCTAAACATTCCAGATTCAATTTAACTCTAGTAACAACGTGAAAAGCCACCCGACTTGGTTGAAGCGGATCCTTGACCAGTTTCTGAGGTACGGTTAGGGTTAATATCCCGCTGAAATCCCCATTTAAAGTGTGTGTGTTCATCAGTGAAATATTCTAGGACTCTAAACTAACATTTTTTTTATATGGAAATTGCCTCATTGTAACGGTTATTAGGTATATTTGAACGAAACCAAACTATGAAAATTAAACCATAGACCACGTTTTTTCGCCTCCATGGGAAATAGTCAGTAGATGTAGCATATATTATATTATTTTTTTTTCCTGAATGAAAAATATTACGACAAGAGTAGTTTCCAATCAAATTTATTACGATCTCATAAATAAAACAGACTATTCTGTGAGTTTTCATTGTTCGGTCTGGAACAAGAAAAACTATCCCTCCCAAATTTTCTTGAACCGTCAACACTTTTTGACGTCGCCATGGAAACTTCCAAAATTTTTGTCAAAACTGCTTTACTTCTTGTATTCTTCGATTAACTTTTCAAAAGGATTCTATATTTTAAATATTTGCCGCGAAAATCACCAAGAGAACTTTTCTCGCCATAGTGATAATGAGACCGACAGTTGTCCTTAAGGCCCTTACATGGACTTAACTGTATTTGAGACTGCTTATATTTACTTTTTAATGAATTACACAGTAAATACAATGTTTAGCTGGTTTATTTCGTTATTGAGAGAATATTTTTTCCGCTATTTCAAAGTTTCGAACTTAAACTTCTTTTTTCGTACATACCATGCGTTTTTCGCCCCCTTAAGTATTTTTGTTTGTTTTTAATTTAACGCTTCCGGCATACACCAATTAATAAAAAAACAAATCCTTACGGAAAATAGCAACTTGTTGTCAAAAGATTAAAAAAACCGATGGTGGACTTATTATTTTGACCAAGCTGAAAACCCACTTCAAAGTTAATATCGGGAGGGACTAAGAAAATAGGGGGATGCCATTTAGTTTTTCGATTCCATTGGCATTGTTATATCCTAATTGTTGTAATGACTATCTATTTGGAGTAATTCAATTTTAAAAAGGGTGTGAAAATTTGGCATAAAAAGGTACATGAGGGGTGTACTTATTTTTTTGTCCATATGTGTATATTCACAATGTTAGCATAGAAATAAGTGTTGATTTATTTACCGACATGGCTATCAACGGTTACCAAGATCGTTCAGTAAGGCTTAAATTAGAAAACCTAAGACTCAAGGAATCAAGGGACAGATGCCTTCCGATTTACTGTAGTGTATTGCAGATAATACGTTAGACATTTCCCCTACGTAAGGTATCATTAGAGTTGGAGGAACTCCAGCACGAATTTGATTTCAGTGGATTTAGTTTGCCTTTGGACAAGACATGTTGGTGGTCGTTTAAACAGCATAGAATCGTCGAAACTCGTCATGTGGGCTAGTTGATGTGATCCTCAGATCTAGGACAATCACTTTTAGTATGGGAACAACGACTGTTTGAAGACAGGTATGTAGGGGTACTCCTAAAGGTGGTGGTCTCTTTATGCCTCTTGGATTTTATGACAAATTGTAGTTATTCAAATTTTAAATTTTGCCTCAAAAAAATAAAAAAAAACGACTTTGAAACATATGGCTAAAACAGAAAATTTTCGTTGTTCTTGCTAATTTTTACTGCTTCAAATGTGAGTTATGTTATGTTATTGTCCCTAATTAAAAAATCAAACGTAAGGGGCCCCCATTTTGATTTTGAACACTCAACACTTTCAGGAACTGATGAATCGGAACACGTCATAGGCAGGGCTGCCGTTTTCGAATTTCTAAGTGTAACATTATCTTCATAAATTTGTAACATTTCTAGATTCAGTGTGACAAATTTTACGGACAGTCGTATCACTAAAATTTGTAGTACTAAATGTGACCAAAACCTAAACAGCTGGTCAGGAGTCAGGTTAATTATTATCCCATTTTTAGCTTTTTGTTTCAAATCAAGAAAATGTTCTCGTAAATTTTATAACCAAGCATTGGCTCTAAAAATTTTAGTCATATGGTATTTTACAAAAGGATGATAATTTTAAGTGTTTTAAATATAAAAAAAAATCGTTTTTTTAATACTGAATAAAATAAAAATTGAAAAAAAATTGAAGAAAAAGTAGGATTATTGGTTGCCTCTACAGATTAAGTTGTATAAAGAAAAATTTCACTCAAATCTTTGAAAAAATTGAATGATCAATAATGTAAAAATATACGTACCAAATTGAGTAGGATGTTGAAACTTGAAAGATTCAACTGGCACTATTAAAGATAGAAAAACTTCGGATGGGCCTAAATTTTTACTTCTGCACCCTTACATTTAATGTTGCCCTATGATAAAGTTTTAAGAACACTCAGGACCTAGGAAACTGATTTGGAATGTGTCCCTTCACCACTATACAGGGTGTCCCATTCATGGTGGAGAATATTTTAATGGTAGGTAGTGTGGCTCATTTGGAGAAAATTAATGTACAACGGGACCCCTCTATTTTTAACCGTTACAATGTTATAGCATTTTTTGTCAAAATGAACGACTTGCTGAACTAAATCAAAATTTGCCACACCACCAATCATTTCATCCGAGATATGACTTCACTTTCTGAAACTACATAAAATTTTCAATAAAACGACACCTCGCCCGTTACGAAGTTGCTCGTATCTTCCGAGATACACCCGTTCAAACTTTAAAGAAATTTTAAAATTGCATACGATTTTATTATTTGAATTTTTTATGAAAATAACCAATTTTAAAATTTCTTTAAAGTTTGAACGGGTGTATCTCGGAAGATACGAACAACTTCGTAACGGGCAAGGTGTCGTTTTATTGGACATTTTATGTATTTTCAGAAAGTGAAGTCATATCTCGGATGAAATGATTGGTGGTGTGGCAAATTTTGATTTAGTTCAGCAAGTCGTGCATTTTGACAAAAAATGCTATAACAGTAACGGTTAAAAATAGAGGGGTCCCGTTGTACATTAATTTTCTCCAAATGAGCCACACTACCTACCATTAAAATATTCTCCACCATGAATGGGACACCCTGCATGTAGAGATCGGAAGAGGTGGCATAATGTAAATAGCCTACTGGCGGGAAATAAGTTAATCCGCCACTGGCCAGTTCTTGAGTTTGTGGCAATCTATAGATGCTGCATCTAATAACAAACTAAGGCTTGAGGAGTGTTTTGACCATTGGTTGATCTACACCATTTTTCTAAAAATTTTACAATCTTCCACTCTACCGAACTGAACTCTACCACTATTTGAAATTTTCAGAGTTGTGACATATTTTTTTTACGTTTTTCAAAGATTAACTATAATTAGTATAGTACAATTACCTCAAAAAAGGCCCAAACCCAAACATTCAAAACAAAACAAAAATTTTGATGCCAAATTGTTCAATACACAGTAAAAAGTTACACTAAATTGCGTCATGGGTTAAGAGGGGAGGAGATGGCAAAGGGGTGGAAAACTTTTGGATATACATTCAGATATATGCAATTAACTGTTATAAAGATGTTTTAAGGGATATATAGATTTTGTCTATTTTAGATAGAATTTAGAAGTGAAAAAATGTGAAATTTGTTAGATTTTTGGTTTACTTTCTATGGGGGGTACCCTTCGTTTTGATCGGATGGTAATAATTTTTGGTAGGGAGCATAACGGGGCCTGGACTAGCCATGACACCGAATTCGATCTGCCTGTCTCAATTTAAAAAGAAGTTACAGGCGCATGCCTTTTTGAATAATGGTCGGAAAAGTGAGAGGGTGTCAATGGTCGGAGCCATTCAATTTTTGGTTTAAATCATATGCATTTTGTTAGCAATAAATATAAAAAATCGTATGTCTCTAGGTCTCTAAATGTAAAACTCAAAAAATGTAAATTCACTATTATACTTTTGGGTCTAGGGTATAATTTTCTGCGAAAGTGTTTAGAGTATTAAATATCATTACAAAGGTAATTTTATGTAGTTCATTTCGTACTCAAGACGTTTTTCGGTCTGACTCACAGTTTTGCAGATATCGACAAAAAACTGAATTTTCAACCCTTTGCCATGCCCTCCCTCCTTAAATCATGACGCAACTTAGTGTAACTTTTTACTGCGTATATTTGGCAGAGTATTCAACAATTTGACATCAACAATTTCTTTTTTTTTATGTTTGGGTTGTAAGCTGTCTGTACAATACTAAATTATAATTATGTATTTTTTTTACAAAGTTATATTCTCAGAAAGCATGATAAAGCCATTTTATGGCGTCAGAAAATGTTAAAATGAATGTTGGATCGCTGGCTGGGCCCGAATATTCTTACATAAGTCACAATAATTGTAAATGGAAATCAAATCATTCCGCATGCATCTCCCATATCATTTGGATACTGTATGACTCGGAAGGGATTTTCGGTATGCAATAGCAGATTTAGTAACGTATTTCCTTACTGAGCGGTTTGTGATATGATGCAAGGAAAAATATATTCATAAATTGTTTGGGTCACCTATCTATTTGGGTATTTGGACTGTTATTCCTCAGATAAATATGGTTGTGCTAATCCAGATGTTTCGTTACTTTGGACTACTTTGTAATATAAATTGATGATTATTGAGTTATGACTAATACGTATAACTGTTGTCTGCTTTTCCATTTTGATAATTTTGAATGGAAAAATTGTTAACATATTACACCGGAAGTGTGCCCATTTGTGTGGAATTTTTCCTAGGGAACACATTTGTCTATGAGCGAATCAAATACAAAGCTAAAAAATGAAACTTACGAAGTTCTTAAAATCTACCACTTTCTGCCACTATTTTGAATGACAACGGTCCTGAAAAAGTATGTCGAAACACTGGGATTGAGCATTTCTGCGCTCGAGTGTCTCATTTATTCGTAGCCTCATTTCAAGGCTTCTTGGTTAAAAAAATAAATTTCAAGCTTCTTACAAGTAATAAATTTATTTATTTTAAATGAAATTAAATGTTTCCTGGACGATGAAATAACAAAGGAAAATCATTGGTTACCATCATAGATGGTTCGAGATTTACTATTTTCAAATCTTGACCGTTAAATTTTTATACCCTTCGCTTACTAAGCGAAAAGGGTATATTAACTTTGTCATGAAGTTTGTAACGCATTGAAGGAAGCATCTCCGACCATATAAAAAGTATACATATATGATCAGCATGACGAGAATAGTCGATTGGACGATGTCCGTCTGTCCGTCTGTCCGTCTGTCCGTCTGTCTGTCTGTCTGTCTGTTGCGACGCGTTTTGCTCGGCCAGTTTAAAAGCTATGGAGCTGAAATTTTGCACAAAGGCGTCTTTTTGTTGCAGGCAGTTTGTATGTTTGAATCGGTAAAATCCGACAAGGGGGTCGTGGGGCTGCCATACAAACCTACTCCCCAAAATTAGGTTCTTCTTAGAAAAACTTTTTTATTTATGCACCAATTTCGATCAAATTTCACACAAATGTGTTTTCATTGCTGACACACAACATATGTAAAAATCGACCAAATCGGACAATGGGGTCGTGGGGCTGCCATACAAACCTAGTCCCCCAAATTAGGCTCTTCTAAGAAAAACTTTTTTATTTTCTCATCGATTGCAATCAAATTTCGTGCAAATGTGTTTCTAGTGATAGCACGAAACATATGTGAAAATGGACCAAATCGGACAATGGGGTCATGGGGCTGTCATACAAACCCAGCTCCCCAAATTAAGTTCTTCTAAGAATTTTTTTTTTATTTATACACCAATTTCAACTAAACTTCACACAAATGTGTTTCTATTGAGGACACAAAACATGTGTAGGAATAGATGGAGTCGGACCATGTGGTCATGGGGCTACCATACAAACCTATTCCCCCAAATCAATTTTTTCTTAGAAAAACGTTTTTATTTGCATACAAATTTGAACCGAACCTCATGGAAATGTATTTTTATTGATGTTACAAAAGATATGCAAAAATTAATTAAATCGGACCATTGGGGTCATGGGGCTGGCATATAAACCCAACCCCTAAATTAGGTTCTTTGTCCACCAATTTCAACCAAATATCATAGAAATATGTTTTAATTGATGCCACAAACATACGTAAAAATTCAAGGAAAGGCCATGCGTTCAAAGGGTTGCCGTACAACCCCCCCCCCCCACACACACACTTCCTTTTTGGTTCTTCTAAGAAACCCACGTTCCCCGCTTCCCCCAATAATTCTTCGCCCCGGCACTTATGTGAAAATTCAAGGAAAAGCATGGAAGCGGGGAGAATTGAACACAAGTCATAGGAACGCCAAAAAAAACTTTTAGCCCGGGGGGAGCGAAGGGTATCCAAATTTCGGCCGCGCCCGAAATTAGCCTCGGTCTCGTTTCTATTTAACATTCGAAAGGGTTCGCTTTCGAAACCAACTGATATTTTTGAATGGCCTCTAATCTTGAGTGAATAAAGAGATAACAAATCTTTCGCCCAATAAAATACACATGTACTGACACATGGAGAAATCTTCAAAAAATATTTGACATAACACAACTAACAGTAAAAAAAAAACTTAAAATACAAATTATGTTAAACTTTTGCTTCTTCTTCTTCCTTGCCTCGTTCTTTATACCGCTCCATGGCTTCGCGTTGCTCGACCCGCGGTGTAGGCACTAATTATGTTAAACTTTTGCTGATTGTAACAAATAGGATCGCGGTGTAACATTGTAACAAAAAAATTGAAATTGTGACAAAATGTTACAATTGTAACACGAGTGGTAACGCTGGTCATAGGGCTCGCTAATTTTGAAATGTTAGATTCGCGGAGCTATTAATTTTAAAAATGTTCTTATAAATTTTAATTAGTTTCAATACAAAAATAAAATTAAAAAAAAAAACGTTTAGTATCTATCCAAGAAAATGCCAAAGTTAATTTTAGGTCACGAACGAATTGAAACAATTTAAAATTCAACCAATTAGGTATCAAAATGAAATTAAAAGTGAATCGTTAAAACTTTCGCTACCAAGTTACTGTCTTGTCAAATAAAAGTGGCTATTGCCTAATTAAGATTTTCTGCATAGATAGACTTTTTTAATTATGTTGTAAGCCGTATTTGTGTAGCTATTATTGTGACTCAATACTATAATAGCTATACAAAGCTAAAGCTGATCAAATGATCAAATACTACACGTAAAATGTAGAAAAAACGAACCAAATTCTTGCAAGACTAAGTCAATAATAGATTGGTCTATTTGTTTTAAATTTTTTACAAATGTTCGCTTCTGAAAATATCTTCATCGCTAAAAAAAAAATGTAAAACAATATTTCTTTTCTTGTTATCTGTTTTTTTCTCTTTTCCAGCCAAAATCGACACAAGAGACCAATAATTGCGTGAACCAGACTCCATAATCGGAAATTATGTATTTCATATGCTAAAAATATTGAATTTTTGAAATTTTAAGATATTATACATATTATGTGGATGGACAATAGAAATGACATAAGTTAACGGCACTCGGTAGAAATCCACATAATTCTATATGGACAGATTTGAATATATTAACAAACACCAATCAGAAATACGAAGCGACTTGGATTGATGGTGTTCATTTACTAGCAGTCCCAGAAACCTTCTTTCAAAGTGTATTAGCGCATTTGGGCTTGAGAACTGATACACATCTTCGGTGTCGCACTAGTAAGCGAATGAGGTATGTATGTGAAATGCAACTCCAAGTTTTTAACTTTTCCTTTTCTATACGATGCACACAATAAATCACCTCAACCACAAACCAAAATTACTTTACGATTTCAGACTAGAACAAATTAATATTGATATCGACACATTTAGGTTTGTTTTCGATTTTTTTTTATATAAAAAACACCTGAAAATTGATTTACAAGTCCGAATCAAATATCTTCAGAAATTTAAGGTGTTTTTAAACCAGGTTTCTAGCTTAACTCTTTCGTTTCAGTTCTGCATATTGTTGTACGATTTCAATTTAGATCATTCTCATATGTCGTATTTGTTTGGCGAATTCGATCTAAATTTAATATTTGACAAAAACCGGCATCAGGAGAAACTCATCAACATTCATACGAGTTCATTATGTATTGAATTTAATTAAAGCAAATTGCCGAACAATATAAAAGAATATTTTATCACAATGTTACAGTTTGCCAATGCCCCATGAATTTTGAGCCGATTTTTTTCGCATCATATACGGATTGCATATTTCCGCGGCTTATTTCGCGGATCGTATACAAACTTTGTATGTACTCGCGTGTCTGTGTCTGTGCGATGATTGCTATCATTATCTCATGTAGATTATAGTATGATTTTAATGTAGCATGACGTGTAATACACATATTAATGTCCGCTTTGGCGGAGGTCATTGGTCAGGCTGTAAAAATCATTGAATCGTGGATTTTATTTTAAGCTGATTCTGTTATCGCGAAAAATCGTCATAATAAAAATATGTTCAGAATACAAGCTGTGATCCGATTATGATTGAGCCGCGATTAAAAGTAGCACGAACAAATGAGTGTGCATGTGTTTCAATATGTATACATTTTAATTTGATTCAGAATATTTATCTTTTAGTCGTTCTGAATCTTGTTTTCTCGCGGAGAAATCATAACAATTTTATTAAGGCCGTTTTGTGTGTCGTCGCATGACACCTGTGTGCGATTTAGACAGATTGAATGATACTAGACCGTAGGTCTATAGCGGAACGCCAAATATTTAGTTTTTAAAAGAATAACATTATCTTTCTTAATATAGATGATGTATCAATAGAATTTTTAGTTTCATATGTAAATTTTCGTTCAGAGATATTAGGTCTGTATTTTTGTGTGTTCAGAACGGGACAGAACAGCACAACTTCCATACAAATTTGACAGGAGTTGCTCTATATAGACAGGGCCGGCTTTAGGGGCGCCAAAACCCGTACTTTTATTTTTTATTTTTACAAATTTGATTGTTGCTTAAGAAGGTCGTGTTTTTATCTATAGTAAAAAACCGTTTCTACCGGTAATCATTAGCAGAAATGAGATATTAATTCAAATTTGTTGCATTATGTGATCGTCTTCAAGACATTTAGTTTATCATATTAAATTCGATCATTGTTAAAAACCGGTTGGTTCGTGGCTAACTTACTCACAGGTTACGTTTCGTTTTCAAATCAGCAACATTTAAATATTCGTCAAGTTACAAATTTTATTTTATTTTTAATAGTTTTTATTTTTAATAGAAAAACGAGACCGAGGCTAATTTCGGGCGCGGCCGAAATATGGATACCCTTCGCTCCGCTCGGGCTAAAAGTTTTTTCGGGCGTACCTATGACTAGTGTTCAGTCCTCCCCGCTTCCATGCTTTTGAATTTTCTCATAAGTGCCGTGGCGAAGATTTATTGGGCGAAGCGGGGACGTGGGTTTCTTATAAGAACCAAAAAGAGGGGGAAGGGGGTTGTAGCCCTATGGCCTTCTCATCAATTTTTACGTATGTTTGTGGCATCAATTAAAACACATTTGGTTCATATTGGTGGACAAATCAAAAAGGTTTTCTTCGAAGAACCTAATTTAGGGGGGACCATGACCCCATGGTCCGATTATAATTCATTTTTGCATATGTTTTGTACCATCACTAAAAATACTTTTCCATGAGGTTTAGTTGAAATTTGTGTCCAAATAAAAAAGTATTTTTTAGAAGAACCTAATTTTGGGGGTAAAGTTTGTATGGCAGCCCTACGACCCCATAGTCCGATTTCATTTCTTTTCACGTTTGTTATGTGGCATCAATAGAAATATGATTTTCTGAGGTTTGATTGAAATTGGTGTGCAAATAAAAACGTTTTTCTTAGAAAAATTTGATTTGGGGGCTAGGTTTGTATGGTAGCCCCATGACCACATGGTCCGACTCCGTCTATTTATACATATGTTTTGTGTCATCAATAGAAACACATTTGTGTGAAGTTTGGTTGAAATTGTGTTACGATTTCATTTCCGCTAACTCGCGAATACCTAAAAAGAAAACAAAAAGATGTACTATTAGATAGGTTAGTTTGGTGGCGTTTAGGAGGTGGCATACTTACCTACTCGGAGTCATGCATCATTCATCTTGTGATCCGCCTTTCCCGACATCCGCCTCCGTTAGCCGAGAAATACTTTAAGTCAGCTTCATCCAGCATTTCGTGATCCGCCATCCAGCATTTTGTGAGCCGCCTTCCGCTCTGTTGACATCCGCCCTAGATCCTAGAAATACAAGTGTCCACAAAGGAACGTACTCTTATACAAAGATCATAAAGGATACTTATCTGATATCGCATCCTCGATGTGGGGCAAGTCTATGTTTGTCCAAATATCCAACTTGGAATGGACTTGGAATACCGGACGACCGACAATACTCCGCGACCTAAATGATAATTGACAACAAACACAAATAAACTGTCAAAGTTTTGTCAGATAAACTGTCAAAGTTACGTCAAGACGTTAAAATCACGCAAGAACTGCATAACCGACATTAAGTGGGATTTTTATAGCCATTATGAATAACTGGCCGAAATTTCCCCGTTTGAACGTATGTTATAAAAGCAACTGAGTTGCAACGGGAACCCTCTTTGTTCTACGAAATTTTGCATATTGAAGCATATTGAAGTCGAAGCGAAAACCAAAAGCCAGAGCACCGAGTGAACGAAGATCTGCAAAAGTCGAAAGACGGTTCAAGAAGACGATTAGATAAGACCATTCGATAAGACGGTACGGTTATTGTTCAGGATAAGTCAAAGCGACGAAGAAGTGTCGTGAGAGAAGGTTGCGTAGAAGGAAGGCGAATATTAAGTCGACGGATCAATCATCTTGAACAGCAGCAGTGTACAACCGTGAGTATAAAGTCGCCACCTAGGTAGGGCTAGTGATTAAGTTTTTATTTTCATAATACGGTTAGAATTTGTTTTAAAAAGAAACGTTCGAACGGCTTAATAGATTCGCGTGTAACGTCACAAATGTACGCAACTTAACCCATTACTGAAAGTGATTTTTGCATTAAAATACAACTCTGTGATCCTATAATCGAAATTGATCTCTCTTTTATTTTTTATATTTTCGCGCTGATAAGTTCGTTTCAAGTTTCGTACTTGGTCGAAACGATCGCGGACGGCCGCATACAAGTACGTGGCGCCCACGACCTCTTTTGTCTCCATTGAGCTGGTCGGCCGGCCGAAAAAGTTGAGTTTACCCCAAGTAGCACAATCGAGTTGGAAAACGGTTATACAACCGAAATACAACCATGGTTATATGACAATATTGTTAGGAAAATGGTTGTAAAAACGTTTTAAAAACGTTTGCCAAACCGTAAAAAAGAGGTTTTTGCCTGGCTCTAAACGTAACATTATTGTTGTAATATCGTTGTCTTTCAGACATTATTGTTGTAAAATCGTTGTGAATATAACCACAATTTCGTATGCTAAAAAATTAAAAATTTTACACTTTTTCTTTTTCAGAATTGACAAGTTTATTTTTATCTTAGACACTTTTTGTCTCAGACATATTATATTTTTTAACTTTTTATCCAAGACGAAATTACCTTTTTATCTATTTGCTTACAACTGGATCCGAACCTGGTCCTCTTGCGTGCTAGTCTGTCGCCATTGCCATTGCGCCAGAAGGGAAATACTTCTCATGTTCACTAAATCTGAAGTACTTGACGCGCCATACATGGCGGTCGCAAGATTGATTCTCAGTCATGCCATATTTTATTTCTCTTTTTTTCTTATGTCAAAAATTCTCTTAACATAATCCCTTTTATGATATTTGTTTCAGTTAGCGCTGGGAAGCTTTGTATCCAATATATTTGCAAATATAAAAAAGATACTTTCGGTTCAAATTCTAACAATTGTGTTATACTTTAAACCATGTTGTATTTGTGACAATTATGTTCTTTTATGACAAAATGGTTCAAATAGTAACAATTGAGTCAAATTATAAGCAATAATGTTGCAAAGAAAACATTAAGGTTTTCGGGAGAAAAAAATGTCTCAAATGAAACCATCTAGTTAATTTTGAAGCAAATATTTAAGTTTAGACTCCAACAAAATGCGCACTGTAGTAACAATAACCCATATCGTTGATTATTCAACTAAAATATAACCAAAAATCGGGTTGTATATCCAACCAAGGTTATTTTGTGCTGCTTGGGACCCTTTTCCCGCGGTGAAAAGTGTAACAATGGGTGATGCGATACGGTGAGCAAAAAGTACCCGGGGAACACGTATGGTAATGCCGCTTACCGAAACATGGAGTAAAGGGGATGAGCTTCGGATCCTATGTTCACCATGTGCCAGAAGAGAAGAGAAGATACAAGTTTTCTGTGTTACATCCTACTTCTCACACGAAAAGATACGATTTCTTTTTCGTGCATTTGTCGTTCTTTTGGAATAATCCCCTTGGTCATGGCTAAAGATGTTTCGCGCATGTATGCATGCATCTGAACGTAATGTACGCGCTTGCAATTCTGATATGTGTTGTAAGTTTCGTACAAATTGTTGAATCGGGGTCGTGGCTTGCACCACAGTGCATAAAGTGGACTATGGGTAGCTGTGGATGCATGGTGCAGAAGAGAACTCGAGAAAAAGTGTTTTGCGCATGATGTGATGTGTGCTTGCGTGTTGTTGGTAGGTTTCCTGAGATGATGGTAGCTCGTACAATAGATGGCAATTTGCCTCGTCGTGACTTGCGCAACAGCTGCAGTGGACTATGCGTAGTTTAGGGCGACTGGGGCGGAAGATAAAATTTACAATATTTACAAAATTAAATATGTTTTCGGTATGTTACATGAGTATGATAAAAATATCCGATTTACATATGAGATCGAAAATGAAGGAAGAATCAATTATTATTTGGACTTAACATTACATAGAACCAATAAACACAGTAATCACGAATTGGCTTCATAAGGCAATTGCGTCCACTAGACTGTTGAATTTCTACTCTAATCATCCTAAGAAAATGAAGATTAATGTGGCAAAATCGTTCGTCAGAAAAGTAACAAAAATCAGTCACAAACAATGTTGGTCTGAAAATATCAATAGGATCAAAAAAGTGTTACTTGACAATAATTATCCATCATCATTAATAGAAAGAATAATTAAAGAAGTAACAAATACTAAAAAATCCTCAGAAGCATCTAGTTAGAATCTTCCAATGGCGACATCAACGCCGAATAAAGACGAGCCTGGTCCATCGCGAGTTCTGGGCCAAAACTTCATTCCAAAAGGAAAGATTGACGTGAAACAGGTGCTAATCTTCCCCCCTGGTCCAAATATTGACACTACGATCGATGAAGACGAAGATGGATCCACCTGACACTTTATAATTATTATAATAATTTATATTTTGCCCTGTGGCATGGGTCGCGAATAATGCCACCGCCTTTCCCGGCGTGTCGTAGAAGGCGACTAAAAGGGACCTAATCCAAGGTGGATCAGCATGCGCCGAGGGATGCATGGTCAAGAGGGTGCTTGGCCGCTAGTATGCGAAGGTCGCAGGCAACCATGACATCTGAAGCCTGAGGCACGTTTTAACATCAACAAGACCTCCCATAGGTTAGTGTGTGTGTGTATGGGTTGCCGCGTCTGGAGATAGCCGGCGGACGTAAAAGGAAAGTCCATAAATTTACTTATTTCCACACACTAGTGCCAAAAACACAACCTTTCTCCAAAAGGTGTAAAAGAATGGAAGGCCTTATGGAAATTGACGCAGATACAAGCACTACCCCGCCGGGCACTACTTCTGCTATGCGGTTGAGTGATCCCGGGGCGAACCTAGTTCGCGCCAGAGCTCGACGGTTTCCGGGGGCGAGCAATATAAGGCAGTCCAATTACATTGTGGAGAAGCTGAGGGTTGCAAGCTGGAATGTCGGTTCCATGACGTCAAAGAGCGAGGAGATTGAGGATATCATGAAGCGGAGAGGGATAGACATTATGTGCGTGCAAGAGACGAAGTGGCGAAATACCCATATCGACAGAGCCCGGTTTCTTACGAATTCCATGAAGTACAAATTGTACTACTATGGAATTACAAACAAAAGAAACGGAGTTGGCATTATTCTGGCGTCGTCTTTACTTGGCAGTATAATAAGTGTCGCGAAGAGAAGTGACCGCTTGATCAGCATCAAATTGGTTATCTGCGGAAGGGTGTGGAACGTAATAAGTGCCTACGCTCCCCAAGTGGGACTGCCACCAGAAGAAAAAAAGGCATTTTGGAACGACGTTGACACCCTAATTCAGACCATTCCAGATACCGAATTGGTGTTCTTGGGAGGAGATTTAAATGGCCATGTGGGTGAATCAAATTATGATTACGAGGATTGCCATGGTGGAAAGGGTAGCCCTTCAACGGTCAGAAATGACGAAGGTGAAGCTATTCTGACCATGTGCAGATCGCATGGTTTGGTCATCCTAAATACATGGTTTGTGAAAAACGAGAGACACCTAATCACCTACAGTAGTGGACACGGAGATAGGAAACACGAAACGCAGATCGATTACCACCTCTGTTTCGATTTTATGAGAAGGTGGGTAAGAGACTGCAAGGTGATCTTGGGTGAATCTGTCGTCAGCCAACATCGTTTGCTCCTGTCAGAATTTATTTTGAAAGCAGGAGGAGCAAGAAATAGAAGAACTCCCAAGCCTGTCGAAAAAATCAAGTGGCACAATCTCACAAACGACAACTTTGAACCTGTAGTAACTCCATTCATTGATAAAATGACGGAGTGGTTTCAAAACAACATAAACTGCACCGAGCACAGTCCAACACAAATGTGGAATAGTTTCGCTGAAATGTCAGTAGGTGAGGCGGAAAAGGCACTTGGAGTTTCGAAAGGTCCACTCCACACGAAGAAAGAAACATGGTGGTGGAACACCGAAACTAAGGAAGCAGTGCAAGCCAAATCGAACGCATTTAAGGCATGGACGAAATGTGAGTCAAGCAGTGAAGCCGAACGGGTTCAACTTCGCGAAAATTATATGCAATGCCGGAAGAAAGTAAAGCGCTTGGTAGCTCAAGCAAAGGCGAAGGCAGCTGAGAAATTCTACCAAGAATTAGAAACTCAGACTGCGACCGAAGGACCGTCTTTGCGCGAGAGACCTAAGCACGACGCCAGGATATTTAGGGTCGCAGCCCAAAGGAGAAGGAACGCTCGGGAAATACAGGCGCCAAAGTACGTGGAGGACTCGCAAGGAATGTTGCTGATTGACGATACGGCAATTTGTAGCAGGATGCGAGAGTATTTTGACGAACTTCTAAATGAAGAATTTCCTCGAGCAGCTTTTCAAGATGTTGAGCCGAATACCACAAATATTGAAGATATCTCAGAGGAAGAGGTGATGGAGGCAATGCATCAGATGAAACGCGGAAAGGCAGTCGGCCCGGACAAAATCCCCGCGGAATTTTGGTTGAAAATGGAAAATGTCGGGCTTAGTTGGCTCACAGTTCTCTTCAACAAAATCAAAGGTGGGCAACCGATGCCTGATGCTTTCAGGGAAAGTTTTCTTCTTCCTTTCTATAAGAACAAGGGAGACTCACGCAAACTCAACAACTATAGGGCTATAAAGTTAACACCTCATACACTAAAGATCTACGAGCGAGTTGTCTGCAACCGATTGAGAAAGATTGTGCGGTTGAATGACAATCAATGCGGCTTTGTTGAAGGTCGATCTACGGTCGATGCGATTCAGTGCATTCGTATTGCGATGGAAAAGTATAGAGCAGCACGAAAGGACTTGTACTTTGTGTTCATCGATTTGGAGAAGGCATTCGATAGAGTACCTCGTGATCTGATATGGTTGGCCTTGAGAGCACTTAATGTCCCTGAGGCATACGTCAGGATGATACGAGACATGTATGATGGAGCTACGACTAAGGTTAGATGCACAGCCGGTGAATCAGAAGAATTTCCGGTGAATGTCGGAGTACACCAGGGCAGTGTATTGAGTCCGTTGCTCTTCAACATCATCATGTGCTACTTATTAACACGTGTCTCCGACGGCCTAGAAATATCTCTTCTTTTTGCTGATGATATAGTCCTCAGTAGCCCAAACATCGTTGCCTTGCAAGCTGCGTTTACAAAATGGTGTGACATTCTGGAGGAGCATGGACTGAGGGTAAGTATAACAAAGACTGAGTTCTTATGCTGCCAATTCTCAGACCCAAATGCACCGATACCAGAAATGTACGTCAAAGGAGAGCAGCTTAAGTCTTGTACCAAGTTCAAGTACCTTGGCTCGATGGTGAACAGCGGAGCTACATGCGATGATGACATCAAACATCGCACAAAGGTTGGGTGGATGAGGTGGCGAGAAAACTCTGGAGTTTTCTGCGATAAGAAAATGCCACTGAAGCTAAAGGGCAAGTTGTACAAAACGGTTGTACGTCCCGCACTCATGTATGGATCAGAATGCTGGACCATGTATGAAGGTTACGCGAAAGAAATGACAGCGACTGAAATGAAAATGTTACGCATGTCAGTTGGTGTAACCAAAAGGGACCACATCAAGAGTAGCTACATCCGAGGCAGCTTGTCCATAGACCAACCAATCACCGAAAAGCTCGAAGACCGACGAATGGATTGGTATTGCCATGTTCAAAGGCGTCCGCCTGAGAACCCCGCAAAGAGAGCGATATCAATGGAAGTTCCACTTGATGGACCCAAGGCCAGAGGCAGACCGAAGAACAACTGGATGTGTCAAATGAAAAAGCAACAACAACGCATTGGTCTCGGCGATGACACGATCCAAGATAGAGCTGCCTGTAGAAATATGCTGAGAAATTATCGCCAAAACGGGCGATGTGCCTACACCGCAGGTCGAGCAACGCGGAACCATGGAGCGGTATAAAGAACGAGGCAAGGAAGAAGAAGATAATAATTTATATTTATTTAAAAATAAATAACAGGCGCGACAATCCAGCATTGGACTAAGGCCGCAGGAAGTGTTAGTGACATCCTATTTCCAAGATCTTATCTGCTTTTTGTTGAGATAATGAGATCAGCATCACGCTCAGCAGTGTTATTTATCCCCATAAATGGGTACTCGTTTAACATCTGAGTGAGATCATAGTCCGTCACAAGCTCGTGAGTGCGAAAAACACCATGGAACACGGTGAGATTCGAACTCATGAGCCTGTGCACCGAAGGTGCGCGCACTAACCGCTAGACCATCACCCAATGGGTGATGCGACACGGTGAGTAAAAAGTAGCCGGGCAACACGTATGGTAATGCCGCTTACCGAAACATGGAGTAATGGGGATGAGCTTCGGATCCTATGATCACCATGTGCGAAAACGAGATGAGAAGATACAAGTTGTCTGTGTTACATCCTACTTTGCACACGAAAAGATACGATTTCTTTTTCGTGCATTTGTCGTTCTTTTGGAATATCCCCTTGGTCATGGTTAAAGGTGTGTTCAAGGTGTTTCGCGCATGTATGCATGTATCTGAACCTGATGTACGCTTGCAATTCGGATATGTGTTGTAGGTTTCGTATAAATTGTTGAATCGGGGTCGTGGCTTGCACCACAGTGCATAAAGTGGACTATGGGTAGCTGTGGATGCATGGTGCGGAAGAGAACTTGAGAAAAAGTGTTTTGCGCATGATGTGATGCGTGCTTCACAGGCCAAATACACCTGCAACTTGGTTGCCAACCTAAGTTGGCAACACGCAAAAAACCGGAAATTAAGTAATTTGTAGGCATGTTGCAGGTTGCAGTACCAGGTTGCAAGAACGTGAATGGCGTGGTTGCCGGAATGTTGCAAGTGTGTAGTAACGTACCTGCAACCTAGGTTGGCAACCATGCTGCAGGTGTATTTGGCCTGTGAGAGTTGGTTGTGTGTGGATTGTTGTTGGTAGGTTTCCTGAGATGACTGTAGCTCGTACAATAGACGGCAATTTGCTTCGTCGTGACTTGCGCAACAGCAGTGGACTATGCGTATAGACCGAGAGCCAGCAACACTTCAAATGCAACTATTTCCTATGCATTCTGTTACACATTATCGCAAATTACACGATTGGAGATGCCCCAAAACGGTAGTCTGCCTCCTGGACAGTGGGGCTTAAGGGGTGGCAGACAACTTCAAAGTCGTTAAAAGTTGCAAATATTTGCAACTATTTCCTCGCATTTGACAACTTCAAAGTCGTTAAGACTTAAGAGTTGCAAATATTTGCAACTATTTCCTCGCATTTGAGTCATATACCATTTAATGAGGACGAGTCCCCGCATATACACTCCAAAAGGCAGACAAATATTGGGGGGCTAACATGGTGGCAGACACGCTCCAAAATTTAAAATTTGTATGAACAATGGGAAGTGCTTCTACAAAAATAGCGCTAACTCCATCATGCTAAACCATATAGGTACAGTAAAAGCCTAAATATTTCCCAGACACTTCCTCTCTGAAATGGTATATGAGTCAAATGCTAGGAAATAGTTGCAAATATTTGCAACTATTAACGACTTTGAAGTTGTCGCTGGCTCTCGGTCTATACGCATAGTCCACTACTGTTGCGCAAGTCACGACGAAGCAAATTGCCGTTTATTGTACGAGCTACAATCATCTCAGGAAACCTACCAACAACAATCCACACACAACCAACTCTGAAGCACGCATCACATCATGCGCAAAACACTTTTCTCAAGTTCTCTTCCGCACCATGCATCCACAGCTACCCATAGTCCACTTTATGCACTGTGGTGCAAGCCACGACCCCGATTCAACAATTTATACGAAACCTACAACACATATCCGAATTGCAAGCGTACATCACGTTCAGATACATGCATACATGCGCGAAACACCTTGAACACACCTTTGACCATGACCAAGGGGATATTCCAAAAGAACGACAAATGCACGAAAAAGAAATCGTATCTTTTCGTGTGCGAAGTAGGATGTAACACAGACAACTTGTATCTTCTCATCTCATTTTCGCACATGGTGATCATAGGATCCGAAGCTCATCCCCATTACTCCATGTTTCGGTAAGCGGCATTACCATACGTGTTGCCCGGCTACTTTTTACTCACCGTGTCGCATCACCCAATTGGTGTATAAATAAAAAAAATTCTTACAAGAACTTAATTTGGGGAGCTAGGTTTCTATGACAGCCCCATGGTCCCATTTGGTCCATTTTTACATAATGTTTTGTGGTATTACTGGAAACACATTTGCGAAATTTGATTGAAACCGATGAGCAAATAAAAAAGTTTTTCTTAGAGGAACATAATTTGGGGGACTAGGTGTGTATGTCAGCCACACGACCCCATTGTCCGATTTGGTCGATTTTTACATATATTGTGTGCCACCAATTAAAACACATTTGTGTGAAATTTGATTGAAATTGGTGCATAAAGAAAAAGTTTTTTTAAAGAAGAACCTAAATTTGGGGGGGGGGTAGGTTTGTATGGCAGCCCCCCCCCCCAACCCCCTTGTCGGGTTTTAGCGATTCAAACATACAAACTGCCTGCAACAAAAAGAAATATGTGTGCAAAATTTCAGCTCCATAGCTTTTAAACTGGCCGAGCAAAACGCGTCGCAACCAGGGGCGGATTTAGCCTCTATGGCGCCCCTGGGCAGTAACGAAATTGCCGCCCTCCGCCACTAGATAAGCTTGAAGGTAGTAGTTGTCGCTTACACAAAGAAAGGTAGGCAAAACGTTAGCGGGGCGTTTGTGAAAAATAGAAAATTTCGCATTTTTTTACGAGTAGTATTTTGTTTGCTTGAAAATTTTTATGTTGCTTCCAAGCAAAACCACCGTAACTCAGAGCCCGGAGCTAGAATTTGTCTATGCGCTATTTGGACTCTCGTGACATACAATTCTGCATGAGTGCGTAGAGTTCAGTTGAGAAGAGTACATTGTGTATGTATTAGTGACAATGGTTGCATTAGCGAGAATACAGCGTAGCGAGAATACAGCGGCAATTGTTCGTTATGGCTATTATTTTGCATTAGTTAGAATGAGAGGCAATGTGCCGAGAGGCCAACTAACACACAAATAAATTCTAGTTCCGGGCTGTCAGTAACTATGGTTTTGCTTCCAAGGGACGTAGCCAAGGGAGGGGTGCAGGTTTTCCGTGCACCTCCCAAATTTATTTTAGGAATGGTTGAAATTCCAATGACAAAACAGCAAACTGCACAATTCTTATTACATTCGGCTGTTCACTTTCTTTAGAAATGCGTTCATATTTTCTAAATACCTTTCCAATTTCCGAGGTTTTTTTTTATTGTTGATCGTTTTGGAAATAATTTGCCAATTAGCGCAACAAATAAAATTTCATTATATTTAATCCGAAAACTTCATACTGGAAAAACTCAAAACTAAAAAAGTTTAGGGTACATTTTGTTGTTGTTTGAAAAAGGTAACGAAAACCAATTGCGAAAGCACTCACTGATGTTATTCAGCAAAAATCATTCGGTGCCTAAAAAGGTCTATATTTTCCTGACTTCAACTAGTTTAATTTTATTTTTCCGGTAAAGTTTCCAGTTTTTCTCTGAACAAAAAATTTTAAATTCCAAAAAAATCATAAAAATTTGTTTAAACCTATTCATAGGATAGAAACTCCAAAATTTGATAACCGCCGCATTTCTAATATCGAGACTTGGACGTCTCCCGAAATCAAATCCTTGCTTCCCAGCGAATCTGTCAAATTTAAGAAGTAATAGAACATACGAAATTGTGTGTTTAAATGAATTACTTCCTTGGGGTCGATTTAAATTTTCGAAAAGATCGCTCTTATCCAAAATATGTTTCGTTTTTTTTTTAAATCTAGAGCAATTTTAGAGGCTTGAATACTGTAAATCAGGAGCTCGTGCGTATTTAAAATATTTAATGTTGCTTCAGGCATAATGTTTAAAGTGAAGCCAATGCCTTCAACAAAGATGATTTATACTCTTACTCTAACCCAGTGGTTCCCAAACTTATTTTCACCGGGGACCCTTTCATAGAACAAAAATCTTTTCAGGGACCCCCAAAGAAATCGTATAGCTTAAATGTTTAAATTGTTATATTTAGATATAAAAACCATATTAGCATTTTAACAAATAATAATTTATTGAAAATAATTCATATCCATTCAAAAATAAAATATAAAAAAAAATATTAATGCACATATTTCCTTCAGTGGGATGGATGCACTTGATGGGACGATACGAGCCGGTTAATATCTGGCTCAATATTGGTTAACAAAAGCCTTAAGTCTCCGCGAGCACATATGTCCAATCTGTTTCTCTTTTGGGTGACAAGGCGCATAACTTCGCTAAAACCACGCTCAACCAAATACGACGTGGGGAAAGCGATCAAAAGCGTCTCAACCGTAGACCACAAATCGGGATATAGACTGGCAATTGATTTTTGAAGCCAAAATTTTTGATACCCTTCCTCAAATTTGGGTTTCAGCTCTTCGTTGGTGGACAGCTCAATGAGTTGCTCCTGCTTTGTTATATCTGCTTCCGAATTATTTGAAAACGGGTTCAAAACCCAGTTGGGAATATCCAGCATCAGGATATCTTGAAATCTTCTTTTTAAATCTGAGTGAAGCTCATCTCAATGTTGACAGTACACCAACCGATTTTCACTGTTATTTGGGAGTTCCGAAAGATTAGGAAAATTACAAAATTCGCCTCGGCCTAAGTTTTGCCTAAACAAGACTAATTTGGCGACGAATGCGCATATAATACTTTTTGTTTGGATTAAATTTAAATCGTCTCCTTGGAGTTTTAAATTTATCTCATTAAATTTGGCGAAAAGGTCCGTCATATAGGCAATATCCATTTTTGAATGGATTAAATTTAGCCGCAACTCGGCATCTGTTTCCCCTAGAAATTCTACGGTCGACTCAAAAAGAGAATAAAACCTCTCCAAACAGGCCCCTTTTGATAGCCATCGAACTTCCGTGTGTAGTATCAAACGACTATACTCCTCGTCATTTTGAATGCATAGTTGAGAAAACAACCTTTCATTGAGCGAACTTCTTTTAATTTTATTTACGGCTTTTATGACGTAGGCCAAAGAGTCGTGTAATTTCTGGCTTAGTTTTTTCGCCACCAAATGCTGTCTATGTATGACACAATGCACCGATACAATTTTAGGTACGGCTTCTTTGATAAAGGATAAAAAACCACGATATCGTCCCACCATTGCCGGAGCACCGTCAGTAGCAACGGAAAGAATATTACACAGTGGTATATTATTAGATTCAAAAAATTTTGTAAATTCCTTATATATAGTCTCGCCTTTAGTGTCCGTTTCCAAACAAATTGCAAATAGTAGCTCCTGGCAGATTTTTTCATCTTTGATGAATCGTACGTATCCAAGGAGTAAAGCCTCGTTTCCTGGCAATGTCGATTCGTCTATTTGAATTGAAAATTTTGACGTTCTTAAGGACTGATAAAGCGAGTTTCCCACGCACTGAGCCATTTCATCTATTCGCCTCTGAACAGTGTTGTTGCTTAAAGGAATTCGTTTGATTACATCAAGAGCCGGCTTGTGTAATACTGTGCGTATTACTTCGCTCACGCAAGGTAAAATAAGTTCTTCTCCAATTGTGTGTGGTTTCCCAGATTTTGCAATTAATAGTGAAATGTTATAAGAAGCACGCAGTCCATCGTCATCGCGTGCAGAGGTAGTTGCCATTAATTGCCGCAAAGACGGTGTTTTTGATTGATTCTCCCTTAATGCTTTGAAAAAATTCAAGTCTTTATCCTTATGATCTTTATGAATTCTTGCCAAATGCTCTTTGAGCTTAGCGGGTTTCATTGAGTCATTTGACAATATTTTATTACAAATAAGGCACATCGGCAACGAGTTATTTGCTGGTGATGTAATAAAACCAAATCGTAAATATTCGACACTGTATTGTCTGCATTTTTTCTTCGCTTCACTCATAATGCTACCTGTGTGGAAAATCAAAACAAAAAACTAATGTGTATGTAAAGAGAACTAAATGCTTTACTTTGAAAATGGAGTACATACATACATACTTCTTAGCAATTCAACGAGAGTAATAAATAGAAAATACTCCTTATATTTTTATTCAATGGCATGTAATTTATAAATGTATATCCAGATTTTTTAAATGTACTTCACAATAAGTACAATTAATTTGTTTATAGTAGGGCCTCGCTTTGCGTCGGTAATTGGTTCCTGAATAACGCGACTCAATTCGAAACAACGCAAAACGAATTGTTAATTTTCGATTGCAAAATGTTGAAATTTGTTAGGAATGGCCAGTAAAATAACGACGCAAGACGAATTTTTACTACGCAAATCGAAAAAAGGTGCTAATTCTCAAATGACGCAACTCGAGAACAACGCAAAATGAGTCGACGCAAAACGAGGCTCTCTACTATACATAATATCAAAAAATATGTGTAAACATACGGTAAATTTCAACCGTAAGTAAGATTGAATTTAGATTTGCACAACTTTTTCCATTTCTTGCACGATGTAACTTGTATCACTATCCACATATTTTTATTGCGCGATCTTAAAGGTAACTTGCACTGAGAAACTATTGTAAAAAACGGTATGTATGTACTTATGTATTATTGGATGTAACACAACACGTAACAAATTGGCGTATTAAAAAAAACTTACGTTAAAAGTTCTCTTCTTTCAAATGAAATTCTTCTTCTCGAGCGGTAAATGTCGTTTTCGTTCAAATGCAATTTGAAAATCTTCGTCTCGTGTGAGTCCGGGTCCGAAAGTGCAGAAAAGAAAGCTATGACAGTTCAATGAGGCAATGATTTGGGAGATTCTATAACTTGAATGAATTGGAGCACCTCTTCCGTGTAGTGGCGAATATTGTAATTTTATACTCTCTCCTGAATTGCGCTCTTAACTCTATCCGTTGGTATAAGGTTTTTTTCTTAAATCTTAGGACGTAACGTATACTTTTCAAAAAGTAACCCATTTTACCATTTAGTATCTTTCTATAGTAGCCAACCCATAATTTAGAATTTTAAGTGTAGTATAAATAACAATTTTTTTTACGAAATCATTCGCGGACCCCCTAAACGGCTCTACGGACCCCCAAATTTTTTCTAGCCTTCCGCGGACCCCCTTGACTTCCCCACGGACCCCAAGGGGTCCGTGTGGATCACTTTGGGAAACAGTGCTCTAACCGAACTAAAGGCTGCCGCGCCATTCAGAGTGAATGTTTCTGGCGAAATTTTGCGTAGTTCCAATTTTTGAAGGTGGAATCACATTAAAATTTGAGTTAATTTTGCGATTGGGTGATTTGAATTAAGATGAATATGCGATTCTAACTATAGAATAAATTAATTTCTATAATTATGTTTGAAAAGTGAAAAGATTTAAGAATCTGCCGCCCCTCAAATTCTGCCGCCGGGCAGTAGCCCAGGTTGCCCATATGGGAAATCCGGCCCTGGTCGCAACAGACGGACAGACGGACAGACTGACATGGCCCAATCGACTCCCCAAGTCATGCTGATAATATATGTATACTTTTTATATGTTCGGAGATGCTTCCTTCAATGCGTTACAAACTTCATGACAAAGTTAATATACCCTTTACGCCTAATAAGCGAAGGGTATAACAACCTTTTCCTTGGTGATTCGCATTTTATAATTTTTTTTAAGTTGTAATGTTTTCTATTTGCTAAGTGACTCTTTTGAAGTTTTTAAATTGACCCAATGGCAACAAACGGCAATATTTTCATTGGCCTAAAATTTAGTAATGTTAACCAGAAAACCTCTATATAAAAATCGACGTAAAGCTAATAAAGCCAAAAACAATATTCTTCAATTAGAAACATTGAAAAATACAAAATGGGTTAATGAAGTTAGTTCTTTACATACCTGGGGTAGTCTTAGACAACAAACTATGCTTCAATTTATGATTTGGCACTGTCCACGGCGAATAAGCAACTTGGCTTCATTAAAAGACGAGCTAAAGAATTTCAGAATCTCTGGGTCACTAAATCCTTATATACCACACTCGTTCGACCCCTTCTCGAATATGCTTGTGTTGTCTGGAACCCAGTACATGAAATACACAGTCAATTCAAAAACAATTTCTCCTATTTGCACTGAGAAATCTATATGATCCTGCCGATTTCCGTAACCTCCCTTACCAATACAGACTAGGTCTTCTAAATTTAATGACACTCTCTTCTAGAAGAACTCTACTCAATGCATGCTTTACCTTTGATGTTATTACAGGTGCAGTTAATGTTGATTTCCTATCCGACAAGATAATTTCCAACGATCAATTGAGACGTACATACTAGGCATACAGCTCTCCTAAAAGAGTATCAACATCGAACCAGTTATGGCTACAACGAACCCATAAATAGATGCTGTCGAAATTTCAACTCTGTTTAGTATCCATTATTCTCCTGGGATATCTAAATTAACTTACACGTATTAATCTTTCTTCAAATTTTAGTAAGTTTTGCAAATGAAATCCATGTATTATTGTATGTTTATATTGTTACCTTGTTTGGTTAAATAAAATATTTTGAAAGAATCCAGTTGCACTTGTTTGCATCACTAGTAGGGATGTCAAAAACCGGGCCATAGCCCGGTTTTCGGTTTTTCTCGGTTTTTCGCAAAGCCGGTTAGACCGTCCGGTTTTAACCGGGCCCAAAGTACCGGTTTTTCGGTTAACCGAGTCTTTTCACTGATTTGCTTAGAATTGTAGTAAAAACACACTCGAAATGGTGGCGTTCGTATCGTATGCAAAATCAAATCAAAATGCATGCAGAGGGTGCGCCAGAGAAACTTACTTATTTGAAAATGAAAAAAAAAACTTCTGAGCGGTGAGTTCGAAGGGTAGATGGGGAGAGGGGGCGCATCTAGAGAAGGAAAACCCCAGGTTTGTTTCCCATTCTAGTCAGTCGCCATCATGCTCTAGTGTAGAGAGCAGCGGGCCTTCGCTGTCGAGAGCTTCTTTTCTACCGGTCGCGCACGAGGCTGAATAAATTTGTTGCGACAACTTCTCCTCGACCACCTTATCCCTCAGAGAGGCGATTTCCCATGACCGGCACGCTCTCGAGATTTGCTCCATGCGATTTTTTTTTGTGGTTATTTGAAGTCCCTGGCTTATGCCGATCGACCATCGACCATAGCTCACCTAAAAACCTTTCATTCGCGACGCCCCATTGCTAACAAACCGATTCATATGCTGCAAAGAGTGGAGACGAACCTCAAAAATCGACTTATCAGTCTATGCACAAGGGGGGTTGCCATTTAACCGATGTCATTTTCATGAATGTATGAAAAAAAATTTGGAATATTGCATTCTCAAAAAGAAAGAATTAAAACAATAACTATGAAGTACCTACTTTTGTTTTTACTGACCCTTCAAATAAGTAAGTCCCTCTGGAGTAGGGATGAGCATCGAACATCGATGTTTCGAAAACATCGATGTTTTTGGTCCGATGGTCGATGTTTTTACCATCGATGGTTTTGTGTCGATGTTTTTCACCATCGATGGTTTGCGTTTCGATGGTCGATGGTTTTCACCATCGATGGTTTTCAACCATCGATGTTTCTTCCCCCAACATATTTTTTTTAACAACTCAACTTTATCATTATACAGTCAAACCTGTCTAATCGGACCACTGACGAGACCGATCAAATTCGGTTCGATTACCAAGGGATGCCAGAAAATAATAAAAAAATTTAATTTAGACCACTTATTCAAGAACATTGAAATGTACAAAGGTCACCTATGCACTATGCAATTGATGTTTTGAAACCGCTCAACGCCGTAACTGCTTTGTGATTTTTTTAATTAGCTTCCTTATTATAAATTCTCCCCATACACAGTTCCACCGAAATTTTGAATATTCTTCAATAGTTTACAAAAGCATTTTTATAATAAAAGTCAAATGGATTCCCCATTTCCCAATATGAGGTTCAAGGTTCAATCAACCCTCGTTTTGTATAATTTGCCCTTTAACTTCACTGGCATCTTTTTCTTGCAGAAACTCCAGAATTGTCTCGCCACTTCATCCACCCAACACTGATGCAATGGTTGATGCCATCTACGAAATTTCCAGTGGCCAAGGCGAATAATATAGCTCATTGTAATCGGAACTTAAGTGAATGTAGTAACGAAATTTTTCCATCCAATTGGAGTCGCCGATTGTGGTCCATGGTCCGATTAAGAGGTGGTCCGTTTTTAAAGGTTATTTCGTATGGAAAACCAACTAAAATTGACCGATGGTGGTCTAATTAGAAGGTGGTCCGATTATAGAGTGGTGCGATTAACAGGTTTGACTGTAAGTGTATGCGAATAACGTTAAACATCCCAATCAGAAACAAGAAGTGAATACATCGTAACATACAACATGAATCCATCTATCGTGAACATGAACACTGTACACACAAACAGCGTGTCTTTGTTATATACACAATTTTCAAATCTGGTTTCAACCTTTCCTCACTGTTTACGTCGAAATTCAAAGAGGTGTGGTAGGTGTGCTAGAATATCGTCGCGCATTTTTTCTGGTCATGCACCGTCAAGATACAACGTACGACGGACGGCCGAAGTATGTCCGAATATAGTCTGAAAAGAATACGATAACACAGGTCTACAAAATTTAAAAAAAAATTTGGTGCCGCTGCGATTCAAGCATAATTTTAAAGCATCGGTCCTGTCAATGCTCTCATTGCCATTTTTTCATAAATACTACATGTAGTTTTTAGTTTACGCAAATTAATGAAATTGCCTGGTAATCGACAGCAACGAGCGTTCCCAGATCGACTAAATATATCTAAAATCATTTGAATTGCTAAATATATACAGTTTGAGCATCGCATGGTCAGACGAAATAATATTTGACGTTTTGATGTAATCCTGAATTTTTTCTGTTTTGATTTACCGTTATTTTCAGGTAAAAGTTCAAATTGGGACTCATGAAGCAATTTGTTAAGGCTTTGGACAAAAATGGTAGTTGTGGTAGCTGGGTTAAGTACAGAGAAGCTTAAGGCAGGCATTTTTGACGGCCCTCAAATAAGACTTTTAATAAAAGATACCAGTTTTGGGCATTCGATGAATGATTTAGAGTCATAAGCGTGGATTTCTTTCGTCGACGTTGTGAAAAACTTTCTCGGCAATCATAAGGCTGAAAATTATCGGATTTTAGTGCAAAATATGCTGGAAAATTTCAGAAATCATGGTTGCGATATGAGTACCAAGAGGCACTACCTCCATGGTCATTTGGATAAATTTCCAGTAAACCTAGGGTCTTATAGTGTGGAACAAGGCGAACGATTCCACCAGGACCTGAAAATTGTGGAAAATCGTTATCAAGGTCGATGGGATGAACATATGATGGCGGATTACTGTTGGAGTATCATGCGTGAGTCCCCTGGAAAGTCTCATCTCAAGAAATCTCGAAAAAGAAGCTTCCTTCATGTCTGAAGAGTTAACAACATACATATTTTGGAACATTTCATCCTTTCATCATATCTCGAAAACTACGCGTAGGATTTAAAAAATGTATATACCGTTAGAATCAGTATAGCAAGGCTACTCAAAAACAGTTTGAATCTCCCCGGCACCAAAACCCGTGTAGACCTGTGTAATTGGTCGGCAAATCAATCTTTGGATTTTTGCAGGGTGGTTGGGGATGGCCCCCTTAATTATGGGAAAAAAGTCGTCACCGATTTGAGGTATGCAACCATGAAAAATAGGGGAAAGGGGGCATTTTATGAGTTTTTATCGATTATTTAGAAAACGGCAAAAAATACGGACAAATGGTCATAAAATTTCCTTTGCAACGATATCTAATACATTATAATTCGATTGGAAAACTCGCCGCTAGACTATTTCAGCTCCAATTTTGGGGGAGTTATGGACACGCCGTTTTGCCAACTGGAGGGATAATGGGGGTCCTTGATCGGAGCTACTAATTTTTTTGGCGAAAATCATCTTCAACTAAATGTGAATTTGTTCAAAAACCATCCGCAATCAGCCTCCAAAAATCCAAAGACGTTTGATTTTTTCTGCTCGATGGTCATATAGAATATGGAGAAAAGGGAACAGCGGGCCCACTGCCATCTACACGACCAGATTCCCGCGCGGTACCGCTGATTGCTCTATGCGGTGGGTTGTGAGTATGATACGAATGCATATTATGAAAAAAAAACGCAAGAAGAAGAGTTAAATTCTGGTCAGTGGAGGAGGCAATAAATGAAAACCATAAACAGAACCATACCATCTATTCAATCAGCTTAATTTTAGCTACTGAAGTGATTATTTTTTTTGAGTACTCGAAAAACCCAAAACATCGATGTTTTCTTACCATCGATGGTTTCGTCTCGATGCTTTTTCGATGGTAACCATCGATGTTTTTCTGTCGATGCTCATCTCTACTCTGGAGCCCCCTATAGTCATAAGGAGAGTGTTCGAAAATATGTTTAAAGGCTGAAATTTGAAAACGCAATTTTTTATAGGGGTCAAGTAATAGAATTGCTGATTGAAAAATCAAGAAAATATGAAAAAATTTATGAATTTGAAAGAATTATTTTTTCCGGTTTTAACCGGATGAACAAACAACCGTCCGGGTTAAAACCGGAGGAGGTAAAAACCGAAAATAAACCGGTTAACCGTTTTGAAAGTACCGGTTTTCGGACTAACCGTCCGGTTTTTGACATCCCTAATCACTAGTGTACCCCCAATTTAGGATGTCACGAGCCGCCATTGACATGTATCTTTATAGAAATCAGGAAAGAATTTAGTTGGGAACCCATAATATCAGATTTCCTCTTGAGGAACTGACTGCGTTCCAAATATACATGTACCTGTAATTAAGAAAAAGGAATAATTCTAATTGAAGGAATAATTCATTGTAGTCTGGCTGGTCTAGCGGTTAGTGAGTTCGAAGCTCACCGTGGATCATGGTGTTTTGCGAACTCACGAGCTTGTGACGGACTATGATCTCACTCAGATATTAAACTAGTACTCATTTATGGGGATAAATAGCACTGCTGAGCGTGATGCTGATCTCTCTTTTGAGCCATTTAGTTTCCTGGATTGCAACTATGCTTAGCTTGTATTGTTCTACCTGATCCAGGAGGGCCCTTACGGCCCCCGGTCTGTTCAGGGAGCGTACATTCCAGGATCCGAAAGAGCAATCAGTTGTTCGTTTGCGGGGTCGTCGTTGTTTTGTATCCGTCCAATCCGAGGCTTTTGTTTCAGGTTTCTTGACTTGAAGTTTTTCTTAGGATGAGTTGTCGGCACATCGCTAAACCATGATAGGGTTTAATTGTTGAGTAAAGGCCATCATGGGCACGCCTCGAAGATGCTACTTTAGCGGTTGAGTTAGACGTTTTCTGTCACCTATCAAGTTAAGTAACCTGAGACGCTGCAGATGTAAATACAGCACTCAGGCGCAGCGGTGCTTCTTCCAAATGTCGCATCAGATGATTTGACTTAGCCGTTAGAGGTTTTACCCACTACCGTTACCAGGGGGCGCCCGCGCGGAGGACACATGGAGAAGTATTTTGCCCCTCTCCCCCCCGTTTTCCTATAAAAGTTTTAAAATGAAACTAAATCTCCGACCGTGTATAAGTACTTTGGCGAAGTGACGACATTGTGAGCTCACTGACACCTGAACAGACACTCTCTTCTTAAGCTTTAAGCCCCTTCCCCTCTACAGCTTACGTAATATAGGTAACTGTGTGAAACTCGGAAAAGTTGGACGGTTGAGATCCTCTTTGTCATCAAAACAGCTACAGTCAATTACTCTCCTAGTTAATGTTCTTGGGCTATTATTTCCGGAACGTTTTTGCCGTTGTCAAATAACGGGATCCACAAAATAATAATTATCGTTATCATTACCTGTCTTTATTACCATATCGCACGGGAATTGTGTAAAAATATATACACAACTCATTTGATAAATCATCGATAACAAAAAATACATAAAAATTGCTTTCCAAATAGTAATGTGTGATGCAATTATAACTGTTCCATATAGAAGGCTAACTATTAGCGCACTCTCTGTAAAGAGTATTGACCATTGACGCGCTAGAACCCATCAGAATCAGAATAGCCATGACGACCACCGCACACATATGTAATAATGAAAATTACGCTAAGTTGAAGCAATTTTTTTACTTGCTCTACATGTCGATTGTGTCGATTAACCCAATCAGTTGGATGCAATCAGTTTGATCATTACCGCATCCGCGGCCGTTGCCACCATTCAATTAAATGTTGCCATGCGTTTGGCGCGGCTATTTAGCTTTTGTTATACGAACGAAGATCGCGTTTCTCGTTCTGCAACAATGGCTTTCTATTCAAATTATTATTATTCTCGAAAAAAAAGTGGCAGAGAGTATGTACACCCAAAAAAGCAACAGCGGACGTTTTTTGCTCCCTGGAGCTTCTAGGCTAGGAAAAATAGGTGCTCTACCGCTTTTGGGTACTGGTGAATTAGTGCCGTGCCATACCTATCATTGGAATCGCATTGTATCTTTGTATCCATATTATCGAACAATAAATTGATTGCTTGTACCAAACGTGGTTATTTACCTTTGAATTCAGACTGGTAAATGACAATATTTTGGCTAGAGTCAATTTCATAGTACAAATACATAAATTAATTGGGAGAGGTTGAATGGTTACAATGGGCGCAGAACGCGCAAGTCAATCCAAGAATTCCCACTGAGAAAGTGATTGATGGTTACTTGGATTGTGTGATCATGCTCTGATTACTTCCTATTGTGATAAATTAATTTAAAGGAACTGCCGTAGTAGATCTGCGACATTTTGCTAATTGATATGCAAAGTGAAAGTAAAATTCAGAATTTAGAATGCTTAATGATATTCTAGGTGTCACTGGTATGCAAATCTAAAGAGCATAATGTAGTTGTGTACGCTTGTTCTGATCTAATCAATTTACAGTCCCAAGTGTGTAGGCTTTTCCCATGGATAACTCTCTCCGGTCTCCACATCGGTCCATTTAATCGTATTAACTGCTGCTGGTATTATTATGTCAATCAATATAATAAACGATATTGTCAATTTCCCATAGAAATTGCAATTTTGTCTATGTAGCAGCGAGCTGATTTTATTAGAAATTCAAGAACTTGAGAACTTGTTATTTATTACTGCAATCAACATTGATATAGTGAAGACTGTCATGTGAACCAAAATCGAGATTTATAATCCGATCATCTTCTTCGTAGCAACTGCATGAGCTATAGACCAGCGAAGAATCAATTATCCGCAACCACAAATATGTGGTCACTTAAATGTCCATGCGCAGCAGTATTCACTGCTCTAGAAACACACCAATAGTTCTGTAATAACTAGCCAACGACAATATTTTTCCTATACAGCACTACTGGACGTGGACCTAGAACGAACTAACAATCAAGTGCAATATCAAGAGACGCGAGAGCGTCTCGCCCGTCAAAGGAAAAAGAAAAACGAAAGCGAACAAGTCTATGATTACCGGAGACAACTTGCTTTTTTGTTTGATCAGGCTACAGCCTTCCAGGCAACAGCCCCCAAAAATTTTTTTTTACCAAAATATTCCACATATCCTGTTCTAGTGCCTTTCCAAATAAAATCTTCGATCGGCACAATAACGGGTAAGATATATGCAATAAACGGTGAAATTTTCACCCTCACAGACTTAAGCGAGTAACCCAATTTCAGAATGAAGTCTACAGTTGCAGAAAGACTTGCTTCTACTGTCTCTCTTCGTGATGGGATTTTTATGAAATTTGGAACGAATGATCCTCTGGTGGTCCTTCTAAAGAATCAATGTCTTCCATTTAGATAAGTTGATGGAATAACGGTAAATTAATAGGTAAAGTTAACAAAAGATTTCCAACAATTGCGTCTATCGGCTCATCGCATTGACCATTTTTTAAAACACACTGCAGCATTGGGACACCGGGCGACTGGGAGACTAGGATCTTGGGGTAGTGGGATATTAGGAAATTTGGAAATTAGGGTCTTGGGACATTAGGACATTGGGGCATTAGGCACAATGAGGAAACAGGGACGTGGGGACATCGGGATATTGGGGCATTGGGACATCGGGATATTGGGGCATTGGGACATCAGGATATTGGGACAATGGGACATTGGGATATTGGGACATTAGGACACTGGGAGACTGGGACATTAGGACACTGGGATATTAGGACATTGGGACATTATGACCTTGGGACAATCGGACATTGGGACATTGGGACACTGGTACATAGGGGCATTGGACCACTGAGACATCGGAATGTTGTGACATTGGGACATCGGGATATTCGCACATAGGGGCACTGGGATATAAGAACATGTGAACATTAGGGTCTTGGGTCATTAGGACATTGGGATATTAGGACATCAACACATTAGGACATTGGGACATTAGGTACACTGGGGAAACTGGGACGTGGGAACATTGGGGCACTGGGACATCGGGATATTAGAACATTGGGACATTGTAACATTGGGATATTGGCACATTGGGATATTGGAACATTGGGATACTGGGACATTAGGGCACTGAGATACAGGGACATTGGGGCACTGGGATATTAGGACATTAGGCTATTGGGACCTTGGGACACTTGGTATACTGCGACATTGGGACACTGACCACTGGTACATTAGGACATTGGGCCATTGGGATATTATCACATTAGGATGCTGGGACATTTGGGACATTGGGGTACTGGGATATTAGGAAGTTGGGGCATTAGGACCTTGGGACATTAGGACAGTTAGACATTGGGATATTAGGACATTAGGTGGGAGACTGGGACATTGGAATATTCCGATACTGGGACATTGGGACACTAGGGTAGTGGGACATTCGGACATTAAACCATTGGGGCACTGTGATATTTGCACATTGGGACAATAGGACCTAAATTGGGACACTGGGACATCAGGATATTGGGACATTGGCACATTAGGATATTAGGACATTGGGACACTGGGTTATTAGAACATTGGGACATGAGGACACTGTGACAATGGAACTTAGGGCATTAGGGCATTAGGACATTGGAACATTGGGACACTGTGACATTGGGACAATGTGACATTGGGACACTGGGTCAGGGGGGCATTAAGACAGATCAGTAACAACGTTAACAAAGCGTTGGCAAGGCAACAACAGAGCGTTAGCAGATCGTTAACAGAGTGTTAACAGAAAATTAACAGAGCCTTAACAGAACGTAAATCGAGTAATAAAAGAAAGGTAACAGACCGTTTACAGAGCGTTAGCCGCATGATTAAAGAGAATTAAGAGAACATTAACAGAATGTTAACAGAGCATTAACGAAAAGATAATAGAGTGTTAAGAGAACGTTAATAGAGCATTAACAGAGTTAACAAAAAATTAACAGATTACTAACAGAATGTTAGCAGAGCCATAACACAAAGATAACACAAATCTATTTTGCACAAAATACATATTAATAGACTATACCCATTTCATCCCAAAATTATTGTTAAAAAAGCTCAGCAACAGCCATTTGTGGCGTATTTGCAATTGCGTTTGCAGTATCTATTTATTTTAAAGAAGACCCTGTGAATATAACTTATGATATTAAATTTATGGAATATGCTGAACAAAAACCTATTGAAACTTTTCCCAAAACAAACATATTAGTTGGCTATTTAAGTATGCAAAAATATATGATATCTGACCAAAAACAACAAAGTTGTAAAAGTTACCCCGCCACAGAAAAATTCATCTGCCGCAAAAAGAATACATATATCACTCCAATCCGCTGCTCATATCTAATTTTGTTTGCTGGATGTACTTTTGATTTAGGTGTAAATGCTGGAGAAGTTTAAATGTACAGGACTACTTCTTAAAGTAATTTGGAGGGAGCCGTCAAAGTGGCACTGAATAAAATGTTAAAGCTCCCACCAAATTACTTTAAGAAGTAGTCCAGTACATTTAAACTTCTCCAGCATTTACACCTAAAACAAAAGTACATCCAGCAAACAAAATTAGATATGAGCAGCGGATTGGAGTGATATATGTATTCTTTTTGCGGCAGATGAATTTTTCTGTGGCGGGGTAACTTTTACAACTTTGTTGTTTTTGGTCAGATTATGATGACGTGGCTCACTATGTTCACCTGCACCACTATCAACTGCAGTCGTTCGGGGGAAAAACGAAAATCGTCAATCGAACATACGATGACTACTGTTTTCTCTTGTCCATTACAAATACAACAGTGTCTGCGTTCTTTGAGTCAAGAACGCGACATCTTAAACTTATATGGAATTGCAATAGGAATCCATACGGTACTTAAACGGGATAATAGGTAAGATATTGCCGATGAAATTACGGGACGGGTATCCTTTTATCGACAAGTAGCGCCGAACTTTTTGCACGTAAACATGTCGCCTAGTAGAACATCTTGCTTAATTTATAATTAAGCTTCTTTTTTCTGTAACACTGTCGTTACAGTTGCAGTCGAAGATGCTGGTGCATTCCTCTCTATAGGTGGAGTGGCTCTTGAACTTAACTATCTATCGATAGTGGGCAGTTTACTAGTGTACTTTTATTGAATTATTCATGTGGTGCAGGCTCCTTCAACGGACTAATCGAGCCAATTGGAAAGTTTTAGAAACACTCGAGAACGGCACTCAAGATGCATTTGGGCATTTATGGATTTTTTTTTAAAAGTCGCATAGAAATAAGTACATAAACAGTATGTAGTTGTATTAAGTGATTTTAGGTAAATGAATTCAATTACTATTAAGTTGCATGTAAATGTTTTCTTAACATATTCAGCCGGCCGATTAGACAAAAATACCACACATGCAGTTAGGTTGAAGATGACTTAAAATTTCCATTTTTCATGGTGATTTTAGTAAATTTCGAAAAGTTACTTTTTTTGACAGAAAAGTTGGAGTATGGCGCCATTGATACTATAGATATAGACAGAGTACAGACAAAATTTAAAAAAAAGTAAATTAACGAAATCTGTTTTCTTCTAAATTTTCTTTTCTTTTACTGTTTTAATTATTACGAGAACGATCTTTACCCCTGTGCAAATGCATTATCGCGATCAGGACATTTACGGTAGTTCCAATTTTTTAATATGTTTTGAAGAATATGAAATCCTAAGCCTGTCGAAAAAATCAAGTGGCACAATCTCACAAACGACAACTTTGAACCTGTAGTAACTCCATTCATTGAAAAGGCACTTGGAGTTTCAAAAGGTCCACTCCACACGAAGAAAGAAACATGGTGGTGGAACACCGAAACTAAGGAAGCGCAGTGCAAGCCAAATCGAACGCATTTAAGGCATGGACGAAATGTGAGTCAAGCCGTGGAACCGAACGGGTTCAACTTCGCGAAAATTATTTGCAATGCCGGAAAAACGTAAAGCGCTTGGTAGCTCAAGCAAAGGCGAAGGCAGCTCAGAAATTCTACCAAGAAATAGAAACTCGAAGGACCATTTTTGCGCGAGAGACCTAAGCACGACGCCAGGATATTTAGGGTGGCAGCCCAAAGGTGAAGGACCGCTCGGGAAATACAGGCGCCAAAGTACGTAGAGGACTCGCAAGGAATGTTGCTGATTGACGATACGGCAATTGGTAGCAGGATGCGAGAGTATTTTGACGAACTTCTAAATGAAGAATTTCCTCGAGCAGCTTTTCGAGATGTGGAGCCGAATACCACAAATATTAAAGATATCTCAGAGGAAGAGGTGATGGAGGCAATGCATCAGATGAAACGCGGAAAGGCAGTCGGACCGGACAAAATCCCCGCGGAATTTTGGTTGAAAATGGAAAATGTCGGACTTATTTGGCTCACACTTCTCTTCAACAAAATCAAAGGTGGGCAACCGATGCCTGATGCTTTCAGGGAAAGTTTTCTTCTTCCTTTCTATAAGAACATGGAAGACTCACGCAAACTCAACAACTATAGGGCTATAAAGTAAACACCTCATACACTGAAGATCTACGAGCGAGTTGTCTGCAACCGATTTAGAAAAATTGTGCGGTTGAATGACAATCAGTGCGGCTTTGTTGAAGGTCGATCTACAGTCGATGCGATTCAGTGCATTCGTATTGCGATGGAAAAGTATAGAGCAGCACGAAAGGACTTGTACTTTGTGTTCATCGATTTGGAAAAGGCATTCGATAGAGTACCTCGGGATCTGATATGGTTGGCCTTGAGAGCACTTAATGTCCCTGAGGCATACGTCAGGATGATACGAGACATGTATGATGGAGCTACGACTAAGGTTAGATGCACAGCCAGTGAATCAGAAAAATTTCCGGTGAATGTCGGAGTACACCAGGGCAGTGTATTGAGTCCGTTGCTTTTCAACATCATCATGTGCTACTTATTAACACGTATATCCGACGGCCTAAAAATATCTCTTCTTTTTGCCGATGATATAGTCCTCAGTAGCCCAAACATCGGCGCCTTGCAAGCTGCACTTACAAAATGGTGTGACATTCTGGAGGAGCATGGACTGAGGGTAAGTATAACAAAGACTGAGTTCTTATGCTGCCCATCAGTGGCGTAACGTTTTCCGAATTTCAACATTTTATAATTTGAGACAAAAATATAAATTTGAATAAATATACTGAACGTGTAAAGATCATCTACATGTCCTACTTGACTGTTTATCACAGAGCTAAATCGATGATACTAAAAAAACACCACCTCGAGGAGTGCGCCTGCATGTCTGTTTCGTATATAACTTTCATTGATCCTAGACTAGAGCTTTTACCATAAATCATAGGATCAAGTCAGCTAGCTCACAGCTCTGACGACCCTGGCTAAGTTAAGTCGTTGGCGTATCTATGGTGAATTTCATCGATTGAAATGAAATTTGGTAGAGTGTAACGATCATTTTTTTTTAATTCGCGCTCAGATTTGACAAACTGCACGCGGGGCCAACTTCGTGCAGCATGCTGGAGAATGAGGCGGCGTGTTTGAGAGACGTAGAGTTGAGTTTGAACTGTCAAGGCGGGCAGTTGCAAATTGTCGATTTTGTGAGAATCGGAAAAAAAAATCCGTAAGATTTGGATCGAGGGTTGCGTTTTTTTTGTGAGGAGAAGATTTTGCGTTGAGTGGAAGTGCACTGTGGAAACCGTAAAAAGATTTCTCGGATCTGTAATATCGTGGTATTAATAAGCGGCAAGTCAGTGAAATTCATAATTACGGCTGATGCGACTTATGCCGACGTGGGTGGTATCCGGAGAAAAGAATATATACAACATTGCCCAAAATTTACCCCTTCAGTGTTCCATCTGCTTTACGGTTATCCAAGTGGCACTTGGTAAATCCACTAAGCCCCTCAACGGAGCTCGAATTTCGAGTTCTTCTTCTGCTAACTGTGATCATCGGACTCCGTTACGTTTGTCAAAACGTCATCGTGCATGTGGGCACAACAGCCGGTTATCTGGATGACAGACAATGGAATTGACGCGACTCAAAACGACAGCATCATAAAAATCATCCGCCTTGTTTCCTAGCTTTTCCTTGAGCTACTTCTTCGGATTCGTCAGACATCAGAATCGTGTGTTTTTTCTTCTTTTGTTATTTCCGGAATTGATTTTTTTTTTAATTTGTACAGAATTGTTATAATATTGTAGTTCCAGCTGCTCCTGTTTTCGATGTGGCCACAGCGGATACGGGGTAAGTTCAATTTTCATTTGCTTTCCATCTTTACCGCATTTTGTTTTGAATTATGATATGTTATACTTTACACTTGTTTTTAAGAATCAAATCCGTGGAGCTTCTGGCTGTTCTTTTTAGAAGAAAATAACAATTCGATAATAAAAAAAAAATATGTCTTATAACGTGAATTAACAGCTTTTTCTTTTCGGAAGTTCTGTCTAATATCCTTTCAGGTCAGTGAGATAACGTCAATGTAGACGATATTGTTTTGTTTTCCGTTTGGGAGGTTCCGATAATTTTGTTTGTGGCCAAGGAATCTCAATGGTTGGGATTTTAGGTTCAGAGGCCAACAGTCCGTATGATCTGGGCTGGGAGCTGATAGGTGAATCAGTCGACGATTATTGTCTTAACCCGGTTAATTTTGTTTAGTGGGACCAACCTTCATCCTTCCTTATACCTCAAACATCAGGCACATGATAGTTGTTATCCTTGTAATGGCTGGGGCAACGAGCAAGCAACAACCCGCCCACTTGGCCGACCTGAGCTGGAACAAGCATGTGCCATCGCTAAGCTCGTTGCGGAGCATTCGCTTTTAGCGCCGCCGGACCTGTACGGTCACCTCGGAAGATTTTCGGCTCCATCCCCATAGTACCACCGAACATTACAGGAGTTTCTCCAAAGGAAAATGCGTTCTGTAGGAGAAACGACAGATCCGTTATCTGGATAAAAGGGTTTAGCGACATGCAAATATTTCTTGATTATATGAGTCCTAGATAAAAAAAAAGCTTTTTGACTTATTGAACGATATTTCGACTAGTAGATCTACAAGGTTGTGAACATATTTTTCACTCCCTTTTCTTTCAGTATTCAAAAACTCGACTGGATCACAATGGCTCAATTTTACGCATTTTAAGATAAGCACTCCTTTCCGCAAGTCGAACCTTTATATCTCTTCGAAATGTTCGTGACGAAAACCCAGAAAAGCTGATATTTAGACAAATCCCCACTCAATAAGATTGTGAGACATTTTCTTCATAATTTACTGATTGTTCTGATGATTGTTTTATTGCGAAATTATGCCAATTGTAAAGTTACGGCTCTCTAGTATCCACAGTTACATGCTTCGGAGTTCAAGCTTCCCCGTCCACAGAATTAGTAGTTTTCTATTTCCGCCGAATTAAGTTAATATTTATGCTTTAACTTAAAAGTATTGACACAAATATGCTCCAAATTGACGAATTTCCATGACAAATTTAAAAATGATGATGACGGATTTCCATTACAAATTGACGATTTTCAATGCCACAGTGGCGAAGTTCCATGTAAAATTGACGAATTGCAAAATGTTTGAACCAATTTCCGATACAAAGTGAGGAATTACCATCACATATTGACGAATATCTTGACAAATCAAGACTAATTTGATACGTAAATCCGTCAATTTGATATGGAAGCTCGTCAAAAAGATGTGACAATTCGTAAAGATGACATGGAAATTCGTCAACATGTTTTTAAAATTCGCCAATTTGTAATATAAATTCGTCAACATGATGTTGAAGTTCAACAATTTAAAATGGAAATTCGTCAATTTGATCTGGGAATTTATCATTTTTTTTTAATTTAAATTCACAATTTTCATATTCTCCAATTGAACATGGGAACTCGTAAATTTGATTTAGCAATTCGTCAATTTGCCGTCACAATGCCGCAGGAGCGTTTTCTTTATGAAGACAACACAAACATGTCATCATGAACAGTGGGATTTCAAATATGTTAATAAAAAATTTGGCTGCACAAAGAAAGGGCCCCCGCTTTAAGTTCGAACATAAAAAATTTCAAAAATGTTACGCCACGGAATGTTTTGTCTCCATGTTAGATTCTGTAGCTGATTTGCCTATTGTCTTGCAAACTAATAAAAATAAATGTGCTACAAAGACAGTTACCCAAGGATATATTCTTTATAATTTCGGCTTTGGGGGCCCGTGTTCCACTGAACACATGGAACACCGTACGTTACGCCACTGCTGCCCATTCTCAGACCCAGATGCACCGATACCAGATATATACGTCAAAGGCGAGCAGCTTAAGTCTTGTACTAAGTTCAAGTACCTTGGCTCGATGGTGAACAACGGAGCTACATGCGATGATGACATCAAACATCGCACAAAGGTTGGGTGGATGAGGTGGCGAGAAAACTCTGGAGTTTTCTGCGATAAGAAAATGCCACTGAAGCTAAAGGGCAAGTTGTACAAAACGGTTGTACATCCCGCAGATAGATCAGAATGCTGGACCATGTATGAAGGTTACGCGAAACGAATGACAGCGACTGAAATGAAAATGTTATACGCATGTCAGTTGGTGTAACGAAAAGGGACCACATCAAGAGTAGCTACATTCGAGGCAGCTTGTCCATAGACCAACCAAACACCGAAAAGCTCGAAGACCGACAAATGGATTGGTATTGCCATGTTCAACGGCGACCGCCTGAGAACCCCGCAAAGAAAGCGATATCAATGGAAGTTCCACTTGATGGACCCAAGGCCAGTGGCAGACCGAAGAACACCTGGATGGGTCAAATGAAAAAGCAACAACAACGCATTGGTCTCGGCGATGACACGATCCAAGATAGAGCTGCCTGTAGTAATATGCTGAGATATTACCGCCAAAACGGGCGATGTGCCTACACCGCAGGTCGAACAACGTGAAACCATGGAGCGGTATAAAGAACGAGGCAAGGAAGGAAGAGGAAGAATAAAGTTCTCTGTGGCAGTGATCGTTCGAGATTCATAGAGAAACGAGTTTCCAAACTCGGCATGGCCCGTTGCAAGTTTATTATACGGAAGATGATAAGAAATATTCTTATCTATATCTATACTTCTATACTATCTATACTATCTATACTATCTATACTAATCTATACTAATTATATAAAATCTATACTAATTATATAAAATTGCTTATATGGGAATGTTTGTAACGGTTTGGCTCAAAAACTACTGGACGGATCTTAAAAATTATTTTTTCCAATCGCTACATCTGTGAGAGAGACGAACATAGGATACCTCATTTTTCCATTTTCAAGTTAGAAATACGGTAAATTCCGTTACGCCTAAAAGTTTATTTACTCGCTTAAGTCTTTTCGAATTTTGCTTATTGATTTCCCGTGGTTCGATTTTGACCAAATTAGGTGTGCTGCTTATTTGAGGCATGCGCATGGTATTCTTATACCACACCGTTATAAACAGGTCCTGCTGCAAGTGTGGATATGGCAAAAGGACTCTTCCAATAATAAAGTGAAAAGAAGTCCAAAATTGATAGAAATCTATATGTTATGGATTTATAGTGAAGGTATCAATATACTCTTATATCATTGAAGAAATTTTGTATCCTTCACAACTGTTCCTTTGGGATATAAAGGATATTTTAGCAGCCAAGTGTTATCTAAGTAATATGGGTGGCAGCGTATACAATAAAATAAATTTGCGCGCAGTTTAAGTCCTTTTAAAACAGTTTGAATTCTTACAAGGACGTTGTTAGTAAGGAAATTTACATATTTTTGGAGATGGATGTCATATTACTGGAAATAATGAAGTGGTAGATTTTTTTTTTAATTGAAGTTAATGTCTTTAGAATGCAAATAGGGTCCTTTAAGGTGCGGAATGGACTCCAAAAACGTAATTGTAGTTAGGTTTTATGGGTTTCGCGCGGCATGTTGAAGCGTACTCGGTTGACTATTTATGAGTCCTTTGGAAACAAATTGATTATTTAGAATGGGAACAAGGGCATTCTTAACAGGAAACTGGTATCAAGCCACATGGACAAAAGAGGTGAATTCTCTCGCTAAATTTTAAATAATTTTTCATAAATATTTTTGCTTCCAAAACCTCAAAGAATCTGGCAACGTTTTCCCCGTACCCGCCTGTACCCACATTCGATGTGTCTGTGTGTGTGAGATAAAATGTGATTCATTTTTTGGGATCGTGACATTGAGTAAACCCGTTAAAAGCTTTGAATGATGTATCTTATGTCAATATCATAAACAAGCCGAATAAGAGCTTTTACTTTCGAAATTATCGAATTTTCGCTTTCATTAGTTGTTATATTTTCATTTATTGTTAAAGTTGGTTTATTCTTATTTATTAAGCAAGCTTTATTAAACGTATTTTGTTAATATGGAATAAAAATTTTTATTTTTCATTATATTTATCGAAATAATCTAGGTTAACACTAGAAGGGTCAGGAATTTTGTATACCTAAAAGGGTCACAGCCGTCAATTTGACGGCAAGTTGTTTATAGCTGAATTGGTACTCCCATAAATATAAAATGCTTAAGTAAACTAAAAAATAAGACAATATCTTATTATTAATTGGAAATTAATGTAATTCTGACAATTTTTTGAGTGAAACATGTAAAAATATTTATTTGTTAAGGTGATGGCCGATGGCACGTTTTCCTCACAAAGTCTGTTGTACATGGCAAAAAAGTAATAGTTTAATGCTTTTTGAGTCATCCTGAAATGCACATTTATACTAATATCCTCCGGCAATCCTTTTTTCTTGTTGCTTTGGCTGTAGCCAGTTTTGTTAAGTATAGGTGCTTGGCAATAGAAACAAACTGCCCTGTACCTAAGAGCGTACCCAAGCCCTCCTCAAACCAAAACATATTCTGCTTTTGGTAATACATATACTATTTTATAGCTGAGTTAGTGACATTTACCTCCCAGATCACTGCATAAGTTGAAATAAGAATGGTAAGGGTCCGTGTTGGCTCCGAGAGACACAGTCAATGATCATAAAGCGATCACAGCTCAGCGACAAGAACGAACCATTTTGCTTGCACGCAACTGTATTTCAACCATGAAGAGGAAAACAACTCCGGATAGCTAAATAAGGATCACTTCTCAAGAGCTGCTCGGAAGAATTTCGGCCTAAATGCATTCCACTCGTTTGGTAGGACTGATATGCAACATTTGTGTTCATATAGAGGATCTTTATTGAAACGCTACCCATACCACGGAAGGATATGATACTTTCCTCAGCTAAAAATCAGAACTACGATCATTATACATATGGCAGGACTAATCTTGGGGCTAGTTTGGTGTGGTTGCTAGTCTTACGGCTTTACAGGGATCTCTGGTCTTGTAGTTCTCAATGTATTTTAGAAATCTTAGTATTTTACTTTAGTTCACTAGCTCACAATTTTTCAGCATAAGTGACCTCATGTTTTCCGGTGTTCGTATCATCGTTGTCTTCAAAGCTTCAAGAACACCTATTCCGTCTCTTAGTTCCTGACGAGCACTAATTTTGGGGAAAGTGTCAGTACTGATGCTGGACAACCAAAACTAATGTTGCTTTTAGCGTTTATTGCATCACAATAAATAATAACTGGGCAAACAAGCATGACAACAACCGTGAAAATGGATCAAGGCCGTAGTCTATGCTAGTGCATGGGAGCGCTCCAAAAGCGCACATTATAACAAAACGTTCAAGTATAAAACCTCTATAGACGATTTCCTTTTACATAGGCACTCTAACAAAAAATGCAAATTTATAGCTACGACTTTATGGATTTTTTGGGAAGATAAGCCTTAACCGTCAATTTGACGGTTCTGACCCTAATAGGTATAATAAGAAATATCTCATAAGCTAAATTTTTTTATTTTTATTTCTATCCAAATATATGATTAAATACATATTTTAGGAAAAGTCAATAAATATGAAACCTGAAAATATTGTAGTTTAGAAAATATAGATAATTTAAACTACAAAACCGTCAAATTGACGGCTCTGACCCTTCTAGTGTTTAACATAAAGCCGTACTTCCTTTATCTATAAATTTTGCTTTGCTCAGTTGTTATATTTATTAAAATTTTTGTGAAAAAGCTTTAATAAACGATTTTTGTTGATATGGAGGAATGATTTTCGTTTTTAATTATTAATTATCGAAATTACTTAGGTTATAAATAAGTTGATAAAAGAAAAAAGCGAGCGTAGCGAGCTCTAGATGTTGAAGCGAGCGAATCGAGCTTTCACAGCTAGTCGTATAATAAACTAACAATGCGACTTGGAAGTGGTATGGCTGACAACCGTATCATACTGCGAATTCAGTTGTTGAAACGTTGACGACTACCGTGCTCCACTAAGAGTTAGGGCAAATCAAGAAAAAGATAGAATGAAATCACCAATAGTCAAAATACATTGGCCAGGTAACATCTCTGGTTATTGATAAAATTGAATCAAAAGAATAGCGAAGTCATAGACGTGAATCTAGAATTTGGCTAATCCATTATTTATGAATACAGATTGCAACTTTCACCAGCAAACATGCAAATAAGTTAGTAATAAAACCATGTGATTTAAAAATATTTCAATTTTATGGAAAATATGTCAGTTTTTATCAATATAAAATGTTTTTGGCACATCTAACCGAATTGGGTTAGAAGATATCAACATTTCCAATAATATCGATGCAAAATTATGCATAGCCAAATTCTTATTCTGGTTGTGGAATCTTTATCACAATACTGTGCAGAAGTTTTTACTTTCACTATGTACTACTCCTATTTTGGTGGATGACCTAAATTTTTGTATCTAACTGTCTATAGGTACATGATCGTACGAATATCTCTATTCGGTTGACTCCCGAAATTTGGGCTTTCATCTAATCGCTGCACTCATGAAGAGTGCTTATTTTCGAAAGAATTATGTAAATATCTAGAAATAGAAGATTGGGTTTATATCAAAATTTGTGATTTGTATAAGTACGAACAAAATAAAACGATACTTCGACACAGATCGTTCTTATCGCTTGTTATCCCGTGTGTGCACATCGTTCAGTCATCCTGGCGCCTTGGTGTTATCTTAGCACTTTGCTATCAAGTTGTTCAAAGCGGTTCATATGTAATCGTTTATGATCTTATCTTCTTCGCTGTGTTATATTCCACGTGTAATATTTCTTTTTCAAAAGAAACCTTTTTTTTGCTGATCTATTTGTGATTGCGGATAATGGTATAATTATGAAGAAATGTCTTGATGGACTGCAAGTGACCATGACCACACATCAATTGGTTTAAGTTACATAATACGAGAACAAGTATCATGCACACTTTGGATTCAATCAAACAACAAGCATATTTCCGGTCACCTCATAGCTGAAGTGCTGAGCATACGTTCTCAATTAGTAGACCCGGGCGGCGCGGCGCACAGAATTGCTGCAATACTATACAAGCAAGCAAGACTGATGTTAGATCTCAATTCCTTTTTGTTAGTTTGGTTGTATTTTTTTTTTTAGTCCGCAAATATGTACTGTGACACTAATAGTCCATAATTTCCTTGTCACTTTCGCGACATCCTAACATGACGTAAGTATGCCTAAGTGGCTACCGCACGTTGAGAATCCTTCTCAAATGAAGTTCTCGTACATAAACATAACAACATGTGACAAGTACCATTGCATGTGATGCTTTTGAAGACTAAACTCCACTTCAGGTGGTGAAATTGTATCTTCAAAGCAACGGCCATATCCGTGAAAGCAATTAATGTGCCGCGTCACCGTCATTAATTCTCAAACTGGGAGGATCTAAAGCGTTTTCGCACAATTGGAGGACTATGTTTACAGGTGTGCATGGTTTTTGAAATGCAGTTCAAGTAGGTACTTTTCGTATGGCGCTAAGTGTACATATCTATTACTTGATTACCAGATTATCACAGAACAAGATGCTATTCGAAGTAATGACGTTGCTTGGGATACCAGAAGATGGTACTGTATTCCGAAATTTGCTCCAGAGCAAAATGCCTTAAATAAATAATAAAGATCAAATCTAGTAGCTGACTCCAAAGAATTCTTGTTTCATAATTTTCCAAACATTTCTCACCAGGTCTTATCTTAAGAAACCAAAGAAACAAACAATTCATTCACGCCACTCTAAGTAACAGGCCGAGGAATTGTTTTTTTCCTTTTAAATCCTCCATCCACATTGGATACAGGGTACCTACCATCCAATGCAATATATATTTCTTCCTATTAAGTCGTTTTGCAGAGCCGGTAATTAATTGCACTTATTTCTCTGGACACAGTATTTTATGTCTTGTGTGATGTTGCAATTTTTCGCTTGGTTTGCTTAAAGCAGTGGTTCCCAATCTTTTTCAGCTCGCGCCCCCCTTGTGAGATTTGCTAATCCTGGCGCCCCCCCCGAGAAAATATTGGCCTTTTGGCCAACAATAGATCCAAAAATTGCCATGGGCAATTCAAATTGTTTGAACTTGAACATTTGATTGTTAGTGCAGCCCATATTGTGGAACTACTGGAATTTTTAGAAAGCATAATTTAACTTTCATGATTTCCACATCCTGAATTTCGTCGTCAGTTCGGCCGCCATTATGGCTCGATCACTAGAGCAGCAAAATTGATATCAATATTACTGGAGCGACCAAAATCGGTAATTTTTTTTTATCAAAAATCATGCAAGGACTTTGGCTGATGCGGTACATATCAGCCACATCAAATGATTTTTTTTCTCGATCTAATATTCTCAGCAGTGTTTATCAAATGGCTTAGCAGCGAAATACTATTTTTGCCATTTGGCAACGGTTTGCAACATCCGATTAGCTCTGTTGTAATTCATTAATGGGAAGCAAACTATAATTTATTTATGGAATCAAAATTAGAGTTGTGCCCACGCCCCCTTCCCTGATCGTCACGCCTCCCTAGGGGGCGCGCTCCCAAGTTTGGGAATCACTGGCTTAAAGGATAGATTTTGTTTAGTGTTGTTGTTGTACGTTTCACGAGCGGATCTTGTAAGATGTCTGTCGAGTTTGTTGTATATCTATGGCTACATACAACAGGCCTATGGACTTGTCACCGAGTATTCAACCTTAGGTACCTGACAGCATCTGGAAATGTATAACGGTCGCACCAGAGGATCTTGTTGGGAAATCGTTAACAATACAAACCAATGTTAACGCATTTTGGTTTGCCATAGTTTGATATACATATTACTAGTGGGGAGTTTTAAGAATATGCTTAACATGCTAACATCGCCTAACGTTAAAATGGAATCGGAAAGATAGCGAAAAATTATAATAATCACAAATTAATTTTTGAAATATTCATCTGATTCCAAACCCGAGTTTCGAATTCGCAATAAAAATTCGTTCTAATCTTTTAAGGTTAAGAATATAAAAAAATACAATTTCTTCATTTACCATTAATTTATTCGGGAGGCCGATTTAGAAATAAAAAGCTCAGTCGTTTCAACAAAAAATGTGCCGGCCTGTCTAAAACCCTTGTCTCCCTCTGGATTTCGTCAGAATAAATCGAATATTCGAGTTTGCATTTGAGACTTTTAACGTTCTTCTCGGTCTGAGAACGAGACCGAAATGAGTCTAACTAAAAGAAAATTCGAAATATCGAGTGCCGTCTTATACATATAATTTTCTGAGAATTTGAATAGAAATAATTTTTCAACAAATTTTTTGATTCTACGAGCCAACGAAATTAATCTAGGAGTCACGTTTTGTGCAATTGCTTCAGCGAATTTAATATTTATTTGAAAACGGTAACGAGAAAGTTTTGGTTTTCTTAGACGTTTTTCGACTTAAGGACTTTCGAATTATTGAGTTCCCACTGTATATTGACCAAGTAATAAATCATTGCCGTAGCCAGGGGGTAGGGAGAGGCGCTTGCATCCCACTGACCGGTAATACAGTAATTTTTATACCATTCGCTCGTAGAGTGAAACGATATATTAACTTTGTCATGAAGTTTGTAACGCATCGAAGGTAACATTTCCGATCAAATAAAATATGTATGATTAGCTATTAGCATGACGAGGAGAGTCGATTGGGCGATTTCCGTCTGTCTGTCTGTCCGGTCTGTTGCTACGCGTTTTACTGGGCCAGTTTAAAAGCTATGGAGCTGAAATTTCGCACACGTGCTTCTTTTTATTGCAGGGTCCAAACATCGGACAAATGGGTCATGGGGCTGTCATATAAACCCAACCCCTCATTTTGGCTTTTCTAAGAAACATTTTTTACGCCAATTTCACAAAACCTTTAATTAATGTGTCTTTATCCAACCAAACCCCACACAAATATTGTTTTACCGACGCAACGGAACTTTTGTGAAGACGGAAGGAAAATAATGGGGTGGGGGGGATTAAATACAAGTCGTAGGTAAGCCCGAAAAAACTTTTCGCCGAGTAGGTCGAAGGGTATCCCTATTTCGGCCGGGTTTGACTATCACAAAAATGCACGTACTAAAAATAAAGAACTGAGTGTAGGTGATCAGTGACAACTTGTCTCATTCCGCAATTTCAGGATTTCTTTAACCCTTTACGGCTTAGTGTTGCATATCTTCAACATACCGTTAAATCCTTCTTAGAAAGTATATTATTAGAATATTGTATTGTATTGTATTGTATTTAGAATTTGATGCTTTTAAATGCGTTATTCTCCTTTGGCAACAAGTGAGGAGCAGTTTTGATTTTTATTTGAAAAGATTATTTGCATTCGAACATTAATTTTTAATAATCGGATCGTTACAACAACATTCTGCATTGTTATGCAATTTTCATTTGAATAGTTTTCCTAATTATTTTCGGAAATATCCTGTGGGAGATACATAAAACGTTAGATAAAATGGTCTATTTTATTTTTCCGAAGTGATTTCACAAATTTGATAGATGTCGGATGAGTTCTCGATCTAATTTTGTTTGTTGCATATCTGCAACATTATGTAAATGACGTACTAAAATCGATTAAATTTTGAATACATTTTTTATTATTTTATTATATTATTGGTTAAGAAAATTCAAGGATTTTTGTATTTTTGGGCATTAGGAAGAATAATATTATATGCAACTTTTGTGTTGCATATAAAAACTCAAACCCGGCAAAACAACACGATATCTCGCAATAATATTATGTTTTTTAGTGATGTGGGTGCGTAATTGACAATTTGGTACAAAAGAAGACACAAAAACTAATAATGAAAATATGGATCCGAACACCGATTTCTATAAAAAAAAACAAGATGTCCTTACGGTTTGTATCATTATTTATTCATACCATGAATATATATCTGTAGATTTGGCAAATTGCACATATCAATATCCAGGAGATTGCATTTGGATGTTTAACACGAAATCTTTAGATGAAATTCCACGGTTTTACGGCAAACCATTAGCATTCAGGTACCTAGGCTTAGTATGCCGTCGTCCTTATGCCAGAATTTCTAAATACAGAAAAGGGTCGATTGAATTCACTCTTTTCTTTGGTTTAAACCTATTTTGAGAGTTTTGAGTAATTCCCACGTCTTTCCACAATTACAAAACTTATAGTCAGAATAGGAACGCCTGGGGCCTGGTAGTACCTCTTTCATCCAGCTACGTCGGATCATTAGGTTTGCTAGCAGCTTACTAGTGGCATTAAAAAATATATATTCCAAGAGTTAAAGCAGCTGTTACAATTTTACAACCAATAAAATTTTGGCGATCAAAACTATCCGTTTGGAGCTCCAATCATGCCACACCATATCTAAACATTATTGATATTTAGCTACTTTTGGAAGAATAAGAATAAAGCAAGCATGTCTCCCATATTTGCTGCGCAGGTTAATAAAATAATAATAAAAAGGAAAGAACATGCCCAAACCTATTACCTGTTTGTTACTTTGTATGACTATCATATGAAATTCTCCGCCTAAACACCACTTGGAATAAAATCCAGCTTTTTGCTGGATTAAATACTATCTATATTTTAAAACACATTAAATCCGGCAGTTTCCTAAATTTTCGAAAGATATTCAACTATATTATAAGTAAATATATTATTTGATTTTTAGTTGTTGCATATTTTAGTTAAACGATGAATTATTTCTTTAAATTTGTTGAATAAACATATTATTTTATTTAATACATTATTCACTTGGAACGGAAAGAAATCTTGCCGATTAGCATATGTTGCAGATATGCAACATAGCAAATTTTGGCCCTTACACAACAAATCCTTAAGCAAGTTTTTTTTTACTATTTTTCCATCACTCTATCTGACATGATTCATCGATTTTCAACTATAAAATTAATTTTCGTGATTTTGACCCGTAAAGGGTTAAATCGAAAAATGTTAATCTTGGGGGGACTTAAATATTGCAAGGCAGGGAAACTAAAAGTCTACCATCCTCACACTGCTTTGAACACTGCAGACTAGGGATGTCAAAAACCGACGGTTGTTGGTCCGAAAACCGGTACTTTCTGAACGGTTAACCGGGTTATTTTCGTTTTTTTTTCTCCTCCCTGTTTTAACCCGGACGGTTGTTTGTCCATCCGGTTAGAACCAAAAAAAAATTCTTTCAAAATGATTTTTCAGTCTACATTTCTACTACTTTTACGTTTTCAAATTTGAGCTCTTAAACATATTTTCGAACACTCTCCTTATTGCTATTACTCGCTTCGTCAAATTACCTCTCCTTGTAAGTTTTAGCTTATCTTTTCCAAGGCAGATATTGTTTATGTTTAGATTGCGTTTCACGTGTATCTTGGCTGTGCGTCGTGAATGTGAATTATTGTATTCGTATATTATTATCAGTGCATTCCGCGTTTCAGCGTATCGATAAAAGATTTCGCATTCCGCATATGAAATTAGGATAGCCCCTGATGCAAATGTTTGGAAATTTTTTTTAAATGCGGAAAGATAGAGGCTATACTCGGCGTCAAAAGTATCGGGCCACCCGCAACTTTCGAAATCTAACCCAATTTTCTCAAAAAGTATGAAACTTACAACTATGAAAGTTATACAGTGAAAGCTCCGTTCGCGGACAGCTCCCGCAGGCGGACATCTCCCGTAGCCGGACAATTTTCTTAGTCCCATTTTTTTCCTTCATATTTTAGAACAAAATCCATTCCACTGGCTGGACGCTCTGCTGGCCGGACACTACTCCTACATACATTTGCCATAAAGTCATCTCCCGTAAGCGGACACAAATTTAATTTTTAGTCGCCTTAATGAAATGAATGAATAAACTGGATACGATCACAAAAATGCATTTTTGTTTTGTTTTTTAAGTTTTTTGGCTCCACGGATACCATGCATTTGTGTATGGAAATAGGGATACAGAAACAGGCCGGTTAGAACCAAAACCCAACCCAACCCACTTCCATGACGGACGACCAACCCGGTCGGCTTTTTTGTCTTCCGGTTTTTAACCCGATCGGCTGTTAAATTTTTCAGTTAACCGGAATTTGAATTTCATTTCATTTTTGCGGACAAAGTCTGTGCAGTCTATTAAAAAAAAATCTTTGTGTGCTAAGAACATACAATACAAATGGGCCTTTTGAAATCGGCGAATAATTTATTGTTTTGTGTGTTATAAGCTGTTCATCATAAAACTGTTTATTGGCCAACAAAATTTTCCAATAAAGGACTTATCACCGTCTGGAGATTACACAAATATAATTCGATTCCTTGTTGATTCTATAGGCCTATCAGAAATTTTACGTTAATTTCGATGCTGAGATTGATCATCTGGGAGGGGAATTTGGCTTATACGGGAAGAAATGATTTTGGAGCATGCATTGCACGGGATCCTATTCATCAATGTGGCATGATAGCCCGACGTCGGGCCTTGGCCGCCTGAATCATTGACCTCCAATTGTCGCGGTTACGTGACCTCGTCCTCCAGTTTCGGAAGCCCAGCAGCTGGTGGGCGTCTTCACCTACGGAGTTCTCCCAGCGAGCTCTCGGTCGTCCACGCAACCTCGCTCCGTCAATTCGTTGTGCGTTCATCACTTTCTTTGGCATGCGACTATCGTCCATCCGTTGTACATGCCCCGCCCATTGCAAACGTTGAAGCTTCACGATTTTCGATACTTCCAGCTCATCGTACAGTTGACACAACTCATGGTTGTACCGGATACGCCATTGGTCTCGCTCGCGAACGGCCCCGAAAATTCGCCGAAGGACCTTTCGTTCGAATCGGTCTAGCAAAATTTCGGAGGCTTGGGTGAGGGTCCATGTTTCGCAGCCATAACATAGCACGGGTCGGATGATCGTTTTGTACACGCGGAGCTTCGTGTTCCTGTGCGCAAGTTTCGAATTAATGATAGGGAGGACCGAGAAATATGTCTTATTGGCTAGTTGTATCCGTCGCTTAATTTCGTCGGTTTCGTTGGCGTCCTTTGATAAGTTACAACCCAGATAGTTGAAGTTGTCTACATACTCGATATTAAGGTCCCCCACTGTGATGCTTGAATTTGCTGGCGTCCTTGTTTTCGATTGCATCATGGCCTTTGTTTTGCTTTCGTTGATATGTAGTCCAACTTCCTTTGCGGCGTTATTGAGGTTATGCAGAAGGCTTTCTGCATCACCCAACCTTCGAGACATGATGTTGATATCGTCGGCGTACGCTACTAATTGAGTCGACTTGATGAGTAGCGTTCCGCTGCTGTCCATATTCATGGCTCGAATTACATACTCCAAAGCAAGGTTGAAGAGCGTCGGCGCCAGCCCGTCGCCCTGCTTGAGTCCAGTACGAGTTTCAAATAGGTCAGTGAGTCGATTCTGCACTCTGACCTGCGAGACGGTATTAGTCATCGTCATCCTTGTGAGTCGCACTAACTTTGCCGGTATACCAAAATTCAGCATAATGTTGTACAGTACACTTCGATCGATACTGTCGTATGCCTGCTTGAAGTCGACAAAGATTTGGTATACGTCGATGTTATATTCCCAGCACTTTTGGAGTAGTAGCTTCACTGTGAAAAGCTGATCGGTCGTTGATCGACCAGGTCTGAAGCCGCCTTGATACTCGCCAATGATTCGTTCTGCGTACGGATTAATTCTCTTTTCAAGAATTTTAGATAATATCTTATAGGCCGTACAAACTAATGATATGCCCCTGTAATTCTCACACTTCAGCTTGTCACCCTTTTTGTGGATTGGGCAGATTATGCTTTTGCGCCAATCTTCGGGGATTTCCTCGTCGTTCCATATTTTCAGCAGTAGCACATGTATAGCGTTGGTCAGGCACGTTCCACCATGCTTCAGCAGTTCTGCTGGGATCTCGTCAGCGCCGGGCGCTTTATTATTTTGAAGCGACTGTATGGCAAGACTCACCTCCTCTACTGTTGGGGGTAGAACGGGAGGGCCTGGTTCGGCTAACTGCTCAAGAGCTGGCTCCGCGGGGGATGTTGATGGTGCATTGAGGAGCTCTTCAAAATGCGAGGCCCATCGTTTGTTGACGCTTTCGATGTCGCTGATGATGTTACCATCCTTGTCCTTACATAGGCTTGTCCTGGGTTGATATCCGTTCTTAACATTATTTATAAGTTTGTACGCCTGTCTAATGTTCTTACTGGCTAATCTTTGGTTTATTTGCTGTAACTGCTCGTCAAAATGTTTGCGTTTCTTACGTCTAATTAACTTATTAGATACTCGCCGAAGCTCGTTATATCTTTCTTTCTTGGCTCGGGATGCGCGTTGTGTGTATTGGCGATAGGCTTCATTTTTCGCCTCAATCGAGGCCCTGCATTCGTCGTCGAACCAGTCTGCTCGTCTGCGCCGGCCTTTATAGCCCACGACCTCTTCTGCGACCCCCTTGATGCTGTCTTTGAGCTCCTCCCAGAACTCATGGATGCCTAAATTGTTGATGTCATCAAGCATGGGCGACAGTTTTTCCTCTAGTGCTGTTGTATACGCAGCCGCCGTGGCATCATCAATCAAATTGTCAACCTCGAAGATCTTGGCAGGGTTGATTCTCGTTAGGTGCACCGAAGAGATTCTGCACCTGTAGGTTGTCTTCACCAAATAGTGATCGGTGTCGCAGTTGGCTCCTCGATAGGATCGAACATCTAGGACATTAGAAGCCCATCGCTTGCTGATCAGTACGTGGTCGATCTGGTTCACGGTGTATTCATCTGGAGACTTCCAGGTCTGCTTGTGGATTCGTCGATGAGGGAAGCATGTAGAGCTTATTACCAGGTTTCTGCCGCTCGCGAAGTCGATAAGTCGCTGACCGTTGTTGTTGTTTTCGTCGTGGAGGCTATGACCTCCAGTAGTTCCCCTATGCCATCTTTCATTTCCGACTTTGGCGTTAAAGTCTCCTAGCAGCAGCTTGACGTCGTTTGATGGAAGTGAGTCGAAGAGTGTTTCTAGGTCGTTGTAAAACTCGTCCTTAATCGCGTCTTCTTTTACTTCTGTAGGGGCATGCGCATTAATGAGCCAGAGATTAGCGAAACGGGTCTTAATGCGGATCGCACATAGCCGCTCGTTGATGGGTTTGAAGCCGATAACGTGGTCCTTGAGCTGCTTATTCACGATGAAAGCTACTCCAAACTCCTTGTTGCCCTCCTCTTTACCACTCGTAAAAATAGTGTGCGAATTGAGGTCGTTAATCTCGCTTTTGAGCCATTTAGTTTCCTGGATTGCAACTATGCTCAACTTGTATTGTTCTACCTGATCCAGGAGGGCCCTTAAGGCCCCCGGTCTATTCAGGGAGCGTACATTCCAGGATCCGAAAGAGTAATCAGTTGTTCGTTTGCGGGGTCGTCGTTGTTTTGTATCCGTCCAATCCGAGGCTTTTGTTTCAGGTTTCTTGACTTGAAGTTTTTCTTAGGATGAGTTGTCGGCACATCGCTAAACCATGATAGGGTTTAATCGTTGAGTAAAGGCCATCATGGGCATGCCTCGAAGATGCTGCTTTAGTGGTTGACTTAAATGTTTTCTGTCACCTATCACGTTAAGTAACCTGAGACGCTGCAGATGTTAATGCAGCACTCAGGCGCAGCGGTTACTCGGATAATGCGGGAAAGTAACGCCCCGTAGAGAGACATAGGAATTGGCCGAAGTCCTTTTCCTATGAAACTCCTCCTGCATAGCTAAGGGTCCGCAGTTATGCCACAACTGATCCTATTGTTCGAATCATATTGAAAGGATTAAGGCGCCGAGGAGTGCAACTCACGCTCTACTCCAAATTAAATTTTATTAGAAGGTTATGTGTCCGCTATATGGCGGACGGCAAGATAAGTGTCGGTAGTGTCGATAAGAAGAACAAGAAAATTCTTCTTACGAGAGCTGATAGCGTGATGTTCCAAAACGGCATTCATGATTTTCCTTTAGAATGAATTATCCTCCTCCTGTGGGTCTAATTCAGGGGAAAGAAGTAATTAGGAACGCTCGAATGTCTTACAACTTTCAAGAAACAATGCTGTACTGGGTCAAGTGGTCACTCTGGGTGGGGTTGTTAGCACGAGGCACAAAAACCGGATTTTTTTAGAAGAGATTCGTGAGGAGCAAGACAAAGAAAAATTATTTTTTCATATAAAAACCGTTTTTTTTTTGTCGTTGTTCTTGTTCGCGTGTAGACATGCCCAGTAAGACACAACTTTGGAAGGAGCATCTCGCCGGTTTTTGATATCCCTAATTAAAGCTAATATTGTTTTACTTGTTTTCCCTATGAAAGCTTGGAACAGTTGATATGTAAACGTGCATTTGAGCATTGTACATTGTGTAGGTTTGCAAATCAAAAATGAATTAAAACATATGCACAAAGAAACAACACTTTTATTGTTTCAATGTTCCTTTTGAATTAGTGTGTATAAATTAATGTAAGTAAAATAATATTTTTTAACCCTCTCCCGCAAGCGGACATCTCCCGTGGCCGGACAAAAATGCTGGAACCGTCAGTGTCCGTCCACGGGAGCTTTTACTGTATCTACAGAAAGTGCGTTTAATTGCAATTTAAATGACTATGAATTTTATTAAAAGTACTGCAAACTGGGGATGTCAAAAACCGGACGGTTACTCCGAAAACCGGTACTTTCAAAACGATTACCCGGCTGATTGTCGGTTTTTTCCTCCTCCTGGTTTTAACCCGGACGGTTATTTGTCCATCCGGTTAAAACCGGGAAAAATTCTTTCAAATTCATATTTTTTTATATTTTCTTGATTTTTCAGTCAGAAATTCTATCACTTGTCTCCTATGAAAAAATTAGTTTTTTATGTTAGCCCTTAGACGTATTTTCGAACAGTCTCCTTATTGCTTATTATTAGGTGCGCCATTACTTATTTGAAAGGTTAATAAAAACAAATGTACTTCAGACATGGTTCTAATTCTTTTCTATTTGAGAAAACGATATCCCAAGTCTTGTTTCATACAGTCTTGAAAATGACATCGATTAAATGGCGATCACTGATTAAGCCGATTTCTGAAGTTCGTCTCCACTCTTTGCAGCATATGAATCGGTATGTTGGCAATGGCATTACGAATGTTGTTCTTGACGTGAGCTATGGTCCGTGGTTGATCAATATAAACCAGGGATTTCAAATAACATCAAATCCGCCAAATCTGGAGAGCGTGCCGGCCATGGGAGATCGCCTCTGAGAGAAATGAGGCGGTCGGGGAAATGTTGTCGCAAAAAATTCATTGAGCGTCGTACTGTGGCTCCATCTTGCTGAACTACACGTCCCCAACTTTCATTTCTTCCAGGCTTGGAGGAAAAAGTCCTCGATCATGTTCCAAGTGAGCGATCGCTAGAAAAGAAGCTCTCGAGGCCCGCTGCTCTCTAGACCAGAACATGATCGCAACTGACTAGAATGGGAAACAAACTTGGTGACTTCCCTCTCCCAATGTGCCCCCTCCCACCCCTCTACACGGCCAACTCACCGCTCTGGAGTTTTTTCAAATAAGTAAGTTTCTCTGCCGCACCCTGTACGTGCATTTTGATTTGATTATGCGTACGAATCAGCGTTGCCACTAGTGTTACAATTGTAACATTTTGTTACAATTTTCGATTTCTTGTTACAATGTTACACCCCGACCAATTTTGTTACAATCGGCAAGAGTGGAGGGATCAACTTTATTTTAATATTTTTCTATGTACTATAAGTGACATGAACACTTATTTTGCAAAACAAATTTTCTATTTTTGAGATTTGAGCATGATCAGCCATCTATTCAGGTAGGGATGTCCAACTTGTCCGCGGGCCACATGCGGCCCACATCGCAGTTTTGTGAGTCCCGCGGCCAGATCGAAGAAACACAGTACGTAGCAGCACATTGTGTAAAAAATGAAAATGTTTGTAAAAAAAATGTGTTGAACTAAAGTCTAAGAAATTTCTTGAAACTCGTCAATTTCATTGTTCTAGAAAGCTGACGGTTGTCTAAAGTACTTTTGTGCAGAAAAATATAAAGCACACCATGAAATTGTTTTCTCTCTACCATAGCTGGATTATAATTCGTGTTCATATTTTGCAGGTACTCGACATTTTTGTTCGAGACTTATTACTGTCCGCCGAATAATGTCGACTCCCAACGATACGTATTTCTGGAGTATTTATTTTTGAGTAAATCAATTTGCAAATATTGTGGTTGTTGATCGATCCACAAAATTTCAGCATTTTAATTTCTTGTCAACAGTTTCTAAATTTGTTTGAAGTACATTTTATGAATATTCTATTTTTTGAGGTTATATTCCCGATATCATTATTGACATATTGAAATTTCGAAAAAAAAAGTCTATAGTTATTATTATTTTTATTATAATTTTTATCCTACGACCCGCTAAATCCTGAAGACCCTGATATTTGGTATATGTCAGGTTTTGACTTTTACACTCCTGGATTAAGCGCCCGTTTTTGTTAGTCCCTTGTTGATTCAGAAGCAGTGTTCATCGTTCAATTATAGCAGCAGACTGCACCAAGCCTTCGAGTTAGTTCAGTAAAAGAATTGAATTCTACCTTGACGCAAATTTAAACAACAAATTTACGGTTGCCCAAATTTTCGACAAAATTTGGAATGTAAGGGCACGAAATTTCAGTTAAAATTAAAGTAGCATTTAAAAGGGAACGTGATGGTTTAATTCAAATTTATTAAATTTAAATTTTTTACCGGAAACACTAGTGCAATTTTTTTGCTAGCTGCAGGATTTTTGGCCGACTCCGTTTTAGAGCACATCATAAGTTGGCGCGAGTATGTGCAACTCGCGCTGGTGTATTTGGCTTCAATCAATCCACTGACCCGCGTATCTGCATACAAAATTTATGTTTTTGCAGTAGGTTAGAGTACAACACGCAATATCGAAGTTGTTTTCTGAACGGAGTAAATATAGCGCAAGGACAGATAATAATGTTACTGCATATCTTTCGGTTTATTATATCCTTTAGTTTGATCATCAAATATTAATTAAGTTCGATTAGCATTTTCTGATGCACTGAAGGGAGCATCTCGTTTTGCGCCAACATTAAGAAATTATCTGCCCCGTCAGTCATTCGGAAACTAAGTTTCTGTGCCGAGTAGTGTCATTATTAATTGTGAAATTTGCAACGAATAGTTTTGAAATAGTGGGTTCGAGTTTAAACAAATTGTGGAAATTTTGACATATTGTTTCTCCTATAAACCAACTTCGTCAAAAATTTTTATGGAACAGAACAGATCAAATTTTCGGAAAAAATCAGACATTTTCAAACTCCTTTGTGAAGCAATCATTCAATTCGGACTTGCGCACATTTATTGCTAAAATTGTTCAGTAACAACAAGATCTTCAAATTTGTTACACTCAACCTAAAAATGTTACAATTTTATCAGATAAATGTTACACTTATAAATCCGAAAACGGCAACTCTGCGTACGATACGAGCACCAGCAATACGAGTGTGTAATGCCTTGTGTATGCCACTTAATGTAAAGACTCGGTTAACTGGAAAACCGGTACCTTGAGCCCGGGTAAAACCGGACGGTCTAACCGGCTTTCCAAGAAACCGAAAACAACCGAAAGCCAGGTTATGGTCCAGTTTTTGACATTCCTACCGTAAACTCACATAGCAATCAAACAACAAACACAATGCTAACGATTTGCTATGTTTTGACTAGAGTTTGCCCTTACCTTTTTTTTTCTTCTACAGTGAGGGTATAATACCTATATTTTTATACCTTTCGCTCAAAGAGTGAAAGGGTAAGAATGGATACAATCGGACCATGGGGTCATGGGGCTGCCATACAAACCTAACTCCCCAAATTAGGTTATTCTAAGAAAAACTTTTTTATTTGGGCACCAAAATTAACCGAATTTCACACAAATGTATTTCTATTGATGACACAAAACATGTGTAGGATTGGATCAAATCGGACCATGGGATCATGGGGCTGCCATACAAACCCAACCCCTCATTTTGGTTCTTGTAAGAAACATTTCTTACACCAATTTCACAAAACCTTGAATTAACGTGTCTTTATCAAAGCAACTAAAAAGGTCAAAACAAATGGAACCGTACTATGGGGCCATGCTCCCGCATCTTCCAACAAAAATTTCCTGAGTAAACATTTTGATTTGCCCACTTATTCCAACCGAACCCCACACAAATATTGTTTTGCCGACGCAACGGAACTTTTTTGAAGACAGAAGGAAAAGAATGGGAGGGGGATTAAATACAAGTCGTAGCTACGCCCGAAAAGACTTTTAGCCTGAGGGGAGCGAAGGGTATCCAAATTTCGGCCGCGCCCGAAATTAGCCTCGGTTTCGTTTATAATTTCTTTAGTTGTTATTCATTGCTGTTTTTAGACGCGTGTATATTTTCGCTACTTTTGTCAACCAATAATGAATATGACACCGGAGAAAGCAGCTCAAGTTGTAGCACTACTTCAAGCAGGCTTTGAACAACGTGTGGTCGCTCAGAGACTTCGAATCAGCAGATCATCGGTGCAAAGAGTTTACAGGCGATACTTAGAGACTGGAGCATTCGATCGGCGTCCAGTTACGGGTAGACCTAGGGCTACATCAGCAGCAGATGATCGGTATATCCAACTCAATGTTCTGCGAAATCGCCGCCTCAACGAAGTTCAAGTCCAACAAAAGCTCCGTGACGAAACCCAGTTGGTTATAAGTTCTTCTACCGGTAGAAGGAGACTTGCTGAGCGGAACCTGACTCCAAAGACAACTACAGCATGTACAAAATTAACGGCAGCCCACCGTCGAGCACGACTTGAATTTGCTCGAAAGCATAGGGAATGGTCGTTAGAAGAGTGGGGTAATGTACTCATCACTGATGAGACCAGGGTGAGTCTATATCAAAGTGATCGACGTCAAAGAGTATATCGTCGCCCTGGAGAACATTATTCTCAGTGTGGCATCGCGGAATTTGTTGCTTTTAGAGGAGGATTTGTAATGGCCTGGGTGGCATCTCGCTAACCGGACATACAGCATTAGTTTTCATCGAACCGACGCACGGGCCGTAAACGTGAATTGACTTCACATCGCAACATCAATGAAATCTTTGCAGTCCATGTGATATCTTACGCAGATTATATCGGGCATAATATCCAGTTGATGCAGGATAATGCACGGCCTCATATTGCTCATGTGGTGACCCAGTATCTACAGTATCAGCATTCCTCCGATGGACTGGGCAGCTCAAAGCTCGGACTCGGAATGCAATAGAACACTTATGGGATAAGCTGAAACGTCAAGCCCGCGTTCCTGCTCCAACAACGCTTCCAGAGCTGCAATCGCAATTGAAGAGGAGTGGAATGCAGCTTCCCAAGACTTCATCATCAGCCTCGTGAGGTCTTGGTCTATGAATACAAGGATGCTAGCAGTTTTGGAGCAAGGGGAGGGAACACTGAATACTGGCCAAACACTTTATTTTAAATTTTTACTTTGTTTTCAGCTTAAATTTGAGCTTTTCACTTGGTGATTACAAGACCGGAAAACGAATGGAAACTACTCTTATTTTTAAAATCTTTAATAAACGCTTGATAAATTAATAAATCCCAATGTGTTCCCATTCATTTTAATTGTAGGTATAACTTTCATAGTTGCAACTTTTATACTTTTTGAGAAAATTGGGTTAGAGTTCGAAAGTTGCGGGTGGCCCGATACTTTTGACGTCGTGTTTATGTATACTTTTTGTATGGTCGGAGATGCTTCCTTCAATGCGTTACAAACTTCATGACTCTATGAGCGAAGGGTATAAAAAATGTTGTAAATGTTGCACACGTGTCAAATTGTATGTACTGCACCATAAAACAACACTAACTTTCTCCCTGCAATTTTTTCTTCGCAAGTATCCGATCAAAAACCCAATCAAGCTACCTATCTCACAAACTTCCACGGCAGTGGTTTAATCGCTCGTAAAATTATTCATAAATCATGGCCAAGTAAACATTGCATACACTCATCTTCGCTGAACTATGCAATATGCTTGCACAATGTGTGCCTCCTATGCCTATGGATGATGATGGTGCATTCTTGAATTTCGCAACATCTTATGATTTTACGACGCGATAACAAATGGGACATAATTAATTTGCGAAAACTTTCTTGACGCTTCCCAATGTCTTGGTCTTGGTCTTCGGCGTCATTTTCATCGTCCCGTCGTCGGTCGTTTCGTTGCAATGTTGGCATTTGGGCACTTAAGTCATTTGATAAACATCCGACTAGTTGTCAAATGCGCTTTACAACAACAACTCCAGCCAATTCATGCAATATGCAAATCAGCTATTTTCAGCATTATTTGTGTATGTGGTGGATTCTACGTTGGTATCCCGGGCTCATGTTGGCCTTTGTGGCCTCTCTAGACCTTCCTGAAAGAGCGACAAAGTCAACAAATCAAGAAGAAGATGGTACAGGCCGGGACATATGAGGCTTTTCTAACGGCTAACGTCCGCAAAAGAGCTAAAGAAAATTTTTCTCTATAAGTAATGATAGACTTAGACGGGATGAAAATGTTAGCATAGCAGCTGACAATTTGCTGGTCCCAGATGAGCCAGGGAATTTTTACAGGAATTTTGCAATCTTTTTTTCTATCATTTTTATTATCTACGTACAAATTAACCACAGCAGTTATTTTTTTTCTGTCAAAACATAAACTCCAAAGCGTAGATCACTTATAGGTAGCGATGCGACTAAGGGGCAAATAATCGACAGGTGTCTTCCATCAAATTAGGCCCTTATATCCGGATCCAAACGTTTTGTTTCTTATCAATTTAGGACAATCGGAAGCTCGCTGATGCACTCGTGAGAACCAGCTTGTAAATTCCTTTATTTTATCAAACCTTTGAAGAATCGTAAATTCAAACACTCTCCCGCTATTTAGCTAAAAACTATTCCCTGCTTTATCTCGTCACCATTATCTTTTTCATATTTCCATACAAAGTTTCTTCGTGCTTATGCAAAATATTTTTGTATCGCATTTATATATGAAAAATCAGGCACTTTAGGTTTTGTACTGTCCAAGGCATCCTACGCGCAATCGGATGCCATCAACAATTTCACAGCAGCTGCCGTGGTTGTCCATCCGCATACATTCCATGGAAGAGACAATCTGCAGGGAGTGCAAAACGATTAGGATGCAATGCTAGCTGCTAGCTATATAGCATTGAACCTAAACCTATCCTATAACATATTCGTACATTGACTATTTCTATTACAACGCTTGTATGACTGTTTTATTGACTGAGCACATATTGTGCTAACAGCTATAACAAGAGTCGTTGCTACCTTTTAGCCAAGGGGTCGTATTTGCCAGGCTCGGCCGGCCGTAACCCGGAGAAAAGACACCATTTTCACTTGAGTTTAAATAAGCCAATAAACGAAACGATACGATCAATAGATCAGCGGTAAGGTCGCTTCCATATGAAACGAAATAAATGTACCGTGAAACGCATTCTGATAACTGTGCAGAGAGGAGTTGTTGGCATTGTGCTTCTGCTATGCCGCGGAATATTCTGAATGATGGAGAATGGTATCTCGGTATGACCACATGAGATCCACCTATGAAGTATCCACTGGGTGCATACATATTTGCAAGAGGCAGAAAATCCGCCAATATTGAATAGGTTATCAATTTGGTCACTGGATAAATTGATCCTTGGAAATTATCATTAGTGTATACATATCTACCTTCATATGTACATTTGGTACTCGGCGATGATACTCGTAAAAGAAATTGTAGAACTACACAAATAATGCTTAGATAGTGAACCATCAAATTTCCGTCGAATCGTGAGGGTATTCAACCAGAGCCGTACGAACGAGAGGTGGCGAAAGGGCCACTCAGCCCGGGCGCGGTTTTCCAAGGCGCACCGGCCAGTGGGACGACTAGAATAAAAATTCGGACATAGGCAATTAGACGAAATCTTAAAAATGCAGATTTGACTTCTATGACTTTACACTATAGTATAAGCTATCGAAATCCATTGTTAATAATTTTTTACTTGTAACGGTATTGGTTGTATGGGCAGTTTTTATTCAATAAGAAATGAATTTTTGGCATATGACTCCAAAATTTCAAATGCCCGTACCAACCACCTTACCTAATAAAATGGCAAATAATTATACTTTTCACGTTTGGCCTTTGGATAAGAGGACCTTGCTATGGTATTTACGTATCTAACAAAGAACATAACGGTAAATTTTAAGGATTCTATCCAAAAACCTTGATATTTTTGTTGTTTCATCAAAAACAAAAAATGGCCGTAGTTGGCCGGGAAATGAATTAAGCCATAATTATCTGCAATTAATGGAGTCAATAAAAACACAAAGTTAGGCTGCGACCATCTGCGACCCCGCCCACAGTAGCCATTTTTATCGGCTAATCTCTGTTTTTCATGTTAACCTTTTCGCAAAATGACATTCATTCTGATGCAGCTTTGAACTTTAAATTGTTGTTACATGCTGGCAATGTTATAATCTCATATGATACTGAAAGTGGGGCAAATCGGAGCAACAGGTCTCGCACCTCCCCTATAAATTATAACTAGAAAGTATATAAGATAAGTCATAACTCTTGGCTGAATTAAACTAATACGCTAAGAGTATACTACTAAGTTTTTAATCGAATATCCTTCGACAGGACTAAGTACAGGGGCGATTAAATCAAAGATTCCACCAGCTCCCCTATAAAAGATCTTACTCTATCAAAAAAATGGTCTTATTTTGCTCGTAATTCGCAAAGCGAAAAGTCGTTTGTTTCGGTGTTTGCATATTTCTGATAATAATTTGTTTCAAGCTCCCGAAAAGCTTACATAAAAGAGCAACTTTTGTGAATTTTTCAGATTTATCCGTTTAAAGAACCGTTATGATATTAGCGTTTGCATTTTCTATGTCAAATAAATTTTGTAAATTTTTAAAGTTTGAATTACTATATCTTCGAAATAACAGTGAGTATTGTAATGGGAGAGCAGTCAAAGTACATAAAATGTTGTATATTTTTAATACCTTAATCCAAATGCTAAATTGCGCAAAGCAAGACAGGTTAAATTTGGGATTTGTTTGGTTACTCTAGCTTTCCCAAAGATTTCATAAATAATGATGCAGTTTTGTAACGGTAAATGAGAGAGCATTATGGGCATATAATTTTTTTCTCTAAATGAGTCGTACTATCTATTAATATCATTTGTAACATCAGGAAGGAGAAACTTTAAATTGTCTATACTATGGGGTTGGTGAAACATACAAATAATACATATATGTCCAAAGCTCACTCAAAATCGGGTACACATTTTTTTGGCCATGTCTTCTGATCGGCACCCAATGTCACAAATACGACCATACAGATACACGTATACAGGCTATTAAAGCTATTTGCTCTTTTGCTACACAGTTCAAGTTGAAGAGAGTTTAGATACTCTGCCAGAGCAGGTTTTCGTGCATTTGTCGACTTCATGAGTGTACCTTCTTCCACTGTCCCATGCCATGGGTCGGGGTGGCTTACGCAAAAGTATCTGCGCCTGCGAAAACTGCGTATTGAAAAAACATGAAAGATTTTATGACAATGCATTTCTTGAGGTTGCGGAACAGGTAGCCATGCGTTCATTGACCTCATTAGTGCATTTCGTAAGTTGCATGCCGCGCTGTTAATGCAATGTGGTGGCAGCATGCGGTAGAGTGAGTGGATTTAGTGCAGGAGAAGGCAACACAACTTCCATACACATTTGAAAAGAGTTATATTTCTATACAGAACATCAACTGAAAATTTGTATGCAGGTTGTTCTGTCTAGTTCTGTACTCGATTCAATTAGAGGGATATGAGAACGAGAATGAGTTGAGTATTGATCAAATAAAAATATGATATTTGATCGGCAAAAATCGTATATCGCTGGATTTTTGCAGGATGGTTGGTGATGCTGATGGCGTCCTGATTATGGAAAAAAACTCCCCAACGATTGGAGGCCTTCAACCTTGGAAAAAGGGGATAGGGGAGTATTTTTTTACTTTTTAGCAAACATTTCAAAACCGACAAAATACATATACAGAAAAATGGTCTGAGAACGAAAAAAACACATAAAATTACCCTTGCAATTGTATATAATACATTAGGATTTTAGTGAAAAATTTGTCGATAGACTAAAAAATAAATTAGAATATTTTCATTTTAGACTCTTTTAAAAACCTCCATAGCTCTGAAAACGCAAGTACGCCTCCCTCCTTTTCAAGGCTGCAAACCTATAATCTGTTGGGACTCCCCATAATCAGGAGGCCATCCCCAAAAATCCATCAATGTAAGATTTTTGTCGTTCGACGTCCATATTTTTTTTTCTTCGGCTATAATAAGATCATATTGATTAAATTGTTTGAAACAAATCAGAATGCCCACTTTAGTATGAAAGTTTGTTAACGAAATTTGTATCAGAAGTCTGAAAACGCAAAAGTCTCTATTGGAGAGTAAGGAATATATGAGTTTCAATTTTGGATTGATTTTGATATAATTTGAATAAATTTTACCAAATTGCAGATCTTTAGGGGCAGTTTCAATTGAATTGAAATAGAGCTAAAATTAACCCTAGTTTTCTGCACTTAAAGGTCCATCTAGATTAGTCGCCAAATGGCGACACGTACAGCCAAATGGCTGTTGTAATTCCATCCAAACTAGTCGCCATTTGGCTATGCGTCCAGTTTTGATATTCAAAATGGCAACTCAACCAACCGCTTGTTAATTTCAAAGTGACAATTTTACAAGTTTTGTTCGATCTTTTGTGTGAAATTGAATAATTATTGAATGGCCATGTAATAATTCAAACGCGCAGAGTCCGATTTTGATAATTAAATTTTAAAAAATCACCAAAATGAAATTTTGGTTATGTCATTTCCTGTCTCCATTTGGCTGCTACAGTGTGGCTGCTAAGGAGCAGCCAAATGGCTGCACGCGATGCCAGTTTTTGGACGCGCAGCCATTTGGCTGCTAGTCTAGATGGACCGCAAGGCATTAAAACTGTTAGAAATAACAAAGTTAAAATAAAATGATGTAAGAAAGAAATGATCTTTAGACTATGCGCCAATTTTTAAAAGAATCGTACAAGCACCTCACCTTGGCAGAAGTTGGAGAAAATTGAGATGTAAATATATTTTGTTATTGGGTCAAATCACAAAAATTTGACTTTGAAGTTCCGTAAAAACCAAACCTCTTATCCGATTTTAGTGCGGTTAGTTTTATTTTTTGGGTAATAATCATCTGTACCTAATAATCATCTTATTTTGCTATGCTACCTAGTCTAGCTTTTGAGATAACGACGTTTTAGTCGTAAAAGAAAATGATTTTTTCAAAAATCTTCAAATGCCTGTGGCAGCTAAAGGGTTAAGCTAAGAGGGTATGTTCCGTACAACTTTTTTGCTGGAAATCACAAGAGGAAGCACAATCCAGTTCGTTTATGCGGCAGTTTCCGGGCACCCTGTATATTTTCTTAACTTACAACTAATAAAAAAAAAGCTATCGGAAAATTGGTTTTGATACCGAAATTTATACTTTTAGGCCCGTATTTATAGACATATGTATGTATGTCCCTTAACTCAAGGCGACCTTTAGTCAAGTATGCCAAAATTCAAAAATTAGATGTCATTTCCAGTAGTTTTTCATTGAAATAATTTATATTTAGAAGTCAATGCATCCTTGATTTAAGGCGAAACTCAAGGAGACCTTAAGCTTTTAACACAAGTGTAATATAATAATAACTCAAGGTAGGTAACTAGCTACATTGACTTCAAGTGAGGTTGACTATTGCAAAATTTCAAAGTGTCCTTGAAATCGCCTTAAGTCAAGGATGCATTGTCTCGAGAAAATAAATTATTTCAATGAAAACTACTGGAAATGACATTTATTTTAAGGTAAGGTATGTTTATAAATACGGGCTTTCGTTTTGGCTAATTCTTGCTATGCTTGTTGCGGCCGGCATATCAAGAAACAATACTATGTATGTATACTATAAATTGAAAAATCTAAAGCTGTCTAGACGGGATCGCATAAATGCAAATTTAGAGAAGGTATTGAATAAAGTGGTCGCAACATGTAGGAACAGCTTCTTCCAAAAATAATATGTGCAAAATTTGAACTTCCTTTATTCTGTCACAAGTTATGGAGTGAGTAAAATGCCCGAAGGGACTAACAAAGAAGGTATTTTTTCAGAAACTCCATGTCTTTGACCCTAAAACTCACCTACATTTATATTAATTATCGTCTCCAATAGAGACTTTTCATTTTGACATCGGCTCAGATAATCTGAACCTCAAAATATAGATGCACGTGCCACAGACGAATTTTAAATGGTCCACTTATCTTGCGCGCGCCGCGCCGCGGTGCCATACATCGCACACCACACAAGACGCGGGCGGGACGTGGCAGTGAATGAATTTCATAATCATTTCTGTGTTCATAACATAACATATTGTCCGCAACGGCAACTTGCTCTCTTCCTCGGACCCACTCGGTCCACTTGTCATGCTTCACGGAGTACGGAGATATCCATCACACACCACGGAAGTCGCAGGCAATGGCAAGCGATGAGTGATTCTTAAAAGATACTATAAAAAGAGTCTCTTGACTCTCTTGAACTGGAAAACGTTATCTCAAATTCACACGCACACAGGCTCATGCGATTCACTTGAAAGCTCTAGGAAATTTCAGATACATTTTCATAGGAACAACATTTTGTACCAATTTGGACATATATGTATTATTTGTATATAATAGTGAAACCATCCTTAAAACCGCTATATCTTCTTTCGGACATTGCGTATTTTAAAATTGAGTCCACTATTCGATTCAGCAGAAACAAGTTCAACTTATAGTCATTTACGTGGTAGATTTTACTACACGACATCTTCACAAATATGCGATGTCCGAAAAATCATTGATTTCGCCCCACTGTGGGCGCTGAGAGCCTCAGCCGAAAGATTGTCCAAAAATGTATTTAATTTGCTTTAAATACGTAGAATGTGTATTTGGAATATTATTTCGTTACGTCAATAAAGAGTACCAAATTTTCTTCTGTTTTTGAAATTTTTCGTGTTCGTACCATACCTTTTTAGTACCTCAGCAGAGAAAATCATTTGTGTGGACATCAAGAACCTAGGTTAGACTTTCACGTTATGTTGGAGCAACATTGTTCTATTTTGATCGACACAGGAACAGTTAGCTTGTGCCCAGGGGCGCGCCCACGTGGCGGGGGGCCCACTAGATTTAGGGGCCCAAAAGCGACGTGAAAGATTTCTCGAACAGCACGACTGTGAGAAAGAACACTCTGACGTAAATATTTTTTTGTAAAGAAGAAGAGATATAAACTTTTCGAAGTCAAAACAAATGTTAAATTTATTGTTCCTCTTTCACCTGGTCCCTTTGATAAACAAATTAAATATTGTCCTAAAATCTTTTAAAGTTCATGAAACAATCTGGATCTTTAAATTTTCACTAAAAAAAATTTATCCTGGCATGGCTGCGCTATTTGCTGCAACTTTAGCCGCGGTTTGTAATCCGACCCATCCTTTTCTTTGCCAAGTACCATATGGGTAACGTGTTTGGCGATAGTACCTTTTCTAAACTTGCGGACTAATTTCCAAACCACTTTGTCATGAACTGTCAAAGACCAAGAAAATAGTTCGAGAGTGGTACTAAACTTAATTCAAACTAGTTAGTACGGCATGTATATGTCGTTGAAAACTAAACTATTTTATCTTGGTTGCGGTATATGCACTGTAATTTGGGCTGTCGTGCAGAGGCCACATTTGGTTTGAAAGGAGTCTGCTGTATTGAATTTAATATAAGTTCAAACGCTCTTAAAAATGAAGGACTTAAATTAGAGTTGGTTAACTTAAATTTAAAGGTGAAGCAAGGAATAGAGTTGAATTAAAAGAGAGTTTTAGAATATCGTTTGAAATAAAACGACATAATTTGACATTCCATATAAAAATTCGCTTGCTTACCGTATACGAAACAATATATCTTAATTTTGCTTGTCCTAAGTAGGCATAGGTGTAAAATCACGACAAATTATTTCGCCGATTTCTGGCAAATTCATACTATATTTTCTTCTATTTTGACAGAAGGAAAATTTCAAAAAAATGGGTTCGGATTGACCGTATGTGTGCCGCATTAGGGAAGATAGGGCGTCTTCAAATCCTAGGTTTGCGGAATCCAATCCCGTTGTAGGCGCATGTAATTTACTATGCTTAAATATCAATAACACCTATAGAGGTCAATGCTGCGCTGCGTGAGCGTATTTATTTTAAAATAATAAAAAAAGATTATCGAAATCAAAAATATAATAATAGCGACGTTTTTTTCGTATCGCGTGTAAATCTAACTCGAAAAAAAAAACGATCGCGGGTAACATCCCGGTTAAGACCAAACAGCTGACATTTGACAGTTTTCGCGCATCTTTGTCTCACCTTTGTCGGCTTATTTTTTAGATGTGGTGGCTTTTATCAGAAAAGATGATTAATTCTTTGCAAAATCTTTTCTCGTGATGAGAAAAACTCTCACATTTAGTTTGAGAAAACAAATTCACTCATATTTTCCCTATGCGTCCGCCATCTACATTCGATTCACATAAGCTCTATCCCGTGTAGGGTAGTTGCACGCGTGAAATTTACCTGGGTAAGTGTCATTTTTTTATATGAAGTTCTACCCAAATCTGCACGGGATAAACACAATAAAACGTGCCTAATATAATAACGTTACAACACGACTGCTATTCTCAATATCAGAATGCAAAGAGGCAAAGTAGCTCGTAGCAAAGTGATTTTAAGTACGACGTTCTTAATTTTAGTAGAAACACTGTAACGTCAAAATCATGTTTCAAAAGAGTTGGTTTTAAGGTCAGTCATTCCCCATACAAATTTTCAGATTGTCAGTCAATCAATTAACTGAAAATCTGTCACCTTGTATGGAAAATCATTGTGACTGATGCCTCAAAAAGAGTGTATCGACCTTCAAGAGTGTTTTCCATTGGTTTCACTGTGCTTTTTTTCTAAGTGAAGGGGGGCCCACTCAAGAAGTTGGCGGGAGGGCCCCGAGTGAAGTTGTTCCGCCACTGCTTGTGCCACTACGCCCCACGTGACCACATCTATGACGGGTTATCCTGAAACCAGCATTTAGGGCAGTGTTGCCAAGTAGCCAGCGTGACTTCCTCCTAAATTAAACCTGATTTCGCACTAAAGTTATGGTCTTTCCCTAAATTGGTTTAAAAACATTAAATGATCAAAAAGAGTACCAGGATGGGCGCCAAATGAAAGGTGTGTGTGTGGAGGAAGCCTGAGGGCTAACTGACACGACTAATTTTTCAAATAGTCGCCTCTCGGGGTTCCGAGACTTACTCGTAAGTATCTCCGTAAAAGGATGCGTCGGCATGAGCTCACTGTCGCTCTAAATCGGGCTAATCGAAGTGAAAAGTTGCAGACCATAGCGCAATCATGTAAAAAAAGAAAAACGCATGCCTAGAGCAAGCCCAAGTTGCGCATGGCGCAGTGCACCAACTTTAACTCTAAAGAAACTACTAGACCTGCCACCACTGGACCTCACAATCACAGAAGAGGCCAGACTCGCAGCGTACAGACTCCAATCATCCAATCATCCAACATGTGGACACTACAAAGTGTAGGACACTGTACGATTACAGAAACCATTGCAAACCCAATCCTAAATATGGGTAGCGACTATACCCTGGCCATGTACATCTTCGACTCCAATATCCAAACCTCAACGGTTAGGGAAGACTGGAGTAAATGGAACGACAACCATCTATCAAATCACATCGTGTGGTACACGGATGGGTCGAAGACAGACGAAGGAACAGGGGCAGGAGTTTATACTGAAACCAACAACTATAGTATCTCCAAATCCCTAGGTCAATATACAACTGTCTTCCAGGCAGAACTTATAGCCATAAACAACCTCTAAATTCGTTTGGGAATGCCAACAAAATCTCAAAAACCTAGCTACCCGAAACAAAGTAACTCTGAAATGGGTGAAAGGACATAAGGGGATCGAAGGAAATGAGAAAGCGGATGCCCTTGCAAGAGAGGGTTCCGAACTACCCTTAACTGGTCCTGAACCTGCAATCGGAATCAGTAAATCTACTGCCAGAACCGTTGCTAGACGATGGACCGAGGATAAATTCCAAGATCGATGGAGACTCGCTGGAGGGCTCAGGCACAGCAAGCATATGCTGGAATCTAACTGGCATACCAGCTGCACCGAAGCCCTCAGTCTAAGTAAAACGAACCTCAGCGCAGTGACAGGCCTTATAACCGGTCATTGTACCCTACGGAAACATCTGCATACAATAGAGATCTACTCACAAGACCCACTATGCCGCCTCTGCAACGAAGAGGAGGAATCAGCCTCGCACGTTATTTTCGAATGCCCCGCTCTTATGAGCTGGAGACAAAATTTCTTTGGGGCTCAAACTACCATAATGGGTGCACCCAAAGTAAACCTGGTTAACTTTCTTCTAAGCCTCATACGAAGGACAGAGCTCATAACCTGAAACTTCCTCGCTTAGGTGGGAAATACAATAAGCCAGCAGGCTGCAGTATTGGGCGCAACCAGCCCAACCTATCTCAGCGCCATATCCATCCAAGCCCAACAAGCATTCAGAAAAGCTTAATAGAATTGGAAACAGCCAGATCAAACGCTCCTCAGTGGTTGGAAACACAGGCGTCTTCAACGCTAACCAATTTAAATGAATCAATAACCTCGAAGTCCCATGGCGAAAAATATTTGTATAAAACTTCTTCTTAGTACCGTATAGCCCCATGTGGGGCCTTGGTGCGTTAACTCAGCCGTTTATAATTTCTAGTCAACGTGACATTTCATATCATTTCGAAGTGTATACAATGTTGCAAGCACTATATATTTCCTATCCACACATGTACGGAAATTTCGGAACACGCCGAAATTCAATCTCCGGACCTCTGATTGGTATAAAACAGTTGAGGTTATGTCGTCCTTATTTCCCCCAATGTGTGTCGGGAAGGAGACTCTTATCCATAGTAATAATGAACTCAGATCTAGATCAAATTAACTGTACCCATCAACATGCTAGCATGGATGCTAGGGATGTCATAAACCGCCCAAGCAGCCGGTTTTCGATTTTTCTGGTTTTTTTAAATCAGTTAAACTGTCCGTTTTAACGGGGGTGATAACCGGGAGCGAGTTACTTTTATACCATCAGAGTGAAAATAGTTACTCACGTTCACTTTCCGGCGTTCTAAAGCTCCGATAGTTACAAATAGCTACCCCTCATAGCCAACTTTTGACGATTCAAATTTCAAATGGTCTACTGCCATCTAGATGGACAGGCCGAACTGCAGAAACCTAAGTTCCACTCGATTCCACAATTTCGTCTATGGGCACCTGTTGTTGTTGCTATTGCTATTGTTGAAATACGTGTTACTTGAGTCCATGGCCATCTGACAAATGGAACTTGATTCAATTTGATCAGCTGATAATCTGGCTTGTATATCTAGATGGCGTTGGCTCGAGTCATCGAGTGCTATGGAAGTGACGGTTGAGAAGCTTCAAATATGTGAGGTTATGTAGCATCGGTTACGGGTGTCATTATCAAATGTTACGGTTATTAATTACTTTTGAGGCAATGTTTTTTTTTTTTATCAATTATAAAATTAATAAACAAGGCGTACAGAAGGATCTCCATGAATATTAACACAAATTGTGAATGCATCGAATTTGTTACACAGTACTGTGAGCAATTTCGGGTTAAGTTGCATTTTTTTCTTTTCGTAGAAATTATTGATCGTGTTTCAATCGATTGTTGATTATTTCTGACATTTCGATTTATTCCCCTGAAAGTTCTCTCACAACTATGACAGTAGTCAGAGATGACTACAGCTATGACTACGAGTGAATTAAGAAACGCACTCCAGATAGAAAGTTCCGGTTTTCTAGTAAAACAAACATTTTATCTAAAGGTAATTTAGACCAATCAAATATTATAAGAGATGGACTTGGTTGTTTATTGCTCAGCATTGCTTTGCCTTAACCGAACCTAAGTATCGACAAATTATGTCAATATCAGAGATTTGATAATATTTTTTTTTCATTGCCCATTGTACGTCCCCAAAAACTGACAATATTGGTAACAAATATGCACTTTAAAGCGTGCATGTGTGCATGCCGGAAGCAACCATTGCCTCTTAGTGCGCCTGATTGGATTCGAAGGAACGGTCCCATTAATTTAATGACGGCATATGATTCCAGAATAAAATATTCTTGCAGTGGCTTTGTTATTCTGGGGATCAATCGAAGCCGACTCCAAGACCCATCTCAAACTATACATGATTTTTGCTAGAGGGACAAGAGTAAAAATTAAAAAATTTCTTGTAAATATGATTGGAATTTCTGTTTCGGTTAAAACCTGAAAATTTAACACCCGTCCAGGATAAAAACCGAAAGCCGCGAAAAAAACGAAGATAACCTGGTTGTCGTTCCGTCTATCCGGTTTTTGATATACCTACCTACTACAAATACGACACAAAACACACAGGCACTCGGTTTTGAATATTCAGGTGATTCGTAGGTAATATTCTTCAATTAGAGCACTGTCTCTTCTTTTCGATATTTCCATGCAACTCCTATAAGATTCCAACAAGAAAATCTCCCCATTCATAAAGCAAGGCAGATAAAAGATTGTTTCAAGGCCAATCCATCAAAGTTATGAAATTACCACTATTCTATCAGCAAAAATCTTTGGAGATGAATGACAAAAAATATCTATACCGTAAGACGACAGTTTAACAACCTGAAGTGATTCAGCAAGAGATTAGGGGAACTTGGGACGAGATTAACTTAATCTACAGTTAAAACCTATGCAATTCAATACCAGATTGACTTTTTGAGCTATTAAAAACGATTCCATTTCTTTTTACATTTTTTGTTGTTTCGATAAAGACACATTAATGCAAGATTTTCTGGAATTAGTGTATAAAAAATTTTTTCTTAGAAGAGCCAAAATAGGTGGAAGGGTTTGTACGGCAGCCGTACGACCCCATGGCTGCTTTCCATCCATTTTTACGTATGTTTTGTGGGATCAATAGAAACACATTTGAAGTTTGGTTGAAATTGGTGGACAAATAAAAATGTTCGATTATTTCAAAAACAATATTACGCCTGGAAATTTGAAGAAAAATATGGCCAAACTTCGGAAAAATTAGGGGAAAGCTGGATTTTTGCATGAGCCTTCCTTTCGAGGTCCTAAGCAAGTCCCTAAAAGTCCCCGCCAATAAAAGGATTTCGAGATAAACGTCAAATTCTTATGTAGTAATAGGTTTCCATATGCGAAGGGGTCTGGTTGGGTTTTCTATGATCATGTTCGTAACAATGGGTTTCCAATTAGTTTGATGAATTACTATACCACACATTTCTGATGACATCAACTTTTTGAATGTGTCTATAATACATACTAAGATCTTCGGTTCCACGTGTTGGCCAATTATTGGAACTTCTGAGAATATTATGTGAAAAAATTCGGCGTGGTTGTGGTGGCTGAATTGAACAAATGATCCCTTGCTATGTAATTATTTCCAGTAGAATCCAGTCGCATCCAATTCGAATTCTTCATCGAAATCAGTTTCATCAGCATGATCGTATTCTGGTAATGGTAATTCTTCTGTATCTAAATCATATGCTTCCACGTTAGCATCTTCGTAATTACCTCCTTCATCTGTTGCTAACGTATATTGTTTATCGTCACTATCAGCTTGCATAATATCCTGCAATCTTTTTTCTTCGCAGTTGAGCTTTGCCAACTACTGTGGTGTTAACCATTTACCATCAGCCCCATTGATAAAATATTCTTGTTATTTTATTCTCTGTGAAAAATACATAAAATATTGTTTTTCAAAAATGGAACGTAGTTGAGCGAAAGAATAAACGTTTTTAGGGTTTTTTAGAATTTTTTCAAAAAACCCTTATAAAATCGATTTTGTCCGTCCGTCCGTCCGTCCGTCCGTCTGTTCACTAAATAACTCGCGAACGGCTCAACCGATTGTCATGAAATTCGGTATGAATGTGTAGAATGGTTACAGTCTTTGGCACAAATACCTTAGAAGTTGGTAGGAAGAAGATAACAGGGTGTCCCGAACGTTTGAAAAAAGTCGACTTTTTTAGTTTTTATCGGAGATTAACGTATGGGTATTTAAATCAAAGATCTAGACGAGTACATCTCATATCAGTTAAAATTTTCCAGTTTCGAGTAACGGTAAAAAAGTTATTGGCGTTTAAAGTTAAACTTCCTTTTCGAGCTCCGTTTTTCTAAACCGTTATAGGGATCGATATGAAACTTTGCACAAAGATTGGTCAGTATGGCCATATATACGTTAAATATTAAGACTGTTGACTTTTGCTAAGGAAAAGTAAATAACAGTAAATTTGTAAAATTTAAATTTGTTCGTGTGTAGCCCCTCTTAGGTTTCCAAATATGAAAATTCTGCTAAGGGTTTTTAGAAAATTGCACAGGAAATATGTCTACGAATTTTCATTCGAATAACTGTATCCAAACCGGAAATATAGCCAAGTAAGTAGTTAGTAAGGGCCTTTCACAATGCAAGGGAAGCCTCTTAAGCATTTCTTCAATGCATATCTTTTAACTTGATGAAACAATGAACATGAAATTTGGTGGATATGCATAGAATTGTAATAGTGTTTGTCACAAATATTTTTGAAGTTTGTAGGACCAAGTTAACAGGGTGTCCAGGAAAAGCTGCAAAAGTATACTTGTTCAATACTCATAGGAAAGCTTGCGTGGGCTCTAATGTCAGAGGGGACACAATGGAATCATTTCATATAAGTTGGTTTTCCTTGATTTAAAAAACAGTAACAGTAGATTTACAGCTAATAATTCAGTTCATATATAATGCCAAGCCATCCCTACGTTTGCTGAGTTTCGTTTTGCTCAAAGGCCATCAGAAATCTGAAATCGAAAAAATCCTGTAGATTTGCCTTGGAGTACTTTTATACAGACTGGGTAAATAGTAAATCTATTTTTGGATTGGTCTAATTAAAGGTGGAACAGAATGAAAGGCGCTAGCCTTTCATTCTGGAACGCGTTTATTTAGACCAATCCAAAAATAGATTTACAGGAAGCATTTCATTAATGTTGTGCACAATTCTTATCTATTGCTTATAAAATATATGTACAAAAAATATTCACTATGCATCAAAATTCTAAAAAACCCTCGTATTGCGGGCGCAGCCCTCTGTACGCCGGTATTTTTTATCCAAGCACCGAATATACTGAATCTCTACAACAAAACAATATTTCACTAAATTTACGAAAATAGTCAACGGCCGAGGTAGTCTTGATTTGATCGCGTTCGACAAAATTAAGGGCACGAACAGTTCGATAGACCTCTCGATGTGTAGACGATAACATCCGTTTATCGCAGCAGCCCTAGTACTGTAAAACTTATAGACTATGAATCGAATTCGCAACAGCTGCTTTCAGCTGACGTGGACAGATATGTATTTATACAAAATGGCTATCTTGCCCAATACAATGCAATTATAAATAAATAAATAGATAAATATATCTGTTTATATGCACATTTGCATGTTATTATATTCCCGTTACGTTGCATTGTAAATAACTTGTATGACATACCCGGGTGTGTTGGGTGTATGTTTGCGTGTAATTTTTTGGGTGTAGACACAAAGGTTAATTAAATATCCGACTTTCAAATTGATGCGATGATCCCCTAAGTTAGCTATGAGCAGTGTTGCCAACTGAAAATTTAGAAAACGGCTAAATTTAGCCAGAAAACCGGCTTTATTTTTTTCAAAAACGGCTAAAAATCCGGCTAAACAAATTTCAGCCAGAAAAACGGCCAAAAAACCGGCTAAATCATACAAAACAATCACATTACGAACAAATATAGTAAAAAACTGATTTTAATAATTTAAACTCTTTCTGGAGAATTACCCATAGCTTAGCAAGCATAGTTTTAGGCAGATTTCTTAGTTTTATTAAATATGTATATGCTCCAATCGCTGGCATTGCAGTTAAAATTTACTGAGTTAGATAGCTCAGCTAGTCAAAGTTGTTGCATACAGGTACAATTTCTCGGTCAAGTCCATAACCACGTTAGGTTCGAAATTGTGGAACATAAAATTCGTAAAAGGAGCGTCCATTGCGTAACTATGGGCAAGGACAACCGCATTTATGCATGGATATCTTACCATCATCGCACCTGAATAATTTTATATTTTGATTAAATTGAACCATTTAATTCATTTTCGAATTTAAGCCCTCCAAATGTTATTTCATTTTCCATAGTTACGAAAGTGATGTTCAATTTTTGATGTGCCGCCTCTTTTTGTACGGCAGCCCCATGACCGCATGGCTGCTTTCCATAAATTTTTACATATATGTATGTTTTTCTTTGAAGTATCTAATTTCGGGGGTGGGTTTGTATGGCAGCCCTATGACCCCATGGTCCGATTTCATTAATTTGCATATTGCATATTTGCATATGTTTTGTGTCATCAATAGAAATACATTTTCATGAGGTTTGGTGGAAATCGGTGCTCAAATAAAAAATTTTTTCTTAGAAGAACCTAATTTAACCTAATTTAATCAATTTAAGGACGTTGGTATAAGACTTCGATAAAAATGTCTCTAAACGTTAACCTAAAAAGATACTCCTTTAAATACTTATTAGATGATACAGCACACACATGCAATAGTCTCTCAAAGTTAACTCACACACATGCATAATATTCTTCTATAGCACAGTCGGTTTCGTTTTTATAGTGTGACATTCGTATGGACATCCGATAAATTGTTCACCGTAGTTTTATAGAAGGATGGACTTTGTGATTTTTTAATGAATTGACACTTATGAAGTGCTCTGAAATACATATTTTTTTCACTAGAAATCCTTGAAATCTTGCATGAAACACACTCACTCACTCATTGTTATCTTCGGAACCAATTAGGGTGATCTCTGCGCAGAAACTGAATCTATTTTATTGATAAATGTTTAGGTTTAGGGTGCATTGCAGAAGATTCGATAACATTTGTAGTGTTTACGAGCAATGCTGACTATATGTGAGGTTGGCTGAGTGGTAGCGTGTAGGATAGGCAATCAACAGACACGGGTTCGATGCTAGCTGCGGAAATTTTGTTTTTCAATTTTTTTTTTTTTTGCAAATTCGTTCAATGACAGAAAATGATGATATAAAGCAATTCCGATCCATTTTAACATATGTATTTTTTCTAACATCCATAGGGATCCATTTTTATTAAGTTTGGTTAAGATTGGTTTATAAACAAAAAAGTTTCTCTTAGAAAAACTTAAATTGGGGGGCACGGTTTATATGGCAGCTCCATGACCCTGTGATTCAATTTCGGTAATTCAAACATACAAACAACCTGCTAGCTTGAATACCCATCGAGTAAAACGCGTCATAACAGACAGACAGACAGACGGACAACTCCCAATCGACTCCCCAAGTCGTGCAGATCATATACTCGTATGTATACTTTCTTCTTCCTTTAATGCGTTACAAACTTATATATGCTTTCACTCTATGAGCGAAGGGTATAAAAAATTCACCAAATAATTTTAGCCGGTAAAACGGCCAAAGAAAATTAATTCCGGCTAAAAATCCGGCCGGCCGGAATTGCAAATTTCTTCCGGCTAAACAGCACAGTTTCCGGCTAAATTTGGCCGGAAAACGGCTAAATTGGCAACACTGGCTATGAGGGGTCAAAGTTTAACAAAAAATCGTTTCTCGGAATTTTTTTCATAACGGGAACCTCTTGAGAGAACCAATCTGAGATAAATTTGTAGCTCCTTTGGCTGTTTGTAAGACGCCAAAAGTCCTCAACGATGGAAACCCCCTTAGGGAAGTCCATCCAAATAAGCTGTTTTTTTGGAATATCTCTATAACGGTAATATGCACCGAAAACTGTTATGTGGCGAATGTGTAGCTTATACAAAGCTTAATTAAATATCCGAATTTCAGATTGATGCGCGCTATGGGGGTCAGAAACATACAATTTCGGTATTTTTGGTTTGGTTATTTTCCTGAAAATCTCTGTAACGGTAGCGTATACCGGAGGCAGTCTGTAAATTTTTTTTTTTCATTGGATCCAAATAAAATGCTCCACCGATTTCGTTGCACAATTGAAGCAATAAAACTGGTCATAAAGACGAACAAGGGTTCTTACTCAGGGGCCCATTATTTTTGAGTCTGAAACTCATATATTCATTACTCTCTAATTGAGACTTTACCTTTGATACCAATTTCATTGCTGTTCAGTCGACGACCAATTTTCACACAGAAGTTGCTTCGAAAAATTCAAATGCATTTATTAGCCGAATAAAAATAAGCCAAAATATTGTATCGGAAAATTTGGCGCTAGACTAAAAAGCAAATTAGAATATTTTAATTTAAGACTTTTTTTAAAGCTCCATAACTCTTGAAAAAACGCAAATTCAGCCGTGAAACTTTGTGTGAGTAATACCATTAAGTTGAAGATAATTTTTGCTATTGAGTCTATTGAGTCGCTCAGATCAAAGACTCCTTTCATTTGAATTTGGCGAAATGTCCATAACTCCCCCCAACATTGAAGCAGAAAGCTAAATTTTGGTTTATTGCCATTTGAGGGCACCATTACACTTTACACCACCAATTAAAAATCAGCTCAATCGGATCAAAACTTTTTTATACCCGTCACTATGTGAAAGGGTATATTAACTTTGTCATGAAGTTTGCAACGCCCAGAAGGAGGCACCTCCGACTATATAAAGTATATATATTATTGATCAGTGTGACGAGAGAAATCGATTGAGTGATGTCCGTCTGTCTGTCTGTCCGTCTGTCTGTCCGTCTGTTGCAACGCTGCAACGCAAACTAGTCCAGTTTTGAAACTATCAAGCTGAGATTTTCTATGGAAGTTTCTTTTTAGTGTACGCTGTATATATGTCGGAACAATTGGAATCGGACCATGGCGTCATGGGGCTGCCATAGAAACCAGCCCCTGACAATTAGGTTCTTCTAAGAAAAACTTGTTTATTTTTGTACCAAACTTAACGAAATTTCACCCAAGTGTGTTTCTAGTTAAGCCTCAAAACATATCTAGGAACGGGTGAAAGCGGAACACTACGTCACAGGGCTGTCATACTAACCAACTCCCAAATATTAGGTTCTTCTAAGAAAAACTTTTTTCTATATGAACCAATCTCAACCAAACGTCATCCAAGTGGGTTCCTAGTAAAGCTTCAAAACATAGCTAGGAACGGATGGAATCGGAACATCACGTCATAGGGTTACCATACAAACCAACCCTGAATAACAAGTTCTTCTAAGAAAAACTTGTTTGTTTGTCGTTTAATCCGACCTTAACCAAACTTTACCCAAATGTGTTCCTAGTCAAGCCTCAAAACATATCTAGGAAGGGTAAAATCGGAACACTACGTCATAGGAATGCCATACTAACCAACTCCCAAATATTACGTTCTTGTAAGAAAAACTTTTTCCTTTCTAAATCTTAACCCAAATTAATCCAAGTGTGTTCCTGGCTTAGTCTCAACGCATTCAGGAACAGATGGAATCGGAACACGTAATAGTGCTGTGGTATAAATTATTAACACAAAAGAAGCTTAAGTTTCATTCAAATGTGACGGGTATTCAAATTTCGGCTGCGCCCGAAATTAGCCTCGTTTTATAATTTCCTAGTTGAAAAATCAAACGTGAGGGGTCTCTGTTCCAATTTCGAAATTAAGAAATTTGGGAACGTTACGGCACTAGCCGCGTAGTATGCTGTATCGAAACTATCGCGAAGTACCAGTTTGGTGTATCTCCGGACTTCTCTCTCGAGATCTTTGAATGCACTCTTTATATTTGGTGGAGGGGAAGTATTGTCCATTAGATGATGGTGTGTATGGTGATCCACGCGGTAACAACCAACCAGATCTTGGAGAGATAAGAGAAGATAATGATCTTGCACTGGTAACATTCTGGTTTCCTGATGAAGATGACCCTGCGACGACATCAGGTGACAACCTGTAGCGATACATACATAGATCAGCATTCCGACATGTCCGGATTTTATTCCAGTTTGTTTCAAAGCCCCTTGTGACCACGCCGCTGCATATTCAGGAGTAGCTAGACCTATCGCTCTGGGGAACTCCCTGCCTAATTCTCCTATACTTTGAACAATTTCCTTGATAGTCGAAAGTATGCAGGATTCCTCCCAGCTCGATAGTTGGTATCCCATCTGACCTCTTATGCCTGTGCAGGATTATACGTATTTAGGAGATTTGGCAACAGGTCGAGAGCGACTAAGTTTTGACACAGGGTGTTTTTTGATTGAAGGGGATGGGTAATCATAACCAAAGCTGTTATGGTACTATGGATCTGCCTGAAGCCATGCTGGTGAGAAGTGAGTCCAGCAAGAGATTTGCGTCTTTACCGGGTTTTAGAATGGGCGATAATTCGCGTCTTTTTCCAGGATTCAGGGTTGACAAGGGCATTATATATGATATTTTGCGAGGAAATATCGTTCGTTTATTTAATGCGGTTACTGTCTATTAGTGATGCCCTATGCCGCACAAGGGGTTAACAGGAACTAGAGAGACTGTCTATGAGTAACATGTGCACACAGCGTTCCTCCCCGTTAACGTCTTTAATAGTTGAAATAGATTGGCTGCGTCAGCATCAGCATCGGCAGAGGCATCGGCATCAGCAGAAAAATTTCAATTTAGAACACACGCATTTGCCTTTGATGACCCACATTGACAGCAGCGGCAGAAGCATCGGCAGAAGCATTTTTCTGCTTCTGCCGCTGCTGTCATTGTGGGTCATCAAAGACAAATGCGTGTGTTCTAAATTGAAAATTTTCTGCTGATGCCGATGCCTCTGCCGATGCTGATGCTGACGCGGGATATCTAATTCAACCATAAGTCTCATAAATGTATGGATTTTCGGATGCCGCTGAAAACGGGTCCGACGGCGAACGTGTTAATACCGCTTCCACGATTTATTTTATTCCTTAATATTTCAAATGAATTTATGAATTTATCAACGGTTTTTCTAACAATCTAGAGCTAATGATAGCCACTTAACAGTTGCAAGCGTAAAATAGGAATATTGGATTAAGTCGCTAAAGTGACAAATTACTTAACAAAATTAATTTGCTTTACTTAACACCGTTCTCCTTTCATCGTCTATTGAAGATCGACTATCGGTCATAATATATAGGTTTCTGCGAAGTCAACCGTTTCCATCAATAAATCATTTTGCCATCATAACAAATGACACTTTGATTAAGCAATTAGCGACCTTATAAAATGAACGATGTCTTTGCGTCGCCAACGAAGATGTTACTATCTGTTTGGCGTTTAGTTATTGCAGATTTCGCAGACCGCGACTTGAAAATGCACCAAGAACAAGAACCAATGTACCAAATGGCAAGACAGAATGTACTTTGCGTGAAACTGTCGCGTTATCGTCTAATAAATTTTATTAATTTTTTTCGCGGGCTCTTGAAACACCAGTGCTATAAGTCGCGTTAGTAAATATACATGTAGAAACCAAGCAGATGAATTTGCTGTCTACTTTGTAGGGACTTCAACGAGTGCACATATAACTAAATCGTAAGATTTATGTAATAATATTAATACACCATGGAGGAAGCCACTATGTGCTCTTCGTTTCCCAGAGCAGGAATCAGAGCAGAAGGCAAGTGAACACGTTGTTGACCAGCTCGTTCAAATCGAACATTGATATTTTACAACACCTCAGTGATTGGTGGTGTACATGGAAGGCAATAAATTATTTATACGCAAGGTGACTGAATTTGCATAATAGGGAGGGCTGGTTAGAGCAGTTAATATTAGCATAGACTACGGCAGTAGTATTATGAAATCGACTAACTAAATTTTTAAATTGATTGTCAGATTTACCTTCGAAAACAATTATTGTAATATAATCTATCGCGAATCTTTTGGGATAAAGGGGTCCGTGGACAAGATATGAGAATCACTTACTTAATCGATGGAATGGACTTTTGTCTACGAGTTACTATGCACTAGGGATGTAACGGATGTGGTTAAACGGATGAGGATGCGGATGCGGATCAATGAAAACGTATATTTGCAGATGCGGATGTGAATACGGATGCGGATGTCATAAAATTTGCAAATGCGGATGCGGATTAGCTATAAAAAATATATGAATTGAATTTTACTAATACCGAAAATCAGATTCAGATTTCAGGAATACATATTCGACATGTTAGAAGTAAAAGTACAAGGAAGGGCCAGCTTAACAAAATGTGCAATCCTTTTGAGTGCTGGACAAAATCATTAGCTTCATTAAAATGCAGTGTCATAGTGGAAAGCCTTTCTTTTCAATTAATTTTTTTCATTTTGGACCTTTTTTAAATAAGCCCCATAACTTTTGAAAGAATGCCATTTCAGCCGTAAAATTGTGTATAACTATTCACAATAAGTTCAAGATCATTTTAAGGTAAACATTGAGTCGCTCCGGTCATGGACACTCATTATACCCCCCATTTGTATTTTTCAAAACGGTATGTCCATAACTCACCCCAAAATTGGAGCAGAGTGCTAAATTTGGTTTGTTGCGATTGGTGGTGGATAGTCACCCCACCCACCAAAAATCAGTTCATTCGGATAAAAACTGAGGGTATCTTCCATACAGCAGTTTGTTCTACGTACTACTCATTTTATAATCTGTAGACAAAGTTGTCTTGGGTCACTAATAATTTGATGTAGTTTTTCTCGTTCTCAGACCATTTTTCTGTATCTATTGCCTTTTCTGAAATAATCGCAAAAAAACGGAAAAATGCCCCCCTTTCACCCCTTTTTTAAAGGTTACGGACCCCCAATCGGTTGGGACTTTTAATGCCATAATCTGGGGACCATCCCCAACCATAATCAAAAAAAAAAATTCCGATGTAGGATTTTTGCCGTTCGATTTTCTTAGACTAATATCTACATGCATTAGATTTGGTTTCTTGCAATCGCTATTAATTCTCTATTCTATGAGTAGCTTAGAATGTAGATGATTAGATGGGAAATTTGTTTTTTATTGATATCCGCATCATATCCGCATACAAAACTGCGGATTGCGGATGCGGATAAGGATGTCAACATGAGGATGCAGATGCGGATGCGGATGTAGAATTTGATGCGGATTATCCGCAGTTGCGGTGCGGATGCGGATATCCGCAACATCCCTACTATGCACTCAATCTAAACTTGAAGCAGTTATATTAGCTCCGAACTGATACGAGAGGAATATGTCAGGGTTTGTCATAAATACTTTAACCTGCACGGTTGAATTGTACTATAAATTCTAAAGTATGATGTGCTGCACGGATTCTCATTATATGTAATATAGTTCAGTAATATCGTGTCGATTTAGTACCAATCCGTGAAAAAAGTACAGAAGTTTTTTTCTCACTCTTTCTTTATGTATTATGGGGCGCTGATTCCGATTATGAACTTTGCACCCTAAAAAAAGTGCCGCAACCTTTAAAAAAGGGGGGAAAGTGGGGCATTTTTTCGGTTTTTTGCGATTATTTCAAAAACGGTAAGAGATACAGAAAAATGGTCTGAGGACGAAAAAAACTACATAAAATTATCTTTGCAATGATATATAACACATTAGAGTTTAATTGAATATTTCGGCGTTAGAATAGAACATAAATTAGAATATTTTCATTTTAGACCTTTTTTAAAAGCTCCATAACTTTTAAAAGAACGCTTGTTCAGCCGTAAAATTTTGTACAAGTATTCACAGCAAGTTTAAGATAATTTTAACGTAAACATTGAGTCGCTCCGGTCAAGGACCTCCATTATCCCCCCCATTTAAATTTTAAAAACTGCATATCGATAACTCCCCCCAAAATTGGAGCAGAGTGCTAAATTTTGGTTTGTTGCGATTGGAGGTCATAATCACCCCACCCACCAAAAATCAGCTCATTCGGATAAAAACTAAGGGTATCTCCCATACAAAGTAACCCATCAAGAGTTTGTTCTACGTACAACGTACTACTCATTTTATAAACACTGTAGAACAAAGTTGTCATGGGTCACTTTGTATGGGAGGTACCCTTACTTTTTATCCGAATAAGCTGATTTTTGGTGGGTGGGGTGACTATGACCTCCAATCGCAACACACCAAAATTTAGCACTCTGCTCCAATTTTGGGGGGAGTTATGGACATGCCGTTTTGACAAATTTAAATGGGGGGATAATGGGGGTCCTTGACCGGAGCGACTCAGCGTTAACGTTAAAATTATCTTGAACTTGCTGTTAATACTTGTACAAAATTTTACGGCTGAACTAACATTCTTTGAAAAGTTATGGAGCTTTTAAAAAAGGTCTAAAATGAAAATATTCTAATTTATGTTCTATTCTAACGTCGAAATATGCAATTAACACGTTGGCTGCGGCAGTCATTTTCGGTATCTTCTTTCCTGTGCGGCACATGCCCCCGGGGGCATGTAAGTCGTTATTATTCATGTGCGGCACATGCCCCCGGGGGCATGTGGCTACTGCAACAGTAAATGAGCTCTCATATCCCGGAATTTAATTTTAATCGATCAAAAACTAGATAAACTACTTCCTTAGGTACAAACCTGTCTTCAATTCAGCCAGGAGCCGATTCCAAATAATTCTAATAATAAATTGTAATTTTTCGTTATTTTTCGTCTTTGCTTTGGCCAATCGACCATGCGACGCGAGCATTCCGATATGTTAGCACTAAAAAAATGTATTTTCGCACTTCAATTCAGCAAAAGACTACTAAATGAACACGATGGAACCAAAAATTAATTCCAACGGTGTTTTTTTCTGGCACCCCATTAACAAGAAATACATGCCCCCGGGGGCATGTGCCGCATATGAGTAATAATTTATTACTCCTGTGCGGCACATGCCCCCGGGGGCATGTATTATGTTTTTGTTATAATATTATAATAGAGGACGAACTAAGTAAAATGCTCTTTGTCTCGCTAAAATCGGATGAAAATTATAGATTTTATAGCTTTCGCACCTGGAGAATAAAAAGCAAATTTTTCAGCCGCACACAAATAATAACTATCACATGCCCCCGGGGGCATGTGCCGCAGCCAACGTGTTAAACTCTAATGTGTTATATATCATTGCACAGATAATTTTATGTAGTTTTTTCGTCCTCAGACCATTTTTCTGTATCTCTTACCGTTTTTGAAATAATCGCAAAAAAACGAAAAAATGCCCCCCTTTCCCCCCCTTTTTTAAAGGTTGCGGCACGTTTTTTAGGGTGCAAAGTTGATATTCGGAATCAGCGCCCCAAAATACATATAACAAAATTGAGAAATAAACTTCTGTATTTTTTTCCTGACGAAAATACGATATTATTGGACTAATAGTGTAGCTAAGCAGGCTTGAAGACAGTGGCGGATTTACCCATTTGCTGCCAGTAGGCTATTCACATATCGCCGCCCCTATTGAAACCCTACTTTTTGTCGAAAGTGAATATTCGGGAAGAATTATGCTTTATTTACCTCCAATTATTTTCAATTTACACTTTGTACTGAAATGCGTGTGATCTTCGGGCTTTCCACTTCGTGGGTCTTAAGCATTCTTCAAAATTTATCACTGAGTGTTAAGCGTATCCAATAATTTTATGCTTGGAGAATCGGTTTAAAGCGGTGAATCCCAAAGAGTGGGAGGCTCAAATATTGATGCAGTTTATGAATTATCGTTTGCTTCGCGACCACCATTTTGAATCAAAACAAGATTTCATATTCTTTAATAAAAAAAAAACAGCTTGACCAAATCTGTTTGATGAGCACCGCTAAGAATATTTTAGGCCGGAAAAAAATTAAAAAATCACTTGATATGGCTAATATAAATTGATGCCTAAGTTCGCGCTTCTTATATAAACAGCACCAGCCATAGCTAGTCATTTTTGGATAATACACTGAACGAAAACAATAGTACCATTGACTATTTTCCATATTAACCTAAGTATTTTACCCCATGATTCTCAGCCTATCATGTCATAGTCAGCTCAACTATGAAACCTAGTTGATTTTTGACTTGATTGCAAAAAAAAAATAAAAAAAAAAATTTCGCGAGCGCGCAGAGCGCGAACGCTGGGTTGGTGAGCGTAGCTCATTGTCCTCTTCTATATTTTATTAACCTCTTTACGCTCTAAATTGCATAAGAAAAATCCTACCTACAGTGGGATTCGATCCCGAGACCCTATGATTTGGAGACGAACGCCCTACCTACTAGACCAACCACACTCTATAGTGATGAAGTTTGTAATTTATACCATACATTGTGAGACATCGCATTAAAGAAATAGCAAAGCTAATATTAAAAAACAACTATGCCGTAGTTGTTTTCACTTGTGGAAGATATGAGATGTAAACGATCATTTAATTGGTTGAAAGAACTATTTCTTAGTACAAATCAACCATTTTCATGGTAAATTTGAATTAGTAGTATTAACTTGGTTGCATAGTTAATGTTACAATAAGTTTTCTCTGAGTGTAGGATCCTTGTTAGAACACTTGCGGATTTTGTTCGCCTTAGTAATGACAATTATTAGTGGCGTAACGTTTTTTAAATTTGTTGTGTTCAAAATCAAAGCTGAGGCCCTTTGTTTATACAGTCGAGTTTCCGATTTATTTTATATCCAATCCTTAATCCAATGCTGGACGTGATTGAACTGTCGCGTCAGTTATTTATTTATAGAATACGAGTAGTGTCTGCTGAACGAAATTAATATTTTCTGATCCTCAATTGTCACTCTGTTTCATATATTTTTTAATATTTCCTCAAGGGCATTCGGTGGCTCAATGGTAGAGATGAAACTCTATCTCTGATTTTCCGGTGCATGGGTTCAAACCCCACTGTCACCATTGATGTTTGTGTTGTCCATTGGTAACCGGTTCGTCGATGCAAATTGTCCCGGAGCTACCCGTTGATACAACGGCCAAGAGCTGCCGAAACTCCCCTCGATTCAAGAGGAAAAAAATTCCTTGACTCGCTACAACAAAAGCAAATATTTTTCAAAACGAAATTATAGCTCTGCAATCAATTTTTAATCAGCAGCCCTCACAACTACATTTGTGTGTCAGTGCATTGAACAAGATTATCACTAAGGTCATTACCAGCGTTGCCACTCGTGTTACAATTGTAACATTTTGTTACAATTTCCAATTTCTTGTTACAATGTTACACCCCGACCAATTTTGTTACAATCGGGCAAGAGTGGAGAACAAAATTATATTTTAATATTTTTCTACTATAATAAGTGACATGAAGAAGTATTTTGAAAAACAAATTTTCTATTCTATTTTCTATTTTCTATATCACCCATCGATTCAGTCAGGCATGTCAAACTTGTGTCCCACATCGCAGTTTTGTGACGCCCGCGGCAAGATCGGATAAAATAAAAAATGTAAATGTTTCTACAAAATTAAAATTTTGAGTTGTTGAACTAAAATCTAGGAAATGTATTAAACCTCGTCAAGAATTCGATAGCTTATGCAAACTTAAATTATTTTTTTAAAAAATCCTACTCTCTGTTCTAGGAAGCTAGCGGTTCTTCAAAGTACTTTTGTGCAGGAAAATATAAAGCCCCTAGTGAAATCGTTTTCTCTCGAGATTTATTTAAAAAAGCAGTATTCTTTGCTTTGCCACAGTTGCATCATACCTCGTGTTCACATTTTTAAGGTACCTCTTTGTTCGAGCTTAATTATTGTTATTTCTGGTTCTGATTCGGAAATAGTGGTTGTTGATCGACCCACCAAATTTCGCCCATTTGGCCTAGGTCAGGTTTTGATTTTGATACCAGTGGATTAAGTGCCCGTTTTAGCTGGTCCTTCATTGATTCAGGATCAGTGTTCATCATTCAATTGTACCAGTTAAATTGCGCCTTCGAGTCAATTCTATAAAAGAATTGGATTCTACCTTGACGCAGATTTAAACCAAACATTTACAAAATTTTTAATGCAAGCTTCATATAGGCACCAAGTTTCATTTTAAAAATTGAGAGGGAACGAGATAGTTCGATTCAAATTGATTCGCGAGTGGTTTGATAGTATTTTGATGGATAGGCAAGAGCAGATGAGCAAACTTGTCTGACAACGTTCGACATCTTTATTAACGGGTTCGGAGCCTTTTTTCGCACTCACTTTGAAAGCTCAAGCAATGTCTGAGGTACTAGAGGGAGCATCTCATTTTGCGACAACATAAAGAACTGGGGTGCCCCTTCATTCATTCGGAGACTAAGCTTCTGTGCAGAGCAGTGTCAATATTAATTGCGAGATTTCTAAAAAATTGCTTTTGTATTAAATCTGTTCTTAAAGTGGTATCAAACTAATTGTGGAAATTTTGACATATCGGCGTTTCATCATTTCAGGGTACCTGTATAGTAATATGATTTCCAAGATTAATTGCGAGATTCCTATATTTCCTTATTTAAAGTTGTATTGTGCCCTGAAATGCTGAAATGTTTTATAATAAATACTATCACGTGAATTTTTCGTTAAATCAATGGATTCGCTATAATACCTATACGGAATTTATTTATTTATAAAACAGAATGGGTAACATTTTCAGAAAAAGTCAGTCAAGACATCCAAATTTGTACGAGCAATATGTTCATTAACACCAATATTTTAAAATTTGTTACACTAAACCTCAAAATGTTACAATTTTGTAAAATAAATGTTACACTTAGAAATCTGAAAACGGCAACCCTGGTCATTACATTGCAAGAGAAAAAAAGTTTCTCAAATCCACACTGAAAAAAACACACAATAACAATGTTCTTTCTAATTGCCTACCTCCTGATAGCTGCAAACTTTACAGTTGTAGGTACTTGATTTTTAATTATTTAATTTCAATTTTCTTATTTTGTGGCATTGTGCGAGTACCGGCATTGAGTACACAGTTCTAGAGTAATTATGTCTGGGAAACCAATCAATCAATCGACGAAAATCCGTCGAATTTGATATGAAATTGGCGAGTTTTCATATCAAACATTGAAACATTCGATTATTTGACATGGAAGTTCGCAAATTTTACATGGAAATTCGTCAATATGGCATGGAAACTCGTACACATGATTTTTAAATTTATCAATTAGAAATGGAAATTAAAATTAATTTGTTAAATGAAAACTCATCATGTTGATTGGAAAATCGATCAATTTGAAGTTGAAATTCGTCAATATTAACCTTCGGGCGGGCGCAATGCATCTGACAGATTAAGTGACCAGTTTTTGTTGCGCCAATCAGCGATATGAAAAGGGAGAGATCTGAAACTCACAGTAGCTTAATTTTTATCGATCAACTACCCAAAGCAGTTTTCAGTTCCTATCTACCATATGTCTGAGGGGCGGGAGGGGATAAAATAATCTCTCAGATGTATTGCGCCCGATTGTGTTATTTTCTCCTTTTCTATGAAAATTCCCACTTATTATACTCTTCACATTGCGTAATAACGTTGTGTTGACTCTTAGGCTCACGAAATCGTTCAATAGTGTGTTTTTAGAGAAATAAGCTCACAATCTGTAACAAGTCCAGTTGTTAGAGGGTTTTTAAATATTGAAGCGATTGAAATTGGAATATTCTCAGAAAATTTAAAATGTGAAGGGTATTAAACTTTGTGAGCCAGAATTTGTTTCTAATATTTTGTAGAACTGTTTCAAAAAGGCAATGCAACAAATAGGAGTGTAAAACACACACAAACTTAGTTACATCCTATTTTGTGCACTTAATCTGCCCGATCGTGTTAGGATTAGTATTGCGCCCGCCGGAAGGTTAATAGAAATTTCATCAATTTGACGTGGAAATTTGAAAATTTGATATGAGCATTAAACTTGATTTTGAAATTCTTTTATTTTTTTTTCATGAATTTCGTCATTTTGATCTGGAATTACGTCAGCTGAAATTCGTCAATTTGTAATGGAAACTAGTCAACGTTATTTGGAAATTCATCATTTTGAAATGGAAATTTGTCAACATTATTTGAAAATTAATCAATTGACATGAGAATGCGCTGTTTTTAATGGAAATTCCTCAACACAATTTGAAAATTCGTCAAAATTATTATGAAATTCGGCAGTTTGACATGGAGTTTTGTCAATTAGAAATGAAAATTAATCAACATGACTTTGGAATTGATGAATTTGAATTAAAAATTCGTCATCTCGACGAAAATTTGTCAATTTGGAATGGGTTTGTGTCAATATTTTAAAAGCAATACTTTTAAGTTGAACTTAAGGCATACATCGGCAGTTGTAGTTCGGTACTTCTGACTAGTTAATATTGTTATTTAAAACAAATATCTCGGGTTTTCAGGGCCATTTTGGCTTGTGGGCCCATGGTCCACTGAACACATGGAACACAGTACGCCACAGAATTATTTTTCTCGATGTATCACTGAAACCATGTGGATAGCCGAACTTATGGCGAAAAAACGCATATTTTTGGTTTTTGGCCAACATTTTATCAGTGGCACCAGGCATGGCAGACTTCACAAGGGAGTATCAACTGAAACAAATTTGAAGTGTCTGGTTTGAAAATAATATCTTAAAACCCGTTGCGTCACAGGTACGTCCAGTGGGCGTATACTCGGTATATAAAACGTTATAACTCAAAAGCCTTATCCACCCCGACTGTCTGGTTTTCTTCTATTCGTCCATCAATTTGTTACTGATAATGGGGTAAAAAATATTTTCCCATCAGCATTACCCCCGGGCGTGAGTAACTGTGTTTCGCAAACCATAAACGTCTATCAGACGCAGCCTGTGATCCGCACTACTTTTTTTTTCTGTTCATCTAAGATTCTTCTTACCCGGAGTTGCATTTTTGGTCGATTTTGGTTACTTATTGTTTGTAACAAATATTAAAATGTACTAATGAATGCAATTTTCGGAAACTGATTTTCTGGAAATTGTTGTTGTAACTGTATAAAATGACAACAACAACAAATAGGAATTCCAATGGTGACGGACTTTTGCTCTTTCCTCTTTGTGATATAATTATTTTTTGCGTAAATACCTATTTTGTTTACAGATGCTAAAGTATTTTTGTATTTCAAAGTTATTGAACTAAAATGTAGATTTCAAAGCGGCATATTAATGAAAAAGTATTTTCTTTATAAAATCCGAAAAAGCGCTCATACAAATTTTAATATTAAAAGAAATTAAGTTTATGTTCTAAAACGATTATTTTTTTATTTTAGAAACAATTTTTGAAATATTTGCGTAGCAATATTCTTCCTCTAAAAAAAATAAAAAAATAGCCGAAAACGCCTAATAATAATTTAAATTTTAATTAATTAATTAAAAATTAAAAACATATTTTTTATACTATAACTACCTTTTTCGGTTTTCTTTTTATTTTGCTAAAATAATGAAAAGACCATGGTTGATCATTTGCTAAACTAAAACATTGAATAAAGCAGACAAAATTAAGAAAATAAAATAATTTCGCTCATATACGTCTGTCAGACGTACCTGTGATCACAACTGATTTTTATAGCCTGTGACGCAACGGGTTAATAAATAAATTGAAAACAACTTGATTTGTCTTGTTTCTTGTATTAGTAAAATTTGGTTGAACAAAACCAGCATCATTAGGAATATCATAACTCAAAAATTTGCGTTCATTTTTAGCTTTCCTGTTTTAAATACGAAAGTCACACCTCACATACCTAATATATAAATTTAAGTGGAATTTAAAAATTAATCGAAATTCTCGTTCCCTAAGACATTCAGCTGAATTGATGCTGATGCCCTTTTCATGTTTAAAATTCCCTGAAACTCGATCGCCTTGATTACAAGATGAGGAGATTATTTTTTGGATGAAAGTTAATGTTAGTTTTTTTTCCACCTCTGGATTTCTAACATAAATTTTTGTAATTTCTGACGACAAAGAGCCGAAACTGCAAATGTTTTTTAAAGGTTGGACATCGCAAGGCATGAAAAAAACAGGAAAAATCTTGGTTTGGGAATTTAAGCATAAATAGCCTTCAATATTTACGCTCAGTCTTTGGTGTTCTTAGATAATGGCGACAAATTCCTTTTCATATTTATATCTCACTGAGGGTACACTTTGCCTGTTCCCAAACCGTATAATGATGATAAGTGCTACATTCCTCGGCAGTGTGAACAACCTAAGAAAATATTTTCCCGGAATTTGCCGCCGCGCTGAAATCTGCCGTCCTAGGCTCAAGCCTACTCAGCCTACTGGTAAATCCGACACTGCTTAAAGATATGGACTGGATTGATTAAATTTACTAATCTCAAGGTCCATCTAGATTAGTCGCCAAATGGCGTCACGTGCAGCCAAATGGCTGTTGTCATTCCATCAAAACTGATTGCCATTTGGGTGTGCGTCCATTTTTGATATTCGATATGGCAACTCTACCAACCGCTTTGACAACCGCTTGTCAAATTCAAAGTGACAATTTTCCAACTTTTGTTCGTTCTTTTGTGTGAAACTGAATAAGGGTCGATTAAGGTAGGGTTTATAAAAGAGTTTATTTTTGAACCATTTAATTCCCAAAAAGTACGTATGCGGACAGGTAGAATGGAATTTTGCTAACGATTTATTAACTCAATGTTTAACGAGACGGAGGCTAATTTCTGGCGCGGCCGAAATTTGGATACCCTTCGCTCTCTTCCGGGCTAAAAGTTTTTTCGGGCGTACCTACGACTTGTATTTAACCCCTCCCCCCAATTCTTTTCCTTCCGTCTTCACAAAAGTTCCGTTGCGTCGATAAAACAATATTTGTGTGGGGTTTGGTTGGAATAAGTGGGCAAATAAAAATATTTACTCAGAGAATGTTATTGGGGGATGCGGGAGCATGGTCCCATAGTTCGATTCCATTCGTTTCGACCTTTTTTGTTGCTTTGATTAAGACACATTAATTCAAGGTTTTGTGAAATTAGTGGAAAAAATGTTTCTTAGAAGAACCTAAATGGGGGGTTGAGTTATTATGACAGCCCCATGACCCCATGGTCCGATTTGATCAATTCTCACATATGTTGTGTGTCATCAATAGAAATACATTTGTGTGGAATTTGGTTGAAATCGGTGCACAAACAAAAAAAGTTTTTCTCAGAAGAACCTAATTTGGGGGGTTGGGTTTGTATGGCAGCCCCATGACCCATCCATTTGATCCATTCTCACATACGTTGTGTGACATCAATAGAAATACATTTGTGTGGAATTTGGTTGAAATCGGTGCACAAATAAAAAAGTTTTCTTAGAAGAACCTTATTTTGGGGGGTTAGGTTTGTCTGGCAGCCCCATGACCCCATGGTCTGATTTTACCGATTCAAACATACAAACTAGATGGAATCATGATTTCACCAAGCTGTCCGACATACTAATTCAATTAGTAAACGAAAATTTACTGGTAATGGGCGACTTCAATGCCAGGATCGGAGACGAGATGCCATTGGCCAACCAAATGGGAAATGCAACCAGAAGGACTAAGGATAATACAGTCAATGCATGCGGGAGAAAACTGTTGGATCTTATTGACTCTTTTGGACTGAAGATTTTCAACGGGTGTTCGCATACCGATGCTGATGGAGAATGTACTTTTGTGGGACGTCAAGGACATTCTGTTATCGACCTATGCCTGGCCGGAGGGGACTGGCTTCCCCTCATTACGGATTTCACGGTAGGAAATCGTATGTTCTCCGATCATCTCCCAATTATTGCACAGAGAGAAATGATTAGTCGATTACAAGAAAAACATTTGTTAATAGTCTCAAAAGTTTTCATTAATTTCTGGTCATAGGTGTATTTTTGTTGAAACTGCAAAACGATTTTGTTTGTTTATGCAAAACATCTTTTGGAAAATTATATAAAAATTGTGTTGACATAAACAAAAAGTTTAAATAAAATTGATTAATTCAATATGCGATTTCAACAAATTTTATACTAAATATTTGGTTACGGTGAGAAGTTTCCATTGGTGATATCAATTAAAACTTTGTACCAATTACCCACTCCGCATTAATACAATTTTTGTCAATTTTACGAATATTTTAGTTGTCAGAATCAAATTTTAGTTGGTAATATTGTATAATTCTTTGATTAATTATACAAAACTGTTTTGTGGTTTTATGTAAAACCTTTTCGTAGTATCAATCAAAATATTATACCAAATATTTAATTAAAGTATTTTATAAATTCGTGTTAATTAAAATTTCTCCTAACTTTGCTAATCTTAAATTCTTATCAATCTCTAATTTCAATATAGCGTCTATTGAAATTTGGGATTGATAAGAACACTATTAACAAAGTTAGGAGAAAATTTGATTAACACGAATTTATAAAATTTTTAATTAAATTTGTAACTCAATTCGGCCTGTCTTTTCATTTGTATTTGCCGACGCCAAAGAATACTTTAAGTCATCTATCATGTCAAGCGTTGAATGTCTTAATAAAAGTTAGTTGCACATAATCCTGTTTATTGAAATACAATAATTTTTTTATTAAAATTAGAAAAATTGTGACAAAATGTTTTAATGTAACACCTAGTTTATTATTAGATATAAACATAACCTTACAATGTAGAAATTCGTGAAGTCAGGTCTCCATCGCCGCTAACAAATAATGTGTAATGCATGCCAAGTTTAGTTATTCTATAAGAATATACAAATAATGATTTTATATCTGTTATTTTGATTTTAAAGTTTTGAGTTTAAAATGTTTTAAGTTAATTTATTACAAAATACATAGTATATAAATATTGGACTTACAATTGTGGCATCAGAAATCAATGAAGATTGAAGAGTGACTATTTATTATTGCCTGTATCATATCCACACAGTGCTTAGTTGAATCCATAATCCTAGCATGTACGGCTTATGCAAATTTTTCCTGTCCACTAGTTCAAACGTTGTCGGCAAATGTGTCTTGTAAAACCTAAGGTATGAAAAGAAGAAATTATCTTAAAGCACAAGAAAACATTAGTCTTACCTTTTGGAAACGCCACTCGAAAAATTAGGCCCGACATTTTATCTGCACCCCTAATTTAGGACAATCTATTTTTATCGTTTTCGCCAGCGTCTTTGCTTTCTCACAAAATAAGTCTTTAATTTATAAGTTATTGGAAACAAACACTTTTTCACCATTTCTAGCACACAATCATTTTTTTCACAACACTCGGAAAACAAATATGCCCGTACAAAAGAGCAACTAAATATGAAAATCTTTGCTGTTCCAAATAAATGAATAGCTAGATTGTACAAAGATTTGTTTTTTATGTCCTGCCTATAAAAACTGTACCGTTAGATATGGTAAAAATTTCGTATTTCTAACAAAAGATATAGTTCTGGACATTCTTGTTCATACTTGCATAGAAAGACTGTCTGTTGGATAACAAAAGTTTTTGTTAACATTACAAAACTGTGTGTTATATTGTAAAATTATTTGGCAATTTTCTTTGTTGATTTCCCCTGCCCAAAAGATTTGTTATATTCAACAAATGTTATAGTGCTCGTTGTCTTTATCATTTCTAGATTTTATTGCAGCTAAAGTTTTTGTTATTTTAACCAGAAAATTAAATCGTTCTAACAGAATATTTTTTAGTTGTCTTGACAAAATTTGGTTTGTCATATCAATCAATCGTGTTGGTTAGTAGTACCAATTTATTTGCAGGTGTAAAAAAAGAATTGCTACAAAGCAACAAAACCAGCATCAAACAATTGTGATTTGTTGGTATTGCAAATTTATTTCTCTCTGTGTGCAACGATTGGGATAGAATGTATCGCCAGAACGAATACAACGAAAATGAATTTACTCCCCAAAATCCAATGGAAGAAAGAGCTGGCGACACAATATAAAGAAAAACTTCAGCAAAATTTATCACATAATACCGATGTAACTATCACGAAACTGGCAGAAATAATCAAAGAGAGTTCACATACGGTACGGCCGAAGAGCTTCTCCAAAAATCCTTGGTTCGACCGCGAATGCGAGAAAAGTAGGAATCGCTCTTTTGCTTGGCTAAGATTATTCCGAAAGTATAACAATACATACACAATGCAGATATATCATCAAGCAAATCAGCAATTCAAAATACTATGCAGACAAAAGAAGCGATATTTTTACCAGGAACAGGCCAGAATACTAAGTACATGCACCACATCAAAGGACTTTTGGAGAACTGCAAAGCGACTAAACGGAGCTGATAGCTACATAATTGGGCAAGGTATTGATATTACCAGGCTGAGAAATCATTTCGAAGAAATCCTTCATGCAACCGATTGTGACTGCACTATACAATTTGCAAGACCAAACTGGACCAATGAAATACTGGATGCAACGATTACTAGGGCAGAATTTAATGCAGCCTTGGAAACTTGCAAAGATAATAAGGCACCTGGAAGTGCCCGAATTCCGGTGGAGCACTACAAATACGGAGCTGAAATCCTCCAGGATATTCTCACAACAGAATTTAATCGCATAATGGATAGCGGAGAAGTACCCAACGATTTCCGGGACTCAATAATATTTCCAATACACAAAAAGGGAAACTTAAATGATCCGTCGTGTTACCGTGCCATTTCCTTCCTTAACTCGTCAGGAAAAATTTTTGCGACGCTTCTCCAGGAAAGATTTGTCAAATGGCTGAATGCCGAAATTATTATATCAGTCAACCAGGCAGGATTTAGGAAAGGATACTCCACTAACGACCATATATTTGTACTACAAACCTTCGCCCGGCATTACCTAAACACAAAGAGGAAATGATACGTCTTTTTCGTGGGCGGCTTTTGACACCGTGGATCGCATCGCTTTATTTTATAAACTGTATAATAGTGGCATGTCATCCAAATTCGGCCATGTAATAGAAAAGATGTACGAAAATACGACTGCAATTATCTGGAATGGGGAACAGCTATCGGAGTCATTCAGTACGAATATCGGAGTACGACAAGGATGTAAACTGAGCCCGGACGCCTTCGCAGTCTACGTTAATGGTATCCTAGATGGCATACCTTTGGTTTTCGCTTGAAAGGCTTACTTTATCCTGATGATATGGTTTTCTTTGCCCGATCACCACGAGAACTACAAAAAATGATCAACCATATAGAATCCTACTGCAAACAATGGGAACTTACCCTTAACTTGCAAAAATCAAAAATCATGATCTTTAAAAAACGCTTCCGACTAGCGAGAACTGAGAAATGGACATATGTACAACGGACACGATATCGAAGTGGTTAGAGAATACCCGTATTTGGGAATGCTAAAAACAAGTAATCTCTCCATGGAAGCGCACCTAATCAGAAGGTAAAAGAAGCGAAATGGGCAATATGCACAATATGGAAAAATTGCTTCAACAACGCAGACCTTTCTCATACCGCGAAGTACAAAATAGTTCAAGCTGCAGCCAAGTCAGTACTTTTATACGGTGCCCAAGTATGGGGCGGAGAGCAATACGAAGAGGCAGAGAAACTGCTGCGGTTTTATTTAAAACGCATGTTCCAACTTCCAGTAACCACACCCGACTATATGCTGCTCCAGGAAACAGGGCTTAGACCATTGTTAGTAGATACTCTCAAAATACACATCAATTATCTAATTAAAATATCTGCAATGAGCGATGAACGACTCCCGGAAAGGATTTTGATGCACGAAGTAGAGACAAGGACTGGAACATATGCGAATTTGCTGGAACTGGCGAGTCAAAATGGGACCCATATGGATTGGGACGGAAAAGAAGAATCGGGATACAAACTGAGGAAACTCCTAAGCGACGTTGAGCAAGCGATAAAATCTTCAACTGCAGAAAGGGCGACTATGTCACAGCATCGCGAATCATACCCCAGCCTAAACCACAACCTGGGAAATAGCACATATTTTTGAAATGAATATTCAAGGAGGAAAATATCCCTTATATTTCAAGCGCGCGGAAAGCTGCTTCCATTGAATTACAGCCCATACCGCCCGGATTTACCCGTCTACTGCAGTCTATGTAATTGGACAGCAAGAGAAGATACACGACATTTCCTAGGTAAATGTCCAGTTCTGAAGGAAGTTAGAAGATCGTGTTTTGGAATGGACCTATTGAGCGACGAGGAAATCGAGGCTTCTTTGAACAGTCATGATTGGGATAAGCTTTACGAATTCTGTAATATAGCACTAAGCTATAGACAGCGAATAATTAATGAAAGCATCTAAATTACACAAATCGCCTAATGGGGAGATCTGGGTAGGTGAACACGCAGAATCTGGAGATGTGTGAACTTCACCACCCAGCTCTCTCCAAACACTAATATGAGAATGCGGTTAACAGGCTAAAAACATAAAAAATATCTAAAAGTACTTACTAAAATATATATGTTATGATTTAACAAACAACTTTTTTATTTCTTTTTAAAATTATAATATACGACGACGTCTGAACGTCGTGCTCGCCTAAGCGGAAGTGAACGAGCACACGTTCCTCTCCATGACAGCTCGACAATCATGACGCATTCAGCATAGTGGTACTGCCCCATGATTGTCGACTTGCCATGTTACAAAATTATGGTATCCTAACATATACATATATATGTAAATATAAATAAACTTAATAAACTAATTTATATAATTTAATTGAAAATTGAAAAAAATCTATATAAATTGAATTTAATGTAATATAATGTAGAAGAAAATCAACCAATTTCGGGCAGACGGCTTTAAGCCACGCCAATTTCAGTTTTTTCCCAAACTATGTATAAATAAATAAAATAACAGGCGCGACAATCCAGCATTGGACTAAGGCCGCAGGATGTGTTAGTGACATCCTATTTCCAAGATCTTATCTGGTTTTTGTTGAGGTAATGAGATCAGCATCACGCTCAGCAGTGTTATTTATCCCCATAAATGGGTACTCGTTTAACATCTGAGTGAGATCATAGTCCGTCACAAGCTCGTGAGTTCGAAAAACACCATGGAGCACGGTGAGCTTCGAACTCATGAGCCTGTGCACCGAAGGTGCGCGCACTAACCGCTAGACCAGCCAGACTACCTAAACTATGTATACTACATTGTAATTTTTATAATGAAATACTAAAAAAAAATAATAAAAAAAAACATAAAAACTGCCTGCAGTAAAAAGAAGCATTTTTGCAAAATTTCAGCTTCATAGCTTTTAAAATGGCCGAGTAAAACGCGTAGCAACAGACGGACAGACGGACAGACAGACAGGCGGACATCGCCCAATCGACTCCCCATGTTATGCTGATCATATATGTATACTTATTATATCTATGATGCTTCCTTCAATGCGTTATTTGAAGTTTTACTACTCAATAAGATATCCCGCAAGTCAATTAATTCTTCTTGCAGAATACATGAATTGATGGGAACATTACCACATTGTTTGCTTATACGGATACCTTATCAACATCTAAACAATAACAAGTCAATCGACTGTTGTAAGATATGATAGGGTCAGTTCAGTCCTTGAGGCGAAACTGAAAATGTGAGCAGTCGATCGATTTTATGCTACTTTTATTATTTGCACAATTCAAGCGATAAAATGAATATTGCGCAAACTCATTCCAATCTTCTTTTCTTAACATTAAGATATATGTAAGTGCGCATAAAGTTTATTCCAAAAAGCAGAACCAATTAGAATTTTACACAGCTTCCCGAATAATAATTTCAAAAGTTCTTTATATCGAAAAATATTTCGTACAACGAACGCCGCATGTCGGCCTACCAATATTATTGTGAGTACTAAACATACCATTCATTTTTGGCAAGAATTGGCCATACCATAGTAGGTGCATTCCTCTGAAGAAGGTTTGGTATATTTTTGTTATACGTGGTTGTTACAACAATCGGACTATTAGCTGGATGGATTTTCGCGCTAAAATGTGATGTTGATTTTTGATGTGTGCCTTACCTCAAGATTTTAGATACAATTCGCACTATTAACGCGTGCGTAATGTATATTTTGTAGATACGATCAGTGGGGTGCCAGAATGTAAGGTGTTGTCCCGTTAACGGAGGCTTGTGCGGCCCAATGCCTTGATGATAGAAAATATGATTAAACGGTCAGTAAAATGACGAGTACTTACATATGTGTAAAATATGCGATTTATTTGGTTATTAATAGTGAGGTTTGATGTTCATATTGCTTTTCGGATATCATTTGCTACACAAGTGCCAATCATTAATAGAATAGTCGAAATAAAATGACGAAGATAGCTGTAGATAGATAGTCATTCGTTTGGACTTAACGTATGTAATTATTTTGTGTTGGTGAACTTTGGTTGACTCTGCAGATGTAAAAAAGCAGCCTATGGCAAAATAAACCCAATTTATTACTGGGTATACAGTTTCCACAATAATCTCATCACAGCCCTTACGCATGGATGCCCTTATATCATGCATACACTTTAAAACTACAGAAACAACGATCAATTACATTATATGCTGTTTTGAAAACGAAAGATATAAGTCAGTAACCTTATAACGTAAACAAAAGATTTTTGACAATAACCTTCAATACAGATCAGTTCATTGCTTCTGGGTCTGGGACGAGATCTACCAGACATACAATTCACCAATTTAAAATTCATTCATTCTATTTTCTCAATAGTTAAAGACGGACTTTGAAGATAGGGTATGTCGTTTTTGGCTTTAGTGATCGAAAAGTGGATTAAGTCTACGTGGATTTGAACCGGGTGGATTTCGAGTCAGACTTCGGTTTCTTTAGCTCTTTCTTCATCAAAGCCGCCCTCGTCGGCGTTTTAAAGCACACCAAGGAGGAATATTGGACTAAGTATAGAGTAAGCTAGTATACGGACTCTGCAGTTTGAATTAACACTTCCGGCGGTTACCGGGTGAAGTCATCTGTGATCGTTTTTCTCAGACACTCGCGCAATTGCTTATGAATATTTGTGATAAAAAAAAAATTGTCAGATTGGGCTGAACGCCTTCTGTCGAATTGTATGTCCATCCTTAATGTTCTGTCTGAAGTGTATACGTTCCAATCGTCCAGGGGTGGTTCTAGTATTGATGTTACATGTGTAGACAGTGCGACTAGAATCTTGGAGTTTTATGGGGAAGATTCTATTATACAGTATGAGTGATCACAGCATCATTGACGTTCCTATGACCTCCAATGATTGATGGGTCGCTCGGGTGATGGCGGTGGTGGCTCTGGTGTTTTTTCGCGGGATATGGTGGTGGGAAATCCTTTGTTAAGGCGTTAGTCTCGATGGGTTTAATTGAACAGACTATGAGGCACCAATGAAGGAAGCGTTCGATCGCTTTTCTTTGGTCGAGTTTTCATCGGCTCCCCTAAATGTTAAATATAATTTCGTGATCGATTCTATGTCTACCGTAAATTACGAGGTGCTTGGGGTCCACCGCACGGTGGAACGCAGATACGTAAGATGCTGGACTAGGGTCTTAAATGTCAAGAAGCGGGAGGTAGCTCGCTTTTGAAGGCGCTGACAACGAGACAGAGCACGCCATCATATTGATATGGTTGACTATAGTGCCGCCCACCGTCTATTTTCCAGTATCGCAATATAATAGCTAAGTGTAAAACTGATCATTGGCAACGCTTTGTCAGTGTGAATTCCCACGATCCTATAGAGTCTGCCGGGGAAAGAAGTCGGCCTACGATATTTCTACCCTTAATGTTGATGGTCTGTAAGTGGTCCTGGAAGGAATCTGTTAGTGTACTCCTAGACAGATTCTTTCCTGCTGCTGTACCTAGTGAGGCGCCTCTGGACCAGGTTCCTGAGCAGGAAGAAATTCCTGCTGTTGAGATTGGGGAGATACTTGCCAGCAGGAAGTCCCGTGGGTTGGATGGGATGATAGGCGGGAGGCATGCCGTCCCTGAACACTTGAAGTGCCTTTTCACAGATTGCTTCCGAGCGCGTCTTTTCCCGACGAGTTGAAAGTCTGCCCGCATGGTTGTACTGCTGAAGGGTCCTGACAAAGATCCATCCTAGGCCCATTCGTTTGGAGCCTAGTCATTACCTGTTACCTGTTAAGTTACTCGAACGGCTGTGCAAGTGCTGCGCCTATGCCTATGATTTACTCATCCTTGTTAAGGGTAACTGGCGTGCTACGCTAGAGCGTTTGGAATCGTCATATATGGATGTCATCCATCAATGGGGATCGCAGATGGGAGTTGAAGTCTCGGCCTCTAAGACTGTGACGATGTTGCTCAAGGGCAGCTTCAAACACAGTCACTGTCCAGTGTAAGGGATGGTGGAAGTTAGGCTCAAGTACGAGGCGGGCCAGGTAAAGTACTTGGACATAACTATAGGGGAGAGGATGAACTTTAGGATGAAACTGCCGCATAAACGCATGGGATTGTGATTCTTCATTCTTAAAATTTTAACCCTTTAGCTGCCACAGGCATTTGAAGATTTTTGGAAAAATCATTTTCTTGTACGACTTAATCCTCAGTGGGTGAGGTTATTATGCACAACGTTCGCGCAAGGTTACCTTTAATTTCAAATTAACCGGCCGTTAGGGATCAGAAACTTCTCCCTACAAACAGATCCCCTAAGTGCTTAGGGAATCTGTTTGTACCATAACCATAGTCCATAGTTAACTGGTTGGTATTGACAATAACCCCATTATTAGCTATTTAGTGAAAAGCAACATTAAAAAATCGTCTAAAAAAGTATCCCTGGGTCCTCATGGGATACGATAATTTTTTGAATGTTTTCCACTGCGGCACCAATGTGCCCTTTCTACGACAAATGGAAATATGTGGGGTATGCGTCAAAATGACTCACATTAGTGGTGTATCAAATAAGACCGTGTGTCGTGTTGGCTTGAGGGAAGACGAACCTTCTCCGTTTATTTTCTACGAGAATGCCCACGATCGGCAGGTCCAGGAGATATCAAGCTCTTCTTTGAAAGCCTTCTCTGCCCGTTATCAAGCTTGTTGTTGTTCTTATAAATTAAAGGGCTATGCTATAATACTTTCTAGGTGTGCAGAGCCAACTGCCATGGTTAGGTCCTAACCTAAGCGTATTATTGTTACAACAAAATCTGCAAAGATATGTTAGTCTTTCCGAAAGAAGCGGACACTTAACAGTTTTTAAACGCAATTATTATAAAAAATGTAAATAAATACGAATAGATCTTTTGGCCATTCATCAAAACGAGCGAGCATTTATATCCGAAAAGAAACATGCAATCATACCTCCCAGAACATGCGATTTTTGGCAGCTATTAATAGCTCTTGCCATTTTAACATGACGTTATGCATCTTTACTATTCATGCTACTACCTGGGAGTGCTTGTTGACCTCTACTGTGTGTGTAGAAATAGCAAGTCATGAAAATGAGCAGAATTTTTGCAGACAGCTAATAAATGCTTTTTTCGACGCCCGGACCACAGTGTCCATTCCATTCATAATCCCATAAGCCGCGCCGCCCGCCCGGCTGCACACTGAGAACATTTGCCGCCTGGGCAAATATAATTGTGGTAATTGATTTAGAAGGCGCATCACTTCTTGCGGACTTGGGTGAATTGTTAATGTTATCTGAAGGCGCGTTTGAATATTATTTTTGAAAAGTGAACCGCGAATGATATATCAAGTTAATTATGAGAAGCTTACATGAAAGACAGTTGAACATAAATCTGATTTGTCTGAGCAAGGGATTACAAATGATGGTTATCGATGGAAGCTGACGTCGTGGTAAAATCGATCATTATCATCGGGCTACTACAGGGAGAAGTGTTTTTTTTTTTGAGAATAGTATTTGAATGATTTCTATATTTAACCCTAAGTTACTAGCAATACGTAAAATTGACGTGTTCGCTCACATTATAACGTGTATACGCAATTCCACGAGTCTGATTAACTACTCACTGCGGCAGTGCTTTCCTCAGTTATTGTACGTTAATGTGAGTGGCAACATCCTGTTTGTGGTCTAATGCGGTAAGTTTAGCAATGTTTTAGAAAATCTGACTACTATTGGACATCCGAGGCATGTTTCTCCGGGAAAATCCATTCTCGAACATTTTTCACATACGACCAGGACCAACTGCTCCGCCTCTGAAATAGGGATGTCAAAAACCGGATGGTTAGTTCGAAAACCGGTACTTTCAAAACGGTTAACCGGGTTATTTTTGGTTTTTCTTCCTCCCGGTTTTCACCCGGACGCTTGTTTGTCCATCCGGTTAAAACCGAAAAAAAAATCTTTCAAAATTCATACAAATTGTAATATTTTCTTGATTTTTAGGGTTTTTTAGAAAATTTTTTTCAAAAAACCCTTATGAAATCGATTTTGTCCGTCCGTCCGTCCGTCCGTCCGTCCGTCTGTCCGTCTGTCCGTCTGTCCGTCCGTCCGTCTGTCCGTCTGTCCGTCTGTTCACTAAATAACTCGCGAACGGCTCAACCGATTGTCATGAAATTTGGTAGGAATGTGTAGAATGGTTACAGTCTTTGGCACATTATACCTTAGAAGTTTGTAGGAAGAAAACAACAGGGTGTCCCGAACGTTTGAAAAAAGTCGACTTTTTTAGTTTTTATCGGAGATTGACGTATGGGTATTTGAATCAAAGATCTAAACGAGTACATATCAGTTAAAATTTTACAGTTTCCAGTAACGGTAAAAAAGTTATTGGCGATTAAAGTTAAACTTCTTTTTCGAGCTCCGTTTTTCTAAACCGTTATAGGAATCGGTATAAAACTTTGCACAAAGATTGGTAAGTGGGGCCTTATATACGTTAAATATTAAGACTGTTGACTTTTGCAAAGGAAAAGTAAATAACAGTAAATTTGTAAAATTTCAATTTGTTCGTGTGTAGCCCCTCTTAGGCTTCCAAATATGAAAATTCTGCTAAGGGTTTTTAGAAAATTACATATAGAATACGTCTACGAATTTTCATTCGAATAACTGTATCCAAACCGTAGCCAAGTAAGTATTTAGTAAGGGCCTTTCACAATGTAAGCCTCTTAAGCATTTCTTCAATGCATATCTTTTAACTTGATGAAACAATGAACATGAAATTTGGTGGAAATGCATAGAATGGTAATAGTGTTTGCCACAAATATTTTTAAAGTTAGTAGGACCAAGTTAACAGGGTGTCCCTGAATAGCTGCAAAAGTATACTTGTTCAATACTCTTAGGAAAGCTTGCGTTGGCTCTTATGACAGGGAACACAATGGAATCATTTTATATAAGGTTGCTTTTCCTTGATTAAAAAACAGTAACAGTAGATTTACAGCTAATAATTCAGTTCATATATAAAGCCAAGCCATCATTACGTTTGCCTGAGTTTCTTTTTGGTCAAAGGCCATCAGAAATCTTAAATCGAAAAATGCCTGTAGATTTGCCTTGGAGTACTTTTATACAAACTGGATAAATAGTAAATCTATTTTTGGATTCTGGAACGTGTTTATTTAGACCAATCCAAAAATAGATTTACAGGAAGCATTCCATTAATGTTGTGCACAATACTTATTTATTGCTTATAAAATATATGTACAAAAAATATTCACTCCAGACGTGTCAAACTCGCGGCCCGCGGGCCGCATGTGGCCCTCCTTGCAGTTCTGTGCGGCCCGCGGCCATGTCGAAGCAGCACAATCTATATCTACACAGAAATGGTGAAATTGGTAAGGTGAACAAATTCAGAAATTGAACTCAAGTCAACAAAAATTACTAAAACTCGTTGCTTATGCAAGATTATTTTGGATTTTTTTTCTCTAAACACTACCAACAATTTGAGGCTGGTTTATTTGATTTTATAAGACAGCTCTTTTTTTTTGTACATGACGATCCTAAGTCTTTTCATGGAACTGTTCTGCCCCGAAATGCAGTTAATAAAAAATTGGTTGGCTTTACCGAACATGAAATTTATTTGGAAAAATGACAAAGCTTTAAAAACTACGGAAATCTTGGAATTAGTGATTAAATCACCTGGAAGTGAAATTCCAACATAATAATTTGAGCCCAAGTGCCTGATTTTTAGTCCAATATACATGAGTTTGTTTAAAACCATATCACAAACAATGTTTTGTCTCTTTTAGCCACCTTTCTGCTAAAATTAATTTATTCTGACTATTTTGCCTCCCAATGTTATTTTGGGCGACCTCGTATAACTGGTGCTAAACATTTTTTAGCATCTGTTCAAAATTGCAAATCATGTAATTGTGGTTACTTGAAGTTCAATCATATTTTCACGTTTTTGCTCCTTGCCTTCATTTTTTAATGTTCTTAGTACATTTTCGAAAGGAGGAATTTCTCACGGATAATCCCGAAGCATCTATAGTGATCTAGACTCTCTGCTATATTTTAAAAGTAATATTCTGTAATAAACTTTCGTAATACGATTACATAATAGTTTTTGGCATTTCCTCCTGCGGCCCACCTAAACCTGAGGAGAGTCTTATTTGGCCCGCGCCAGGTTTTGAGTTTGACACCCCTGCACTATGCATTAAAATTCTAAAAAACCCGGGCGCAGCCCTCTGTACGCCGGTATTTTTCAGTTAGTAATTCTATTACTTGCCTGGCTACAAGGTGCGCCAGAGAAACTTACTTATTTGAAAGGTCAATAAAAGCGAAAGTACTTCATAATTATAGCTTAAATTCTTTTTTTATTTGAGAATACAATATCCCAAGTTTTTTTGACATTTTTATGTCTTGACTCTGGCACATAAATCGAAAATCGTCACGAAAATTGCAACGAAAAAGCGTTACGTTTTTTTGCATTACAGGTACCCTGTGAGTTTTGGGTGCCATTCAAGGTTTAACGGAAGTTGGGCTAGGTGGTACCCTGTGAGTGTTGGGTGCCATTCAAGGTTCAAAAGAGGTTGGGCTTGGGTTCAATTTACGTTCGACTTGAGTTCAACTTGGGTTCAACTTGCGTTCAACTTGGTTTCAACTCGAATTCAACTCGAATTCAACTTCAATTCAACTTTCAACTTAGGTTCAACTCACGTTCAACTTTCGTTCAACTTTTGTTGATCGACCCAAAAAGTGTAACTTTCAACTTAGGTTGTATAAATCATTTCGAGGTTGCATCAGTCAGGGTGGGCGCCAGGTTTAGGGGCGCCGGAACCCGTACTTTTAATGTAATTTTTTTTACAAATTTGATTGTTGCTTAAGAAATTTTACTTTTATTTTGAACTGCTGAATTGGGTATGATGTCAGAATATTAATGTAGGCTATAGTACACAACCAACCAAATATGTATGTGTGAACATTGGAAGAATTGCATACATTTTTAGAGCTATATCCTTAGTATGCATTCTCTTTAAAACTCCTCTGATTACAAATCCTTAAAAAAATTATTTGTGATGTATGATTTGTGTGATCGTCTTTAGTTTATCAACTTAAATTCGATCATTTTTAAAAACTGGTTGGTTCGTGGCTAACTTACTCACAGGTTACATTATGCGTTTCGTTTTCAAATCAGCAACATTTAAACATTCGTAAAGTTACAAATTTTATTCTATTTTTAATAATTTTTATTTTTAATAGAAAAACAACCTTTCCGAAAAGCTAATGAAGCCAAAAACAACATTATTCAGATAAAAAAAATTAAAAAATACCAAATGGGTTAGCTCTTTACATATTTTGCAAGAATCAGTTGCACTTGTTTGCATCAGTAGTGTACCCCCAATTTAGGAGTCAGTCATTGGCACTGCCCACCTTTCCCAAATTTTCGTCTTCTTCATCAATTCAACAATTGAAGATAGCAGTGTACTCTTGAAAATGATTACCAATATGAAAAATGTTAATATCGAAAAGGAGGAATGGAAAATCGATACCTATTTAGGTGGGGTTTGCTTTCGTCTTCCCATTTAACATTATGAATGTTTGTGAGCGAAAATGTATGGTTCCTTATGTTTCTGCGAAATGAGATTGCCTGTTTTAATTTTTTTAACGATTATAAAACTGGAAAAGTTTTTTATTGTTTGATTTCAAAATTGAAAAATGAACACTAGTATCGCAGGACCTACTCCCGCTTACACAAAACACCTCGCTTTTTTATAATATTAATGAAAATAATTTCCAATCTCTCGCTTTAATCTAAGCCGTGGCCTACCTAAAGAGGAATCATGAACAATCAATGCAATTAATGACAGGGGAAAATGACAGTTGAAGAAATGAGTACATGGCCATTGATTTAAACTTGCTTATTCATAAAAAAAAGTACGCCTTTGCAGGTTTTATTTACGAATAAAAGCTAAAGACATGAAAGTGAAGACCAAGCTATCAGGAGCTACTAATTAGAAAAGAAAAGCTGCGGTTGAGTCCGATTTAAAAATAAAAAAACAGTCACGAAGTATGATGACGGAGCCAGATTGCGTGGACGACCGGGAGTCCGATGGGAGCATTCTGTATGTGAGGACGCCCACCAGATGCTAGGCTTTCGGAACTAGAGGACAAGGTTGCGTGACCGCGACAATTGGAAGTCTTCAATATCCAGGCGGCCAAGGCCCAAAGTCGCCTATCCAAAGTCGGGCTATCGTGCCATAAAGAAGAATAAGAAGTATGGAGAAATTCCAGTCAATTAATAAAAAAATAGACTACAATCGAAGTTTAGAAGATGGAAGCCAAACAGTTAAAGAGGATAGTTTCAACGGCGGGCCAATGAGAAAAATATTTCCGAAGAACGTTCAAGTGGCGTCAATGAGACTGGAGGCGATGAAATTAGTATAGTACGGTTCTAGCCGCCCTACTGATTTCGTCGCCTCGAATCTCGTAACTTGAATGATTTTACGATACCGAACTAGAATCGTTGTCTGATCCAGCACAATGGCCGAAAATTCTAGGCCTTCAGTTTTTAGAAGCTGTCGAGAAAACTAAACCAATGGAAATAGAAGAACTGTCAGACACTTTTCCATAAAATTAACTAAGAGAAAACCAGAGAAGAAATCAAAAGGATGTGGCTAGTTTGCTTAAAAAGCACAAATAAGGGTTATGCTTTCGGCGGAAGTGAAGTCCGCATTTTCAACAACGGACTACCAGGACTGGAAGCGTGTATATATGTATTATGTAATTATTTATGTCAATAAATTTGTTTTTTTTTTTTTTTTTTCAATTTGCGTTACTTCTATTCTATTAAGGTACGTGTTCGTATAGACGACTCACGTGAGGATCGCTCAGCGATCGTAGGTTTGCATCCAATTCCGAGCCGTATTTGAATATTTTTTAAATGGTGGTACTCTCCTTGTCGACTATGATCCAAAGGAACATGTCTGTGTAGAAAATATCAGCATATAGTGCTCGAACCGGTGGTTTAACAGCCATCGCTGAGCGATCATCACATGAGTCGTCTCTACGAACACAAACCTTTACAATTTTTTCGTGTATAGAAACTATAAGGGGGCGCTTTCTTCAAGCTCGCCCCGGTCGCCATTTCACCTAAAGCCGGCCCTGGCATCAGTACTGTACATTAGCATTTGTTGAAAACATGAAAATGTCCCACTGAGTTGCGGACTTGTACGCAAGCTGTTTTTCCATACAGTCTTGAAAATGACATCGGTTAAATGGCGATCCCCTTTACGCATACACTGATTAAGTCAATTTCGTCTCCACTCTTTGCAGCATATCAATCGGTATGTTAGCAATGGTTTCGCGAACGTTGTCCTTGAGGGGAACTATGGTCCGTGGTCGATCCATATAAACCAGAGATTTCAAATAACCCCGTAAAAAAATCGCATGGAGCCAAATCTGGAGAGCGTGTCGGCCATGGCAAATCGCCTCTGAGAGAGATGAGGCGGTCGGGGAAATGTTGTCGCAACAAATTCATTCAGCTTCGTGCTGTGTGTGGTGTGGCTCCATCTTGCTGAAACCATACACGTCCCTAACGTTCATTTAAAAAAAAATCCTCGATCATGCTCGTAGTGAGCGACCGTTAGAAAAGAATCTCTCAACGGTAAAGGCCCGCTGCTCTCTAGACCAGAGCATGATGGCAACTGAATAGAATGGGGAAAAAAAACTTAGGGACTTCCCCCTCCAGATGCGCCTCCTCCCACCCATCTACCCGCCCAACCCACCGCTCGGGAGTTTTTTCAGATAAATAAGTTTCTCTGGCGCATCCTGTACGTGCATTTCGATTTAATTTTGCATACGATACGAACACCAGCATTACGAGTGTGTTTTTACTAAAACTCCAAGTAAATCAATGAAAAGACTCGGTTAACCGGAAAACCGGTACTTTGAGCTCGGTTAAAACCGGACGGTCTAACCGGCTTTGAAAGAAACCGAAAACCGGGTTATGGGTCGGTTTTTGACATCCCTACTCCGAAACCCACGTGTATTTCAGAGCTAAGGGCGTATTTTGGTCTACTAATTTTGTCTGGGGCACTGAAAAATAATCACTTATCGGCTGAAAAAATAGATGACCCGAAACTGGGTAAAATATTGTAGGAAAATATGAACACGTCGAAATTATGTGTTGTTAGTAATAACACCCTAACCAGTCATGTTAGTATTCCAGGGTTAAATAAGCAGAAAAGTATCTGGCCATACAAAGCAAAGTCATATTTTTCGCACTAAAGATCTGTCGACCAGTATTAAAATAATGTCAGCATAGAAGAAGTACCTTAAGCTTTTTTGAAGAGGAAAGGCCACAAAATTAACCCACTTCCATTCAACAAAAGCAAATAAAATTCCAGAAAATAATAATCAGATCAGACCATCATTACGATAGCATTTTCCAACCAAAAAAAAAATCACTTAACAGAAGCCTATTCGTCAAGTTAATGCGGTCCCAAAGAAATAATATTGGAAAAATACACGATTTAACTTTTACCTTAATTACACATTGTCTATTACGACGTTGTCTTGCATCTTTGATGCTCTCATGTTTATTCAAATCGTCATCATCTTCATCGTTACGATTTAAGCCAATTTAAATATGTATCTAGCCGCTGAAAAAAAAAACAATCAAAGACACTCTGAATTCCGTTGCGCCGGACACGCCGGAAAAACAACAAAAGTGACAACTGACCAAACCAATGTCCATAAATGGTTCAACATTTAATGCGATTTTGTAGGAAAGAAATGAGAGCCTGCCTTGCTATGGTATGGAGATTGTAGAAACTAGTAAAAGTATATTAAATGGCCTTTTCACATATAAAACAGTTTTCAAGAACTGAAATCAACATATAGACAACAAGTTTCCCGAACTGATCTTATCGGCCAATTCTTGATTTCGTCTTTTGCATATTTTTTCGTTTCATCTTGGATTGACCTTATTTGAGACCCCACTATACTCTCGACATCATTGTGCATCTTTTTAAGTGTGTGTAGAGATAAAAAAAATCGAATCAAATGTTTAACGAAAAATTGATGTCACATTCGACATTTGTTTTAGGAAGTGGCGCGTAGAGGTGTTTTATTTGACCCACTAATCGAGTTCTGAATCTGATTGTAAATTTTATTTAGTTGTTGTTTTCTTTGTAGAGGTCAGTCAGTTCCGAAATGAATCCATATCTTATGCTAATTAAAAGAATTTTGCAGGCTTATGGATACTGGTATACATAGAAGTAGCACATATGTAAGAATATATTTCCATGTCGTTTTTAGATGTTATAGCATTCGAATGCGATGTCTAACCGAATTTCGATGCCTTGACTAATTGTTGAATATATTAATCACCACGGACATAAATAAACCCATTTAAGATTTAATTTTAACGTAGCATCATATTGTTGATGACCGATAGATAGTGTGCTGGTTAACCCATATATGCCCAACGCCCCATTTTTAAAACGGTGCACTTTTTAAATTTTTAAATTAAACTGGTAAATTATTTTGAAAGGGTTTTTACTAATATCCTTGGAAAAAATGTTGGCAAAGCTGCACTTAAAATGTGGTAGCTGTATCTTGGCTAACTTTGTTCTATTTTCGGTTTGAAGTAGAGGGTTTTCGACAGATGCAAACCAGCGTTGCCACTCGTGTTACAATTGTAACAATTTGTTACAAATTCCAATTTCTTGTTACAATGTTACACCCCGACCAATTTTGTTACAATCTGGCGAGAGTGGAGAATTCAACTATATTTTCCTACTATATGTGACATGAAGAAATATTCTATTTTTATGATTTGTCCATGATCGATTCAGTCAGGCATGTCAAACTTGTAGCCCGCGGCCCACATGCGGCCAACATCGGAGTTTTGTGTGGCTCACGGTCAGATCGGAGAAAGACAGTAGGTATGTATCATATTGTGCAAAAATAAAAAATGTAAATGTCTGTATAAAATTACAAATTGAGGTATTGAGCTATAGAGTCTAAGAAATTTATTAAAACCCGTCAAAAATTATATTGCTAATGCAAACTTAAATTATGTATTTAAAAATCTAACTCTATGTTTTAGGAAGCTAGCGGTTTTTCAAAGAACTTTTGTGCAGGAAAATATAATGCCCATCGTGAAATTGGTTTCTCTCGAAATTTATTTAAGAAAGCAGTATTTGACTTTGCCACAGTGGCGTTATAACTTATGTTCACATTTTTCAGGACTTTTTGTTCGAGCTTTATTATTGTCCGCCGAATGATTTTGGCTCCCAAAGTTATTTCTGGATGACTGGTTTTGATAACCTGTCCAACATTTGAGTTAATTACTTAGCAAATAGAGGTTGTTGATCAATCCACCGAATTTCGGCGTGTTTTTTTAAGTCTATAGGTGTTTTCATAATTTTTATCCTGCGGCCCGCTCAATCCTGAAGACGCTGACATTTTTTGGCCCAGGTCAGGTTGATTTAGACACCCCTGCATTGAATAACAGTTTTTACTAGTCCTTCCATGATTCAAGATCAGTGTTTATTCAACTATACCAGCTAAATTGCCCCAAGCCTTCGAGTCAGTTCAGTAAATGAATTGAATTTTGCCTTGCCGCAGATTCAAACGAAACATTTACGGTTGCCAATATTTTTTCTCGTCATTCGGTTAAAATTGGAATGCAAGCTTTATATGGGCACCAAATTTCATTTTTAATCAAAAGAAAATTTGAGAAGGAACGTGACAGCTTAAGTAAAATTGATTTGCGAGTAGTTTGATAGTATTTTGATGGACAGGAAAGGGCAGATGAGCTAACAACTTTCGACATCTTCACTTACGGGTCCTGAACCTTTTTTTCACACTCACTTTGAAAGCTCAAGCATTGTCTGAGGTACTGGAAGGAGCATCTCGTTTTGCGACAACATAAAGACTTAGATGCTCCTTCAATAATTCGGAAACTACGCTTCTGTCCAGAGCACTGTCAATATTAATTGTGATATTTCTAAACAATTGTTTTCGTATTGAATCTGTTCTCAAATCGTGGGTTGGAATTTAAAGTAATTGTGGAAATTTTGACATATCGTTTTTCCTATACTGCAGTGCGTGCCTGTAGTATTATGATACCAAGATTAATTGCGAGACTTCCATTTCATTATTAAAGTTTTATTGTGCGGAGTGCCCTGAAACCTTACAAATACTGGGTCCAACTATCACGTGAATTTTTCCATGGACTCGCCATAATATACAGAGTTTATGGAACAGAGTGGATAACATTTTCGGACAAAAAGTCAGCCATTTTCAAAATCGTTTGTTTTAATTTATAACTCTCCACTATTTGTGCGAGCAATCATTAATTTCGGACTTACGTACATTTATTGCTTAATTTGTTAATTAACACCAATATCTTCAAATTTGTTACACTCAACCTAAAAATGTTACAATTTCATGAGATAAATGTTACACTTAGAAATCTGAAAACGGCAACCCTGATGCAAACTATCCGAAAACAATATTTTGTATTGTTTTCAGTCTATTTTTATAAAAATAATCTAGTATTAGCAATTTTATTGTCAAAAGAGATGTAAAAAACGAAATTTACCCATAAACATGACATCTTTAACCATAACCGACGAAAATATGGATCGATTTTGTTGATGCCCCAAAAATGGGGCGTTGGGCGTCTATGGCTACCTAAACATTCTATAGGAAATAATAATGGTAAATCGGCTTACCGTTATTTATTATACCCAAGAATTAAATTAATTAATAGCTGTTATAATTTTTTATTGAAATGTAACAGAAAATCAAACAAACAATACAATACAATACAAAACAAACACTATTATTTTGAGTCCATTAGTACCCTAGTTAACGGTAAAAATTGTTTCTCGACAAATGTCAGCCAGAAAAAAATGTTAGGTAATACTTTGGTTTTTCGGCTGAAGAAGCTAGGGTTGCCTACTCAGAGCCGTGCGAAGACAATTTGGCGCCCGGGGCAAAATTTTGATCAAGACGCCCCACATCATCATATCTCTTCAAAACTAAACTCAACATTTTTTTAGCAAACTACATATTTAAATTTTTATTTAAACCCCCACACTTTGATTTTTACACTGACTTATTAATTTCATAATGAAACTCCTTTGCAGGTCACATTAATTGAACAATGATCTGTATATCCTTGTAATTTTCAGTCTTCGTTTTACACTAATTTTCATGTTTTTTGCTGTTGCTGTTGAACAGCAGCAGCGAAGCTGTCACCCATTTAAAATGCATTGTGCTGTGCTGCTTTCTTCGGCAGCATTCAACGCCTCTACTAATCTGTTTCAAGCGTTAAATTACTGACAAAATGCTGTTCAGGAAAAGCAACATTTTGTCAGAACTTAAAATGTATAGTGCTTCCCACTTTGACAGATGATCCTGCTTCCATTATAATTCAAGCATAAGATGTAAATTTTTAAAATGGATGTTATAAGTAAGAAAAACAAATGAGAACCAAGAGAATGATATGAATCGGCAAAAGTTTGATGATCTATGGCAAAAGTGTAGCCCTTAGTAATTTATTTCTTTTAAAACTGGCCGTAGAACTAAAAATCAATTTTATGGGCGGCTATCCGCAAGTTACGTTCCTTTAAAAAAGAATAAAATAAAAGTAAAAAATCCTTAGGTTACCAACGAATTAGTCAAACTTAACAGAGCGAAGAATAAGGCGCAATTTTTACAACCATATGATGATGATCAATGAAGGTTAGGGTGTATCAGTTGCCGGTATCGCCATGCTAACATGGATTTCTTACAGAAAAATTAACTACAACCAATTTGGTATCTTTCACTAAATTAGTTGCTGATGGGATTTTGGTATTTACTCGTTATACGGTCTATTTTTTTAAGCTGGGTGAGATCCTATTTAACGGATAGGACAGTTGGTTAAGTTAAATGGCTATACATCCCGCTCCATTATAAAGTGCTAATCAGGAGTTCCACAAGGAAGCCGTTGAGAACCCCTTTCTTTTAATTTGCGTAAATGATGTCATCTGCACAGTAGTTCTCAACTCTTTTCTCTCCATGCTCCTTTTCGAGGCCTAGAGAGTCTGGCGCCCCAGTAGAAATTTTTTCACAAAAAACCTAAAAACTTCGTGGAAATTTTTGTATTTTCACATGAGAACTACGTTAAAGGGACAAGCACAGATGACTCACATACAGTGGCGTAACTAGGGGGGGGGGGGGGGGGTGTTAAACCCCCCCTTTCACGTGGGAAAAAATTGTAAGAAAAAAGGAAAAATCTGCCAAATTGCACATTTTCTTCTCTTTAGAACCCATCTAAAATAGAAAAACAATATTTGTCTGTTCGATCGTCATTTCTTCTTCACAGTAGCGCACAGCTTTATGTGGGGCCATGGTGCGTTAACTCAGCCTTTTATAGGCAATTTCAAGTCAACGTTACATTGCATATCATTTCGAAGTGTAAATAATGCTGCAAGCACAAGTACGGAAAATGTTGGACCACGCCGAGATTCGATCTCCGGACCTCTAGATTACTAGCATCGTAGAGTGCGACTCAATCAAGTGAGCCACAGATCGTCACTATAACAATTATTTATAGTCTTTTTTGGATTTATTGGTTCATTCTTCATACAATTGGATAAATCGTTTTTCTTTTGGCTGCCTTCACACAGGTGGCAAATGACGATAATTCACAACTCGGTATTTGTCACAAGATCCGTTTGACTACATCGGCGCGGAGAGTCAGAAGTGTTTGAACGCAGCGCAATCAAACTATCTCAGGATTTATCAAGACTGAAAACTTGATTGTAGCTAACTGATAGACTACGACTTTTTTTTCAGTTTTGGATCATTTGCGAGATGTCTTAAAAAAGGATCTACTGGTATTAACACTTTTTCTTTACAATTCCGATTTCCATGTAGTGGGCGCTCTTTGTTGACTTTCAAAACTAGCCAATAGCCTGTTCCCATCAGTTTCCTTGGTCACCATTTTGTGGTCGGAATACTTTCCACCTTTGAGCTTATCCTACGCCCCTTAGGGGGTGCGTCGAGCCAGTTGAGAATCACTGGTCTGCAATATTAAATTCGAGTGTGTATGGCATTCGCAATCGCAATGGGAAGACGCAGGGCCGGATTTACCCTCTATAGCGCCCCTGGGCAGTACTCGAGTTGCCGCCCTCCGTCACTAGTTCAAGCTGAAAGTAGATCAGTCGCATTCATGTGAGGTGTACATTTTTTTAACATACGTTGGTTTCCAGCGTTTTCGGAAGTAGCACAACTTCAGTGAAAATTGCAGTTAATTTACTTCTTAGAAAGGTGTTTGGACTGAGCTTCTAATCAAAGTATTGTTCAGAAATATAGGTATAGGTACTCCATTCAAGGTGACATTAGATGCTCATGGAGGAGCGGATACTCCTTAGAGCTCAAAAGAATTTATGATTTTACGCATTGGATGCACAAGAAACCCCTAAGAATGTCACATGATGGGAAATAATTAGATTCCTAAGAGCTGGCAATATAAAACTAAGTACAAGACTTTATTCCAATTTTATGAATGTTTTAATTTGTTATCCAGCCATATTGAAACAATTTGGGAGTCAATGATCAATCGATTAATCGTTGGATAGTAAAAATATGGGGCACGGTCGGTAGGGCGGCAAAAGTCGAAACTCCTACTGAAGGCATACGTAAATCCGCTACTGGCCAAAGGAACGAGTTTTGCAGAGTTTCTCTTATTTCTTTCTGGTTTATTTGAACTGCCTCCTGGAATATCGAAATATGTATATTTCACAGAACATGAATTCAATGGAAGGATAACAGTTCCAGAAATGCCGCCCTTCAAAATTAGCCGCCCCGGGCAGTTGCCCAGGTTGCCCATATGGGAAATGCGGCCCTGAGAATACGCAACGTAGATGACTCTCTTAAATTGCAATCCGAATTTAAAAATGCTGCAAATTTGGTCCCAATAACATTTAGAATTGAATTGTTAGTAAATGTAAAGTAATTAGCGTGTAAATTGAGAAATCCGCTCTGCAAAAAGGATTTCTGAAATTGACAAACACTTTTAAACGCTGAACTGTTTTGCCGTCATATGCATTGTGTGACACATATATTAAATAACTTTCAAGATAGAAATATTTCTCAAAATTTACAGCGGAAGAACTTTAATGTTCACAGTAAAGTGTGGGCTTAAAAATGTATAAATGTATGTATATGAAAGTTTAAAGGACAACAAATTTTTTCTCTATAAAAGATGTTATGGTGCCCTTGGGCCACGGCGGCGCCCCCTTGGGACTCGGCGCCCGGGGCGAGTGCCCCCTTCGCCCCCCTCTTCGCACGGCCCTGTACCCTACTAAAATTATATTGCTTTTGTATCAGAAATATTTTTCCACTGATTCTGCGAAAAATCCCTTATGGATATAAGTCGGCTGGAAATCAAGCCTTGAATAAATAATTTCTTCTAAATCTCTGTTCTAGTGCATACAAAAACGACAACCTCTAGATACAAATATTGGTGTCAAACAAGGATTAACAAAATTATTTTGTATGCTTTGTCGCCTTTCATCATCATCAATGTGGAACGATAGCCCGACATCGGGCTTTGGCCATCTTTATCAATGACCTCCAATTGTCGCGGTTACCTTGACCTTGTCCTCCAGTTACGGAAGCCCAACAGCTGGTGGACATCCTCACCTACGAAGTACATCCAGCGAGCTCTCGGTCGTCCAAGCAATCTGGCTCCGTCCACTCGTTGTGCATTCTTCATCTTTACTGTGTACTGAAAGCCTGGAATTAGGGATGTTCCTTCAAGTCATTTGACATTCGCCCGTCGCACTCCCTGGAGCCACCTGACCCCAATAAGAGCGGTTGAGTAGGTGAGACGATTCAAGATGTACTTTCACCCTGGCTACAACAATTGAAGCAAAAAAGCATAAAATTGGCATTTACTTGTATCTTCCCTTTATGACTCAAGCAAATTTGTATGTAATCTATATGGAGCCTATCATGCCCAACGCCCCATTTTTGGGGCGGTATTATTTACAACAACAATAATTACAAAAAAAAAATATTTTTTTTTCACAAATATGCTTTGGAGTATTGTCGACTTATACCAAAAAAACACAAATATTCCAGAAAAAAATAATTTGGCCTTATATGGGTTGAGATGTAGTAACCGAATGCTGAACCAAAAATCCAATTTTAAGTTTTGCAGACAAATTAATAAAATCAAAGAAGCACAAATGCCAATCAATTTGATATTGAACAGTATGTATGTATTCCTAGAAATGCTTTAGATTTTCAGACGCATAAATATAGGCCAAAATTAATTCCTCCCGTCGTTGATTCGATGTCTGTTTGATACACTATAAAATGTGTCGTATCACCAATCAGCCATATAAGCAAAAGACCGAATTATGTTCCCCCAGTTTGAACATTTGAAAGTACATTCCGCATTCCGATTTTAATTAGATGAGTGAATGTGTGGTCGCATGTATGTTATGCATTGTGAAAAGTTGTTTAAATATTCGGACGGAATTGAATAATGTTTTATATTCTCTTCCAAGGCGTCAATCGTCTCGGGCTTATCTGCATAGACAAGCGACTTCACATAACCCCATAAAAAATTGTCCAGCGGTGTTAAATCGGACGATCTTGGAGACCACGCCACAGGCCCACGACGCGAGATAATACGCTTACCAAAAGTTTCCTTCAATAAATTGATTGTTTCGTTGGCTGTATGGCATGTAGTGCGCCGTCTTGTTGGAAACAAAGATCGCCTACATCAACATCCTCCAATTCAGGCACGAAAAAGTCATTAACCATGCCTCTATAGAGTTCTCCATTGACTGTAACATTATGCGCGGCTTAATTTTGGACGAAATATCGACCAATGATTCCCTCTGCCCATAGAACACACCAAACAGTGACTTTTTGAAGATGTAACGGCGCGTCTCAACAATGGATTGTAAATTATCATCACTCCAAACGCGACAATTTTGTTTTTTAACAAACTCAATCAACCGAAAGTGAGCTTCATTGCTAAACAAAATTTTCTGGTGAAAATCGGAATCGGTGGCCATCTCGTTTTGAGCACGATTTGCAAACGTTTCTCCGGAGTAAGTCTATTTATTATGAAATGGCAAACTAAACTGAGCGTAAACCAAGTGACAGCTGTCAAAAAAAACCAACTCCGAAAAAAGTTGTGCCAGATTGAAAACCACACGTCTAAAAAAACACCCTTTATATATGTATTATGTAATTATTTATATCATTAAATTTTGTTTTTATACCCTTCGATCATAGAGTGAAAGGGTATATTAACTTTGTCATGAAGTTTGTAACGCATTAAAGGAAGCATCCCCGACCATATAAAAAGCATACATATATGACTTGGGGAGTCCATTGGAGCATGTCCGTCTGTTGCAGGCTGTTTGTATGTTTGATTCACCCAAATTGGATCACTGGGCAATGGCGCCGGAACAGGGGGGCAGCGGGGGCAACTGCCCCCTCAATATTTTGGCTGAAGGGGCAATTAGTACTACATATATTGCACTATATTAAAAATGAAGAATAATTTATTTTATATTTTTATACGTATACAATGTACATATTAAATTTATTATTCTAGTAGTGGATATTTTTTTCCATGATGGAATATTTGTTTCGCAGAAAGTTGCATACGTGCATCTAGTGCATGTATCCTACATAATCATTCCATTTTAATTTCTTCTGCGTTAACAAGACTACCTCGAATTAACGACAAGGCCAACGATAGCGAAACTATTGATCGTTGATCAACGAAAACGAGGAAGATTTTCATTCTCCTTGTCAGAAAACCGTACCGTTGGTAGAGAATCTCACAGTAAGATTGGGCTACTATGCTCGATTTCCATATTGTTGATCATCGCTCACAGTTAATTTTTTTGAAGAGTATGCCGGAAGCTTCACCTACATGTTGCGCCGAAATTGCTGATCACTTTCGAAGCATATCGAGCACAGCAAGTTAATATGGCTAGTTACATTACTTCTGACGGTTCCAGCATCAGCGGCATCATCAGAAACGTCGTTCGGTGCTTTACGACGTCTTTAACATGGCTACATTCAACAATGACACATTTTATTCTTCTCCATGTTCACAGGGAACGAACAGGGAATTTAGATTCCTCAAAAATCATGAATGAATTTGTTTCCCGATGAAACCGGAAAACAACCTAATTTTATAAAGTTATATAAAATTAAGAATATGTTTATAATCTTCAACACTTTTACAATGGGATCAAAATGGGTAACAAAAAGAAACTTAAAAGGTTAGTCTCATATTGAATACTATTCTAGGTGGTTTCACAGGATATTAAAGTGCTAGAGGCAGAGACGGTCTTAGGTATTATGGCGCCCTGTGCAAGTGTGTTGGAAGCCGCTTTTTCATCTGTCTGTCATAATCCATTTCTCTTCAACTTTAGATATATCCGTAGTTACAGTCAAAGTGAGCTACCGCTCAGTATGAGCTATTCTTTTAACATGCATAATTCTAATGAACTCGAGAGATATTCGTTTTTAGATCGTCGTCATTTAAAAAAATGCGGACTTTCCACTTTCCTGAGCGATTCTAGTCTAGAAATGAGTATTTTTCAAAATTATTAATGGTGTAGTCATTTGGTGATTTCAGATTGCAAAGTGTGGTGGAGAATTTTTTATATTTTATTAGAGTGCTGAGCTTGAATCCGGAGCTTGCCACCAAATTTTTTTTTTTTGGGGAGGAGGAGGCTTAAAACTCCGAAAGCGTACATTTTTCCGATAACCTGTCATTGAACATGTTAGAAAAGACATAATTGCGGGTACAACGCACCATTCATCTTTAAAATGCGTTAAGCGGTATCTGTACAATTGATAGTCATTTTTTGTGTTTTTTATATGATTTCGACCCTGTTTCACAACGAAATGTTTGTGCTGAACACTCAAAAAAAAAAAACAAAACAAAAAAAAACAATTTTCCCCACATTTTGCAATCTACAAGGTTTATCACGTGCTAACTACACTATCAGCGCAATATATCTACTGAGGTGAGCGGTGGCTCACTTTCACTAGGGCTTCGCTTGTGGTAACTACAGGACCCTCAGCTTTGTAAAGAAATTTGCGATTTTATTTTTTGCGAATATTCTCTAAATAAGGTTTCGAAACCCAAACTTTCCATTTGAAAACATAAGTATCAAAATTTGCACATTTTGTAGTTTCGCATTTTTATATTTTCAAATCCGATTTTCAATAATTTTGAATTTTTATGTTTTTAAATCGAAACTTTCGAAAATTTGGGTTTTAGACCCAATGTAGAGGTTATTATATAGTCCTAACTGTCACAATTTAAGTATTAAAATCGCCCAAAAGTTCCACAAAAAGTGCAAATTTTTGCCTCATTTTTTTAAATCGAGATTTTCGTACTTTTTGAAAATGTTAATTTAAAATATAAAAGGGCAAAATTGTCAAAACTTCCGATTAAAGAACATTAAAAATAACAAAATTTTTATTTTAAAAATGAGATAATTAAGATACATCAAAAATTGAAATTGTTTGATTGCTTCACTTAATGAGGCGCCCTATTCAAATGCACAATTCTGCACATATAGTAGAGCCGGTCCTGGCTAGAGGTCCGGTATATAACCGCTTAACCCTTAAATGCATAGCGTACCATATATGGTACATGGCTAGATTCCTGTAAAAGTCTAGCGATTATTAAATTTTTGATTTTTTTTTACTTTTTGCTAAAGTAGACAAAACAAGCTTTCACATAAATTCAATTTTGGCTTCCCGAAGTTTTCTTTGAATTCTCTGTGCGTCGTCAAAGTGAACGAACGTTATTTTTTGTGGAATTTTAAAAGCTATTCTTTAGAGCTAAAAAAATTGGCGAAATTTACCGTTATTTGGAAAAGGAAAAATACTGGTGAGTAAATTGGAATGTGTTCTTGACATTTTTTTGAGATTTTGACCAGAAAAAGTCACCAAAGGTATTGTTTGCACCAATTTTGCAACGTACCATATATGGTACACCATGCATTGGGGCATATTCAGAAATATCTATACATATGTACATTCCGATCGTTCATAGTTGATGAAATTATTCTCCTTTAGTCTTGGGTAGGGTAGGAAATGTTCATAAAAATTTAATTTTCAGCTTTTTCAACATGATGGTGCGTTTTATTGGGCCCAGAACAGGTCCAAATAACCTAAATGTTCATACAAATTATGTCACCGATCAATTTTTCCAGGACATTTACTGCCATTTTTTATGAAAGCTAGGTTAATCAGTCCTGTTCAGGATCAAAGGAAACAGAGCTGTCATAGTTTATTGAGAATGATCGTTTTTGTCATTTTGTTTTCTATAGCACACCGGTCAGGGCTTAGCGTTTATTTATTATAATCCCAGTCAATAAAATCAATAAATTTCACTCAAATGTATATCTATTGATGACACAAAATATATGTAAGATTGTATCAATTCGGACCATGGGGTCATGGGGCTGCCATACAAACCAAACCCCCCATATTGGTTCTTAAGAAACATTTTTTTACACCAATTTCACAAAACCTTGAATTAATGTGTCTTTATCAAAGCAACTAAAAAGTTCAAAACGAACGGAATCGTACTGTGGAGTCACGCTCCGGCAACCCCAATAAAATTTTCCGAGTAAATATTACAATTACAAAGGCCTAACCTCGGAATAAATGGAATACAATCGTTCTTTCGCTTATCTGTTTTAGAGTATTACTGGCTATATAAATCCAGATTTGAAAAAAAGTCTTTTTGCTCTTTTTTTACATATTCAACATAATTTTTTAAAATAACTGTCTTTGATAAAAATTTGTGTTTGGCATATTGAAAGTAAACAGAATTTCCAATCCAATGATATCCTAACCAATTTCATAGGTCGAATATTGACGGAGTTACAGGTTTTTAAAAACAGGGTATTTTTTACAAAAAATTGCGAATTTCAAGTAAATGTCGTTTCGGCAAACAACATAAGCTTAAAATTTGGACATTTTGCGATAGGAATATTCGTTTTTCAGATATTTTCGAAAATCTCAAATTTCCCCTGTGACGCTCAAATAAGTGTAACTTTTTAGTGCGGGTGTGCAACAATTTGGCATCAACATTTTCCTCTTTTTTTTTTTGCATGTTTTGGTCTAGGGCTAAAATCACTATACTAGTAGGTGAGTCGGATGTAATCAGGAGTAAAAGGCTAACCAGGTTTCATTTATCGCTAAAAGGTACCAAAAGTCGTTCTCGGTGGATCTAATTTTTAACAGCTTTTTCAAATATATTTTGAAACCAATAATTTTAATTTTAATACAATTTTTAAATCAATTTTAAATATCTAAATCTATTCGCAAGTACGTTCCTTTAAAAAAGAACAAAATAAAAGCAAAAAATCCTTGGGCTAGCAAAGAATTGTTCAAACTTAGGAGAGCAAAAAATAGGGCCCATATAAATTATACAAGAAGCCATCCTCTCTTGCCAATAAAGAAAATTTCTTTAGATTGAGAAGAGAGTATGAATTAATGAATAAAAATCTTTACAAACAGAAACAGTATATTGCGATAGCTGAAAATAATATAAAGAATGACAATAAGACATTTTGGAATTTTATAAACAGCAAGCGTAAGAATACGGGAATCCCAAAAAAATTAGAATTCAATGGCAATTTTTACAAAGATGTTCAATCGGTTTGTGACGGATTTGCTAGATTTTTCAGTTCAGTTTACGAAGTGCCAGACTCCGTTTCCCCAGAAATGAACGCTAACATCAATGGAAGCCAGAGTGCATTGGTCCCTCGGATAGCTCTGGAGGACCTTACGAGTGCTCTTGAGATTTCTGAGGATGGCCTATTGAATGCTATGCGTGATCTTGATGTTAGTATTCAGGCCGGACCTGATGGCATTCCTAATATATTTTTGAAGAATTGCATGCAATCGTTATGTCGTCCTTTAGCCTTTATTTTTAATGTGTCCTTGTCTTCAGGTGTTTTTATTTTTCATACATAACGCCTGTTCACAAAAAGGGTCCGAAGCATCTTATTGATAACTATAGACCCATAGCTAAATTCTCTGCAATACCGAAGTTGTTTGAAATGCTTATTAAAAATAAAATAGATGTTTTCATTAGCCGTTTGATATCGCCATGTCAACATGGATTCCTGAAAGGAAAATCAACTTCAACAAGTTTGGTATCATTTACTAAATTTGTTGCTGATAGTATTGAGCAGGGAATGCAGGATGTGGTATATACCAATTTTTCGAAGGCTTTCGACAGAGTAGATCATAATATCTTACTTACGAAACTAGAAAATTTTGGAATACAATCAATTTTTCTAAGCTGGGTGAGATCCTATCTAACGGATAGGACTCAGTTGGTGAAGTTAAATGGCTGTACATCTCGCTCTGTTATAAAGTGTTCGTCAGGGGTTCCGCAGGGAAGCCATTTAGGACCACTTTTCTTTTAAGTTTTCGTAAACGATATCATCGAAAATTTTAAATTCGTGCGTGCATGGCAGTATGCCGATGATATGAAAATCGCTATGAAAATACGCAACATTGATGCCTTAAGCCGCAATCCGATTTAGAAAAGCTGCAATTTTGGTGCCGCGATAATAATTTAAATTTAAATGTTATTAAATGTAAAGTACTTAGCATATATAAATTGAAAACTCCGATCTTCTTTGAGTACTCCTTAACAGGTAGTGTTCTTGAAAGGGTTGCCGAAATATCAGATCTTGGTGTAATTTTCGACCAAGGGCTTTCATTTCGACAACGCATTGACTAAATTATTTCAAAAGCGAATAGTATGTTAGGATTTGTTAAACGTAATGCGCGCGAATTTAATGATGCTTTTACTTTAAAAATATTGTATGCAGCTTTGGTTCGTTCGCACCTGGAGTATTGTTCTATTGTATGGAGTCCGTTCTATAAGGTGTATATCGAGCGTATAGCCATTTATCAAATTGGCTGGCGTTTCAAGCCAGATTATAAAAATCGCTGTTCCTTATTGGGTTTACAAGCCATAGATTATAGAAGAACATTTTTAAACGCTATGTTTATAAGAGACCTGTTTTGCTTTTATATTGTTTGTGAAGATATATTAAATAACTTTCAAGTCAGAAATATTCCTCACAATTTACGGCGGAACAACCTTCTTGCTCAGCCTTATCATAGAGTAAACTATGGGCTTAATGAACCAATTACAAGGTCAATTATTCTTTATAATAGTTTGAAGGACTTAGTTAATTTTAAGTGTACTAATAAACTAATGTTTAAAAGAAGTTATTGTGATAAATTTTCTTATTAATATATTTTGTTTTCAGTTTTTTTTTTACGATCTGCTGAGTTTACGAGTTTACACTCGATTGATTGATTAGTCACTTACGTACGCATAGTAAGTAAAGTGATGCCGAGAAGCCTAGTCCCGGGACAAAAGTTTCTATGAGGCAAAAAAAAAATAAAAAAATAAAAGTGATTTTTTTTGCTGAGGTGAGCATAGGGTTATGAGTTCGAGACTCACCGTCCCACGTGTTTTTTTTTTAATTATTCATGGCTGCATTGAATATATATGATATGTGCTTAACAATTTTTTGTTTATCCGTAATAAGGCGCAAATGTATATACAGGGTGTCCGGAAACTGCAGCATAAACGCATTGATTCCTCATATGATTTCCAGCAAAAAAGTTGTACGTACCCCCTTAGCTTAACCCTTTAGCTGCCACAGGCATTTGAAAATTTAAAAAAAATCAATTTCTTGTACGACTAAAACTTCAATATCTGAAAAGCTAGACTAGCTACAAAAGCAAACTAAGATGATTATTACATCCAAATTTACCTAAAAATTTATTATTATTATTTATTAAGAGCAAGCATAATACAATTATGAAGATCTTAGAAGTATCTTAAGCACTAGCTACCCTGGCCTTCGGCTTATTACCTAAAAAATAAAACTAACTGCACTAAAATCGGATAAGAGGTTTGATTTTTACAGAGCTTCAAAGTCAAATTTGTTTGATTTGACCCAAAAAACAATTTTTTTTTTATCTCAATTTTCTCCAACTTCTGCCAACATGAGGTGCTTGTACGATTCTTTTAAAAAATTGGGGCATAGTCACGATCATTTCTCTACTACATCGTCTTATTCTAGCTTCGTTATTTCTAACAGTTTTTATGTCTTAAGTGCAGAAAACTAGGGTTAATTTTAGCTAAATTTCAATTCATCAATTCAAACTGCCCATAAAGGTCTGCAATTTGGTAAAATTCATTCAAATTATATATCGAAATCGATCCGAAATTAACCCTAGTTTTCGGCACTTAAGGCATCAAAACTGTTAGAAATAACGAAGCTAGATTAAAATGATGTAAAAAAGAAATGGTCGTTACACTATGCGCCAAGTTTTAAAAGAATCGTACAAGCACCTCACCTTGGTACAAGTTGGAGAAAATTGAGATGGAAAAATAAATTGTTTTTAGGTCAAATCAAAAAAATGTGACTTTGAAGTTCTGTAAAAATCAAACCTCTTATCTGATTTTAGTGCAGCTAGTTTTATTTTTAAGGAAAATTTGATGGCTGTAATAATCATCTTATTTTGCTTTCGTAGCTAGTTTAGCTTTTGAGATATTGAAGTTTTAGTCGTACAAGAAATTTATTTTTTCAAAAATCTTCAAATGCCTGTGGCAGCTAAAGGGTTAAGCTAAGGGGGTAAGTACAACTTTTTTGCTGGAAATCATATGAGGAATCAATGCGTTTATGCGGCAGTTTCCGGACACCCTGTATAAATGAAATAGGGGGACATCGTAATAGACTACTTGTATGAAAACGTGACAAATTATTATCTCTCTCTTCATTACCGTAACTCCTAGTGGAGCATGGTGCGTTGATGACTACCGTGTGTAGTCCATCAACGTTACGAAGACAATTGAATTCGGAGTGTGATACGGTTGTCAGCCATACCACTTCCTAGTCGCATTGTTAGTTTATTATTCTACGCTAAGAATATTTCTTATCATCTTCTTCTGAATAATAAACTTGCGACGAGTCGTGCCGAGTTTGGAAACTCGTTTCTCTATGAGTGTCTAATTCACAGAGTGGCGACAAATTATTATAGTGTAAGAAAAATTGCATATTTGGTCGGCAAAAATCCTACATCGGAAATTTTTTTGGATTATGGTTGGGAATGGTCCCCAGATTATGGCATTAAAAGTCCCAAGCGATCGGGGGTCCGCAACCCTAAAAAAGGGGGAAAGGGGGGCATTTTTCGGTTTTTTGCGATTATTTGAAAAACGGTAAGACATATAGAAAATGGTTTGAGGGCGAAAAAAACAACATAAAATTATCTTTGCAATGATATATAACACATTAGAGTTTAATTGTATATTTCGGCGTTAGACTGGAACATAAATTAGAATATATTCATTATAGACCTTTTCTAAAAGCTCCATAACTTTTGAAAAAATGCTAGTTCAGCCGTAAAATTTTGTATAAGTCTTCACAATAAGTTAAGGATCATTTTAAGCTAAACATTGAGTTGCTCCGGTCAAGGACCCCCATTATCCCCCTATTTAAATTTTTCAAAACGGCACATCCATAACTCCCCCCAAATTGGAGCAGAGTGCTAAATTTTGGTTCGCTAGGAATGGAGGTCGTAGTGACCCCATTCATCAAAAATCAGCTCATTCGGATAAAAACTAAGGGTATCTCCCATACAAAGTGACCCATCAGGAGTTTGTTCTACGTACTACTCATTTTATAAACTGTAGAACAAAGTTGTCTTGGGTCACTTTGTATGGGAGGTACCCTTAGTTTTTATTCGAATGAGCTGATTTTTGGTGGGTGGGGGTCATACCAATCGCAATAAACCAAAATTTAGCACTCTGCTTCAATTTAGGGGGGAGTTATGGACATGCAGTTTTGACAAATTTAAATGAGGGGATAATGGGGGTCCTTGACCGGAGCGACTCAATATTTACCTTAAAATGATCTTGAACTTATTTTGAGTACTTATACGAAATTTTACGGCTAAACTAGCATTCTTTCAAAAGTTATGGAGCTTTTAACAAAGGTCTAAAATGAAAATATTCTAATTTATTTTGTTAGGCTAGCGCCGAAATATTTTATTAAACACTAATGTGTTTTATATCATTGGAAAGGTAATTTTATGTAGTTTTTTCGTCCTCAGACAATTTTTGTGTATCTCTTGCCATTTTTTAAATAATCGCAAAAAAACGAAAAAACGCCTCCTTTCTCCCTTTTTTTAAGGTTGCGGACCCCCGATCGGTTGGGACTTTTAATGCCATCATCTCGGGACCATCCCCAACCATAATCAAAAAAAAATTTCCGATGTAGGATTTTTACCGTTCGATGGCCATATTTTGGTCCAATTTTCTTAGACTATTAAGGTTTCTGAGCTGACGCGTGTTGCATGAAATAAAGATTACAAATGTGTTAAATGCTGGCTGGGTTTATCTTCTGGAGTGAGAGCCCTTATTCTGAATTAAACGCACGCCATCGCATATTCCAAATAACCATTATACAAAATCAAACCAAACAAATAATTTCTCACGCAAAGCCCCTGCAGAGATTTGACCACTGTTTCGCTTGCAGATGCAAGTCATACAAAGCAAATCATAATGGGCATACTGCATACAGCATACATAGCATATTTCAATATTCATAACTTGCTGGCTACTCCTATCTATCCAATTTATAATGGCTACCATACCTCACATTCCCTACTATGCAGTTACAAAATCCATAATCACTAAATCATAGTCCAATAAACCTGATCCTTATCTAAACATTTAGACAGCAAACATTCAATGGGCGTTTTTCCAATTAAGCTGTTCACTCAGCTAATCTGAATAAATTAGTTCTAAATTAAATGAAGTACTATTTAGTACTTTATGATTCAAATCTCCAGGGTCGCTTTTAGAGCCAGAAAAATTATTTATTGCTATGCTATGTCGGCCGTTAGGATGGAAAACCTCAAAGAGGAGGTGAGAAAATTTTCAAATCCATAAAAATACAGTAAATTGCGTCATAAGGAATAGTATAGTGACTTTAGCTCTAGACCCAAACATTCAAAAAAAGAGCTGACTTTTGATGCCAAATTGTTCTATGGCCTGACCGCATTACGCAGTAAAAAGTTAGACTTTTTTGCGCGTCACATTTGGTGGGGAGGGGGTGGCAAAGGGGTGAAATTATGATTTTTCGCCAATATCTTGTTAACTGTAATATTTACAGCAAAATGTCCTGAGGACGATTTAAACTACACAAAATTTCCTTTCTAATGATATATTATATCATATACCTTCTCTTGGCAGATTATATACTAGACCTTAAAACATTTGGTGTATTTTAGATTTTTTTAAAGTTACATTTGGCGCTCTAGCTCCTGAAGTAATTAAATTGGAGCCATGGTAATTGGGATAACTATTCCTAACAATATATAGCTGTCCCACACGGAGACTCAGGCTGCCCCGACAAAGCATTCCCCTATACTCCCTATTAACATTCAAAAAAAAGACATGCCTGTAACTTTTCGCCGAATGACAGCAGGCGGGAAAAATTTTGGTAAACGTTAAGGCTGAGTCCCATTAGACCCTCCATCAAATATTACTTCGATCGGATTAAAACAAAGGGTACCTCCCATACAAATTATTCAAATTCAATGCCACTATAGTTTATTAAGAAATAAGGGAACAAGTCAACCAAAATTAAAGTTTTGCTCGTAGGCAATTTTCCGGTCATTTTGTATGGGAGGTACCCTTTGTTTTAAACAGATCGAAGTAATATTTGGTGGAGAGTCTAATGGGACTTAGCCTTAACGTTTACCAAAATTTTTCCCGCCTGCTGTCATTCGGCGAAAAGTTACAGGCATGTCTTTTTGAAAATGTTAATAGGGAGTATAGGGGAATGCTTTGTTGGGGCAGCCTGAGTCTCCGTGTGGGACAGCTATATATTGTTAGGAATAGTTATCCCAATTACCATGGCTCCAATTTAATTACTTCAGGAGCTAGAGCGCCAAATGTAACTATCAAAAAATCTAAAATACACCAAATGTTTTAAGGTCTAGTATATAATCTGCCAAGAGAAGGTATGTGATATAATATATTATTAGAAAGGAAATTTTGTGTAGTTTAAATCGTCCTCAGGACATTTTGCTGTAAATATTAGAGTTAACAAGATATTGGCGAAAAATCATAATTTCACCCCTTTGCCACCCCCTCCCCCGCAAATGTGACGCGCAAAAAAGTCTAACTTTTTACTGCGTAATGCGGTCAGGCCATAGAACAATTTGGCATCAAAAGTCAGCTCTTTTTTTGGATGTTTGGGTTTCATCATTTTTTCATCTAAAATCACTATACTAGAATTGATTTGGAATGGATTGTTTGCTGATATTATGATAAAAAGAGAAATAATACAAACATAATTTGAATAACTTGAATGTAAGTAGGAAATTTAATGGGTGTAATATTTAAAACACCGCGGGAAGAAAATCTGAAATAAAAGAATTTTCTCATGTGCATATTCTTTTGGGACTGTGATCTACTATTACCGTATGGTAGTGTTAACATGATACCAGATGCCTGTTGTCTCTTGTGAATATTTCAAGATTAACGTAATCTTCTAACTGCTAGTTATAATAAAACGATCAATTGAAAACAGTTGGAAGTTCTCTTGCATTATGTATGCGTATATTAGAATTCGTTAGGCAATTCACTGGATAAGAGCTCGTAATCTCAATTGACTTGTGAGGTAACACCTCTTGGTGGAGTAGGGAATGCGTTTTGTATTTGGATGCAATGATTTACATTTAAACTGACATAATTTCGTTGAATGAGAATGCTCTTAATAAGGCTAACTAATGAATTACTATTATGTATGAGAACAGAACGCGTATTTTAATTTATTGTTTAACTACTTTATAGTTTATACCGGTATATTTGAGCCCTAATTTTACTTGGGAAATTGATCTGAAAATTATTTTTGATTATTTTATTACGATTTTAAAAGCCATGGCTAGGGCGATTCCTTCTTTGGTCAAAGCTTTTCTGAACTCGAAGACAAATATTAAATACAAAGTCTAATAATAATAACGTGCAAAAGCTCATTAACTTAAGGTGGTATTACACTGTGTTATTTATTTATTACAATCTAAGCTACAGGTGACCTCAGAATGATTGAGGTTCCAGAACATAACATAATATGTGTATTGACAATGTCTTCGGCTCTGTCAGACCCTGTGACGTATCTAAGGGTTCAAGTTATTAGGTCTATATTCAATTTAAATAATAGCCCCAAATTATAATTGTTTAATTTTTAACAACAGAAAGCTTTTTTTGTCTCATTGATAAATTTTTCCTACTGAATGGTCTACTCTATGCAGATGATATTGTGCTATTTGCACAATCAACGAAGGATCTCCAGGGAAGGAAAAGAAAAAAAATGAAGACATTGCATTTGCAGATAGATTGTGTGATCGTTGAAGTGCGCCAGTGTGGTATGTCCGTTTAAAGCAAACTTTTAGTGTTAGTGAACAAAAAAAGGATTGATAAATTAGGCGAGTACACTGAGTTTGTTATTACGTTGTGAGAATATAGTATATTCTGTGAGAAATTAGTTACAGATGGTGTACTAAGTTTTGCACTGTGTGTTACGGAAAATTAGAGGTATTCGAATGTTTTGAATGGTGAAGTTTGAAGTTTGGAAAGGCGGTGGTTTCCCCCTTTTCGCGCTGAGTTTGTTGTTTTGAGAGATTGTGGTGTCTCCCCTCTCCATGTTGAGTTGAGGTATGAAGAGATTGTAGTGTCTCCCCTCCTCATGTTGTGTGTTTGAGAGGTTGTGGTGTCTCCCCTCTCTGAGACGTGACTAGAGGCGGGGAGATTGTGTTTTCCCCCTCCGCTTTCTACAGTATACCTGTATAACGTTTTTGCCAGAAGTTGTGTACCCTAGGTAGAAGGGTTGTACTTCTGGATAAAGAAGATAGCAGAGTCGGATTGAACCCAGATGAAGAAACCGCATCACCGGAATCAGAAGTAAATAAGCCTAATCAGCAAAAAAAACGATGACCGATGAGAGAAGACGATGTGCTAAGATGATCCGTGGATGGAAGTGGTTCTCCTTCGCTGCCTTCTTTATTCTGTTTGTTGATTTTTTTGGCACTTTTAACTGTCGACCTGTAACTAAAGAAAAATGAAATCTATATGTACTAATATGTATAATAGATAATAATTAATTAAATTAATACGAAAATAATAACAAAAAAATAAATAAATTAATGAAACAAATTTAATATTGAACTCGATCAAAATCACGAGGAATAATGTTTAATTAAAGAAATAACAATAGCAAGAAAGACGATGTACATGAATTAACTTTTTAATTATTGGTAAAACATAAATAAAATAAATAAATAACAGGCGCGACAATCCAGCATTGGACTAAGGCCGCAGGATGTGTTAGTGACATCCTATTTCCAAGATCTTATCTGCTTTTTGTTGAGGTAATGAGATCAGCATCACGCTCAGCAGTGTTATTTATGTATTCCCATAAATGGGTACTCGTTTAACATCTGAGTGAGTACATAGTCCGTCACACGCTCGTGAGTTCGAAAAACACCATGGAACACGGTGAGATTCGAACTCATGACCCTGTGCACCGAAGGTGCGCGCACTAACCGCTAGACCAGCCAGACAAAAAAACATAAGAAGTAAATAAGATTTGGCAGATACCTTTAAAAGCCAAGCCACAATCTTGTTAAAAAAAATTTAAATTTATATTTGTATACATATCTATCTATCTATCTATCTAGAATCAATTCGATTCAGTTTCCTAAAAAGCTGGGAAACTGCCCGGGCGGCAAATTTTGAAGGGCGGCATATTTCTGAAACTTTCATTCTTCCATTGAATGAATGTTCCGTGAAATATACACATTCAGATATTTCAGGAAGCAGTTTAAATGAATTACATTTTAATTAAAACTCTACCAAAGTCTTTCCTTTGGTCAGTGGTGGACTTAAATATCTGACGTCAGTAGGCGTTTTGACTAATCGATTGATCCCCGACTCTCAAATTGTTTCAATATAGCTGGCTAACGAATTAAGCGAACACTTCTAAAATTGGAATAGAAGTTTGATCACTGAACTATTATTTTTTTATCTGTGCACCGGGCGTTAAAATACCGCCGTAAGCTTCAGCTTGCCAGTTCACCTCTCTAGCTTTGGGAACCGCGTGTGGGAGAAGTAACATACACTCGGAACTAAGAAACCGGAAATTTTACTTTTGTTAATTCTACGCTAATATGACGAAAGGTATTGACCACCAATGAACGGATCTGTTCCCTGGATCCACTTTCTTTCTCCTGGTATAGCATACCCCACCTCCTCCTCCCGGAAACTGCAATTTCGGGCTGGTTTCATTATGTATTGAAAATGTATATTTCGTTGGGCTGCAGTTGGGGAACTATAAACAATCAATTTAGTGTGCTGGAGCGGGAGAACGGGGTCACCCAGGGGGAAAAGAGTTAAGGCTACGCTACTAGAGCGTCAAGACCCTTCGCGATAGTAAAATATAAATATCGAAAAAGAGCCCGCGTTTTTGGCACTGAGTGTATGTATTTAGTTTTATATTGACAATTCTAAGGATTCGAATTATTTTCCATCAGAGTATCCGCTCCACAATGTGCATCTAACTTCACCTTCAATGGAGTACCTATACTTCTGAACATTTACTTTCATTAGAAGTTCAGTCCAAACACCTTTCTAAGAAGTAAATTAACTGCAAATTTCACTGAAGTTCTGTTACTTTCGAAAACGCCGGAAATCAACGTATGTTTGAAAAAAAATTGTACACCTCCAATGAATGCGACTGATCTACTTTCAGCTTAAACTAGTGATGAAGGGCGGCAACTCGACTACTGCCCAGTGGCGCTAAGGAGGGTAAGTCCGGCCCTGTTCGCAGAGCAGAGGTCGATATAGCCGCATTATTCGAGATTGGTCTTGGCTAATACAAAAGAACGTTCTTGTTACTTCTCGCAGCAAAGATGCCATCAATTATCCCGCGAACTGCATAGGTAGTATAACCCAAATAAAGAACGCTCGAGATGCAAATTGAAAACGATTTACTGGATGAAAATAAAATGTTTGCTTGATTCGTGAGCTCTTCGCGAAGTATACAATCCGTACTCTTTGAGCATATGTATGCATTCTTCTTTTGGAACTCATTCGGTCTATTTTAAAATAAGCACTGTGCTTTGTAATTTACATCAACCGTCATTAATGCGGCCTTTAGTAAAGGTAACCCCTATTCAGGCAGGAATGTGTTGAATCATACGAATTGTAGTGTTCAACTGATCTCGAGTGGACATTTATTAATAACTCTTGGGGTGGCATCAATTCATTCTTTTAACCTTCCGGCGGGCGCAATACTAATCCTAACACGATCGGGCGCAATGCATCTGACAGATTAAGTGCAGAAAATAGGATGAAACTAAGTTTCTGTATATTTTACACTCTTATTTATTGTTGCATTGTCTTTTTTAAACAGTTCTACGAAATTTTAGAAACAAATACTGGCTCACAAAGTTTAATACCCTTCACATTTTCAATTTTCTAAGAAAATTCCGCTTTCATTCGCTTCAATATTTAAAAAAAACCTCCAACAACTCGACCGCTTAAAAAATGTGAGCTTATTTTACTAAAAACACACTATTGAACGATTTGGTGTGCCAAAAAGTCAACACAACATTATTACGCAATGTGAAGAGTATAACGATTGGAAATTTTCATAGAAAAGAAAAAATAACACAATCGGGCGCAATACATCTGAGAGATTATTTCACCCCCTCCCTCCCCTCAAACATATGGTAGATAGAAACTGAAAACTGCTTTGGGTAGTTGATCGATAAAGATTAAGCTACTGTGAGTTTCAGATCTCTCCCTTTTCATGTCGCTGATTGGCACAACAAAAACTGGTCACTTAATCTGTCAGATGCATTGCGCCCGCCCGAAGGTTAATTTAATTAAATTTTTCTTATTGAGAGAATATTAGTAGGTTGATTTAGAAATTTATTTTTTTTATTTGGAAATTATTAATTTATATCAATCAAAAACACTTTTTCCTTACTACAATTTATTTTTCGTTTTGCAAATATATATTTCGAATGCAACTTGCATTCTTCTTCAGTGCGAGTGTTTCTGAAGTTTAGATGGCTTGTACATGGTAATTTATTATAAGAATTTTTTGCTACAGCTACCTGCTTAAAAGGTAAGAAAAAAGGGGTTCTTCTGAAAAGTGGATCCAGTTTTATCGCACCTGCGCGGCTAGTTTAATAATAATTCGTGATGGGCAATTTCCTTCGTCGTCGTTGAGGCGGTTACTACCTGGTATCTTCATGATCTCCAAGCTTTCCCATGCATCCAGTCCAACCTCCAACCTTCTCTTCAAATAAAAAATCGTCTCAAAAAATGCAATATACAGATTGTAGGATCTACTGCTAATACACGCTTAAAATCTCTTTTAGGTAGCGAAAAGGACCCACTCAAGAAAGACGAGCTGAGCGGAATTTACAAAATCGCATGCAAGGATTGTAACAAGGAATACGTAGGACAAACGAAGAGGCTCATCCGGACGAGATTCAACGAGCATGAGAAAGAGGCAGAAGCAGCAGCACGAAGAAGCAACGCAACAATCAAATCAGCGGTCGCAGCCCACATTGTAAACGAAGGACACGCCATAAGCTGGGAGGATATCGAGATATTACGTAAAGTCAATAAACCGTCAAGACTGGATGCATGGGAAAGCTTGGAGATCATGAAGATACCAGGTAGTAACCGCCTCAACGACGACGAAGGAAATTGCCCATCACGAATTATTAAACTAGCCGCGCAGGTGCGATAAAACTGGATCCACTTTTCAGAAGAACCCCTTTTTTCTTACCTTTTAAGCAGGTAGCTGTAGCAAAAAATTCTTATAATAAATTACCATGTACATAAGCTACAAACAGCGGTGAAACCGATCAATAAGATGGAAATTATTATTTTTTCATTTCGAAGTTAGTTTAGTCGGTTCGGAGATTTATTTATTTGATCCGGAAACGTATTGCATTGATTCGGAAACATATTTTGTTGATTCAGAAATTTATCCATTTGTTTCTGTTTGAGATTGACGAGCTGAAACGACATAAAAAAGGAGATCACAAAGCATCACCACTTAATGTATGAACAAGGATACTTATCTGAGCCGCACCGCCAATATCGCCACTTGCATCACATTCAAGCTCTGCTGATCGCATCCCAGCACCTGCTGCCGCAATCTCTTCCTTCTGCGTCTTGTTCATCGTCCACGTATCCTCGAACATCGTCATCCTAAAAAAAAAAAGAATATTTGAATTAAAATTATTGTATAGATTTGATTGAAATTTATTGATATTGTTTACTTACCTTGCCTATGACAATTATTCACATTACATACACTAAACCAGCTGATGGACACATAGAGTACATGGTCGTTTGACCTACATTTTGCAATTTGCTGAATATTAATTTTACATAAATTTGATGTAAACTGAAGATTCAAACCTTTTAGAACTTATATTTGAATTTGCTGTATATGTACTAAATACCAGAATACTGTAATAGATTATATGTAGATAGCCTAGTATGTAAGTAAATCTAGAACGTAAGTGATAGCTAGCATGTAAGTCGTCAGCTGTCAAAATGACACTGATAAATCTTCCCATTGTAATAAAGATCATCCACCTGAACACACGTGTATTACTCGATAGTGTAAAGCAGGGATTTGGAGCGGAGCGACCTTAAATTTCGGAGCGAAAGAGTGGAGCGGTTTTTTGCAGGCTAGAGCGGAGCGACTTTTGCTTTGGAGATCGCTCCGCTCCAATGTAAAAAATCAAAAAATTCCGAGAAAAAAAAAGATGTTTTTCGACGAAATTTTTCATTTTATGGAAATGATGATTTTGGGCGATTTAAAGGCGAAGAATTCGCCGAGAGACTTGCAAAATTTAGGATTATGTATTGTGAAATTCATTGTGATAAAAGAGGGTTTGCGTTATATTTCATTATTAAGAAATTCAAGATCATCCATGACAGAAAAGTCCTGTCCTGTACTAATAATAACTGAAACGCCCTTTTTAATTTAAATTAGTTATTAGGTGCGTTTTATTGAATGGAGTACAGGACAGCGCAGCATTCATAACAATTTGACAGATCTCGTTCTATACGGAATGTCCGGAAACTATCTCATAAAGGCACCCAAATATGATTCCTCGTACTCCAGCAAAAAGGAGTATAAAAAAATTATAAGCTCTTCAGCTACCACATTTAAAGATTTTTCAGATATTTAATACTCATACTACCTTCATTTTTTTTGGCCAAAATTTTTTCTCAAGAATAAACCCTATAAAAATCGGATAAGCAGTTTAGTTTTTACGGTTTTACACAGCTTCAAAGACAAAATTTTGTAATCTTGCATATAAAAAAAAAAAATTTCCACAGACGTACTATTTTTGTAAAATCTTTAAATGCTTTTGGTAGCTAAGGTGTTAAGAATTCGGCATATTCTCGGTACACATATTTTGCTGGAAATGACATTAATGATCATATTTCGGTGCGCTTAAGCGATAGTTTAGTTTCCGGACACCCTATCTAGAACAACTCAATTTCATGCTCAAATTTGTACGAAATTGGTGCTATCCTGTTCTGTACTTGATCGAATAAAACGCACCTATTAAGTTATATTCTACAATACGTGGGTAGATATACGTTGAATTGATTAATTCGCGGAAAATAATCAATATTTACTAAGAACAATGAAGTTTTGTTGTATTTTTGTAATGGAGCGGAGCGAAAAAAATTTAGTCGGAGCGGTTTCAAATTGATCGGAGCGGGAGCGGATCGGAGCGAAAAAATGTGTCGCTCCAAATCCCTGGTGTAAAGTATGTGCGAATAGGAAGATATAACAAATAATACTCTTATCATTGATATACATTGACATTGCCAACATCAAGATCGCTCTAGCTTAATGTTAGAAGTGTGGGCTCTCAGCCCGTAGTCCGTGGTTCGATTCCCCATATAAGCAAAATTATTTTTTTTCCTTTTTATTCTGTGTCCTGATTGAATGGAGGGACTAAAAGTTCTTTGAACCCGTGGTAGCTCGTTAGTTCCTTGAACTCGTGAGCCGTTCGAAACGTTATGGGAACCGTATCCAAAAATTACATGTGGAATCGAATCACAGGACAACTCACTATAGATTTATCGAGCCCGAACTGTGTACAACGCTTTTATTGTGAATATATTGTTAACATTAATTGGCAAGTGTTATAATTTGAAATTTGAAGGTCCGTCGAGTGTTAGAATTTTGAACATTGTTTTTCGAACAGTTTCGGAGCGTTATTTACTTGAGATGGAAATGCTATATAATGAATTTATTGGTAAACTTCTTAACTTTCTTCCCTCTGCAATTATTAAAACGCTTTCCGACCATACCACAACAAATACGGAACATGAATCCCGTTACACTGTACTGTTCCGTCCGTACCGTTTTGGAGGTAGAGTGCGAGACAGCCAAAAGTAAAGTAAAAGTTTAGTGATGAAAACGGACACAATTTTGTCGAAGTTCTTTTTTACCAGTCTCAGATAAAACCCTCAATTTACATTAGTATTTTAGGGTAAAAATATGTTTGTAACATGAGTTTTAAATTGTTTACAATATTCTGAAAATTGTCACGGCCCCGTGTGCCACCCTGTGGCATGCAATAATTGAAATCTCTTTTATGATAATGCTCGAATAGCTTCGTTTGAATACTCATTTTGTATTTTGTAAATAGATAGGTATACTAAAGTGAACATTTAAATAAAATAAACAAATAAATAAAATAAAACGAGACCGAGGCTAATTTCGGGCGCGGCCGAAATTTGAATACCCGTCACACTTTAATGAAACTAAGCTTTTTTTCTGTTAATAATTTCTACCGCAGCCCTATGACGTGTTCCGACTCCATCTGTTCTTAGATGCGTTGAAGCTGGTCCAGGATGAATTGGGTGAATTTTGGTTAAGATTCAAAAAGAAAAAAGTTTCTTTTACATGAACCATATATTTGGAAGTTGGTTTGTATGACAGCCCTATTATATAATGTTCTGATTCCATCCATTCCTAGATATGTTTTAAGGCTTTACTAGGAACACAGTTCGGTGAAGTTTGCTTAAGATTGATTCCTAAAGAAAAAAGTTTTTCTTAGAAAAACCTCATTTCCAGGGGTTTGTTTGTATGACAGCCCTATCACATAGTGTTCCGATTTCATCCGTTCCTAGATATGTTTTAAGGCTTAGCTAGGAACACATTTGGGTAAAGTTTCGTTAAGGTCGAAATCAAAAGGAAAAAGTTTTTCTTAGCAGAACTTAATTTTCAGAGGTTGGTTTGTATGGCAGCCCTATGAGGTAATGTTCCGATTTCATGCGTTCCTAGATATGTCTTCAGGCTTTTCTAGAAATACATTTGGGTGAAGTTTGGTTGAGATTGGTACATAAAGAGAAAAGTTTTTCTTGGAGGAACCTAATTCTCAGGGGTTGGTTTGTATGGCAGCCCCACGACCCCATGGTTTGATTCCATTCGTTCTGACATATATACAGCGTACACTAAAAAGAAACTTGTATACAAAATTTCAGCCCGATAGCTTCAAAACTGAGGGACTAGTTTGCGTTGCAACAGACAGACAGACGGACATCGCTCAATCGATTTCTCTCGTCACACTGATCAATAATATATGTATATAGTTTATATAGTCGGACATGATTCCTTCTGTGCGTTGCAAACTTCATGACAAAGTTAATATACCCTTTTATACAGGGTGTCCCGCAACCGGTTAGCCATAGACCAATGGTAGACTCTACAGAATGTTTTAGGAAAAATGTCGCTAAAATTTTTTCTCTAGCTTTTACCGTTAAGGATTAATTGCATTTTTTGTGATTTTTGTCAACAAACACGACTTTTTTCAAAAAACTCCTATTTTCTAGCTTCCACTTTAGCCAAATTAATGTTTTTTATATTCTTCTGAAAGTACACAAAATTTCCAATAAAAGGACATATCGAACGTTTCGAATGGTTTCGTATCTTCCGAGATACGACGTTTTGAATTTTGCAGAAATGTCAATTTCAACTTTTAATGTCAAAATTAAACACGAATTTCGTAACGGTACATTGTAGTGGCAAATCTGCAAAGTTGACCAAAGTTGGCGTAGTATATATCTTAGCTTTCGAACGGCATATAGGAATAAAGCACAGAGTCATCTAGTTTCTGAATAATACGTATAAATGAAAAAAAAACCATAGTCTGCAAATGTACCAAAACGACAATCTTGAAAAGGATATTAAATGTTTACATCAAGCATAGACTTGGTTGTTATGCATTATGGAAAAATACTTTTCGCTACTGTTGTAGATGCTACTTTACTAATTACTAGGGGGCTTCGCCCCCTGCTCGCTACGCTGGATGGTTGCCCAGCAATGGGAGGGTAATTACGGACTTTTTAAATACAGAATTTGGAGACCAGTCGCATGGCCACCAAAGGAGTCCAGAATTAACACCTCTAGATTTTTATGTATGGGGAAAAATCAAAAGCGAAGTTTAGACCCAACCGATTTTGTCTCGAGAGCAACTAATGGAACGAATTCAAACGGAGTGTAATAACTTGAAAATGAACCACCAACAAATCCTTGCAGCAGTTACATCAACGTCTAAAAGATGCCAATTATGCGTCCGACACGATGGAACTCATTTTGAACAATATCTGTAGGGTAAATTTGATGAATAACCACACACTCCTAATATTTTCAAGCCGAATTGATTAGTTTAAAATTACTCGTAACATTGAATGGAATTGATTTATTGTATTTCATTCTTTTTTAATTTATAAAAAGATAATTTTGTTCACTTTTGCTTACTATAATAATAAAACGTAATAACTATTAAAACCACTTCGTTCATTCCCACCTGAAAGCAAGATTTTTTCCACTAACGGACTATGTCTTTTTATTTTTGCACATATTATTCTGAAACCGGATGAATCTGTGCTTTATTCTTATATGCCGTTCAAAAGCTAAGATATTAGGCCAACTTTTGTCAACTTTGCAGATTTGCGACTACAATATACCGTTACAAAATTCGGGTTTAATTTTGACATTAAAAGTTGAAATTGACATTTCTGCAAAATTCAAAACATCGTATCTCGGGAGATACGAAACTGTTTGAAACGTTCGATATGTCCTTCTATTGGAAATTTTGTGTACTTTTAGAAGAATATGAAAAACATTGATTTCGCTAAAGTGGAAGCTAGAAAATAGGAGTTTTTCGAAAAAAATCGTGTTTTTTTACATGAATCACAAAAAGGCAATTACTCTTTAACGGTAGCACTACCACCCCGGTAGCGGCCACTTCAAGCATTTCCGTAAAACAAAAAGTATCCAATAATAAACGTTTATTTTTCCTGACTATCATATCATACGCTCCAATACGTCTTTAGTCTGCACGCGGCCTAAAAGAAATCAGATGTTCAAAAACGGAACGTAATTCATTAATTTCCTCTGCATGTAAATTTATTCTTATCTTAACCCTCCGATGGTTCAGGTAAATTTTACATACATACGTAAATGGTTCAGTGGGGTCTGACAGACCGCAAGGCAAAAATCGCTCTAAAACTTAAATTTTTGCGTTTTTGGCACATTTTTTTGAACTGGAAGTAACTGTGAAGCCTTTTGATTAAGTGGCACATAAAAAAAGTGGAATTCGGACAGTAGCTTTTAGTATGTGGAAGAAAAAATTGGGTGGTGTCAAATTTGAGGGTAATTTGAACTTATCACAAATAAATCAACATAAAAACTAAAATTTTTACAAAATTGTATTTCTATTAGTCAAAATGTATTTAATAGTAATTAACAAAGATAAGTACATCAACATTTTTTAGCTAAGGTTAATATTTTTTCTTAAATCGGGATCCAAAGTTAGTCAATATTTAGAGCATTCTTCTTCACAGCTTTTTCCTCTATGGTCTTCGCAGATTCGCTTTTTGCACTCGTTACAATTGCATTTTGTCTTCCCATCATTTGCTCGTGGGCATAGAAAGCATCTTTGCCTCTTTGGGGGACCATCTGACCCCATTGGGGGGCCTGAGGCATCAGCCCCTGGGGGGGGGGGGGGTCAAGCTGAACAATGCACAAATGTCTTCAATATTTTGCACTGTGCTTCGGTGAATATTGCCCGTTGATTTCCTACTTCTTAGAAGAGGTTCGACAAGTGTATAGCCAAGCTCGCTTCGGAAGCTTTATGTATTATGTAAAATACCCACCCACTTCTTACGCTCATTAAAGTCATTAATTTATGTCTTGACTTAAAAAACATAAGGTACACACAATAGTGAAAGGAGATCCTCATAAATGAAAACCAGATAAAAAAAACAGCATAATTTTTTGTGAATTGAGTAAAAAATGTAAAACCCCCTAATTCAAAACACCCTAAATTTTCCATTTCTTTCAAAATTAACATATCTAATTTCCCAAATGTACTCTTATTACAAAGTTTCAACACTTCCCCACTATTATTATTATTATTCCAAATAACATACTTTGAAAATTTCCCACAAAACGAAAAATGTACTTTTGTAAAAAAGACATACCACATACGTAAATGGTTCGTGTGGTCTGACAGACCCCAGAGCACTTTCAAAGTGCTTTAACTTATTAACAAAATCACAAATTCAAACAAATTCATGCTTAAATGAACGTATGTGACACATACTTAAATTACATATGCATCAAAATACCATTTAACAAGCTTTTCTATGGAAATTTTAAGATTTAAAATTCTCTGGGGTCTAGTTATATTATTGATTCCAATAAGGAGCATTCTAATGAATCCACATTAAAATTAAGCCAACGATATACATTTCACAGACAAATATTAAATTTTAAATTTTTTGTTTTTGTTTTGTTTTTTATGAATGAAAGAGTAATGATTCAGGCTTTAAACGCATTCGCCATTGATTTAAGTTCAACCATTTTAGCTGGCACTGACCTTACTTAACCGAAAACCTTTTATCCACTGCGAAAAACTCCCAAATATTTATCATACGAAAAACAACAGAATGATTTCACGCTTTTGATGAGTATGATAGGTTACTCTTATCTACTTACGAGCAGCAATTTCGTGGGAAACAAATATTCATGCCTTCACACAAATGCCCGCAGACCTTTTGGCATTATACCTATGCATAATGCCAAAATCTCAGGCTCCGAGGCTCACATTCATATTTGGATTTGAATGATCGATGTGTGTGTGATTATAATGCGTTTTGTGCAACCGAATCAAATCAAAAGATGAACGATGTTTTTGTGGGCATTCAGAATATTGCGGGGAATGCAAAAAGCAAAAGTCTAGCGGTAAGATAATCGGAAGTAGAATTTTTGATTGAAGAAAAGGTCAATAGACTGTTAGTGCTACTTTTTTATTTTTATATCTATAGTCTATATTGACGGAAAACGGATTTGTATGGGAAATGACTGTGACTGATGAGTAAAAAGTGTGGATCGACCTTAAACCAACTCCTTTGAAACATGATTTTGACGTTACAGTGTAATTACTACGCCTTCAACGGGATTCGATTCCACGAACCTATGACTTGAAGACAAGCGTCCTACCTGCCCTAATGCCGCGCTCACACGGTCAATCAGAATATATTTTTTTTTTGAATTTCCGTTCTGTCCACATCGAAAAGCAAAAGAAAGAAAAAAATTGCCAGAACCAAGAATCCAAAAATTGATTCGGAGGCTTCGTGTGTAGGTGGCTTAAGTTTGTAACTTGCTAGTCAATTGAAAAAAGCCACACGTTATTAATTCAACTGTCAACTCTATTCCTTGTTTCAGCTTGAAATTTAAGTTTGCTCTAATTTAAATCCTTTAATTTTAAGAACGTTTGTACTTTATTTAATTCAATACAGCAATCTTGGCAAGACTCCTTTCAAACCAAATGTGGCTTCTGAACCACAGTCATGGCAGCAAAGTGGATTGGAATTTAGTCCGAAAGTTTACAAAAGGTACTATCACTAAAAATGTTTTAAGACAGTTTATTTGGAGGACCTAAATTATCTTTTTCCCATATGGTACTTGGCAAGGAAAAGGGTGGGTCGGATTACAAACCGCGGCTACAGTTACAGCAAATAGCGGAGCCATGCAAAGCATTATTTTTGGTGAACATTTGAGGATCCGGATTGTCTCATAAACTTTCAACGAGTTTAGGACAATATTAAATTTGTTTATCTGAGGGTGAAAAGGTGAAAGAGGAACAATAAATTTAGCATTTGTTTTAACTGCGAAAAGTTTATATCTCTTCCTGTCAACAAAAAATATCTACGTCGGAGTGTTGTTTTTTGAAATCGTGGTGTTTTTATGGTTCGTGAAATCTTTCATGTGGCTTTTGGGCCCCTAAATCTCGTGGGCCCCCCCGCCACGCGGGCCCTGCGGGCCTTTATGCGCCGCCCCTGGATATAATATTGATGAAACTGGAAATATTGTCCACATGTCAAGATTCCGGGTTGTAAAACACACAAGTTGCTGTCTATCTAATTTGGTTCTCATTGCATCAATTGATATTCTAGGGGCCAATACACAAAGTTTCAATATATAATTTTTTATATATGCAAATAATGTCTTTATAAATATAAAAACATAAATGAAGATTAAACGCGATCTAGTTTGACATCGTCAACAAAAATAAAATACTCAACAAGTGTTGCAAACATCTTACTTCCCGCAATTCTTCAAATAAATCATGTTAATACCAATCCGAACAAATTACTTTAAATCAAGTATCTAAACATTTTATTTGTAAACGCCAAATGTATTATGGATACAAAGTTATGTATACTCCCTGTGATGACTCTATCAAAACATCCAATTTAAAATGTTTCAAAATGATACACGACACGACGATCTTTCATGTGAATGTGAGACACAGAAAAAACAGCATGCTGAGTCGTCCGTTGTTGGGTAAGGTAAGTGTACACAGGTACCTCCCATCTCATAATATTTGGATGCTACTTCTTCACCTGTGCTTTGTTAAGAGCTGCTATGGAGTGTTCAGTGCCCCAAGCACACGACGACCCACGCTCTCAATTGACAAGAGTGCGTTAATAGCACACAAGACGCTAATAATAATTATAATCTCATCACTTAAATGAGATTAGATGCAGAGATGATGCGGCGATGAGTAGAATGTGAGATGTATTATGTCAAAATTGTCGGTAATTTATCACCTGTCAATCATTTGTGTGATGATTTGATTGATAAATTGACCATGAGGATATGTAAGAAAAAAATTGTATATTTATAAGGTGGGATTTATTTACTTTTTGTTTTATTTATTTTGCGAAAATTGTAATTGTAATTGTATGGTTGGTGATTGTCCCCAGATGATGACATAAAAAGTCCCAACCGATTGGTGGTCCACAACCTTAAAAAAAGGTGGGAAAGGGACAATTTTTCGTTTTTTTTTGCGATTATTTCAAAAACGGCAAGAGATGCAGAAAAATGGTCTAAGGACGAAAAAAAAACTACATAAAATTATCTTTGCAATGATATATAATATAACACATTAGAGTTTAATTGAATATTTCGGCGTTAGACTCGAAAATAAGTTAGATTATTTTCATTTTAGGCCTTCTTTAAAAGCTCCATATTTTTTTTAAAGAATGCTAGCTCAGCCGTGAAATTTTGTATAAGTATTCACAATAACTTCAAGACTTAGAGAAAGCATGCGTTAGTCCAGAGTGGGCATCAGAAAATAAAAATGGCACCGTTTTCACACTATTGCAGTTCATAGTATGTGTGAAAATTTTATTCAAATTTCAATTTTTAATTTACAATTGAGAATATAAAATCCGCGTAATATTTATTACTCTCTCAAAAAGCCATCGTGATTATTAACCCTTCGATTGGCACATACACCTAGACAGACCATTGGTACTATATATTGATGAAAAATATCGTTCAACAATATTTTCCACTCCTTGCCATATATTGCAAAGGGACTGACGGCCACAAATGCGATCAAACGTTCGGCTAAATATAAACTATGTCTGAAGAAACTAAAAACACCGGCGTATCATTGTAAGACATAGTATGTAAACTGTTTCTAAAACTAAAATTAGACCTCTTCAAAAAATAAAATTAATTTTACAGAAGATTCAGCTAACCCTCAGGCATAATAGCTCGTAGGCGGCGACAGAAGGGTTAATAATTGCATCGACAATATTTTGACGTTTGAATTATTTCGTGGAGTGTAGTGTAATAAATTTGGAGTCAAACACATTGTTGTGTGATCACATAGCCACTCTGGACTAACGCATGGCATGGGTTGCTATGCTTTCTCTAAGGCTAATTATTATTGTGACGTTGAACGAGAACATTGAAAAATAAAATAATGAATATAAAATATTGTGCGTTTGAGTCAAGACAATAATAATACTTTACTTTGGACTGAACGCTAAGTGATCCGCAAACATATGGAATCGGACTGAAAGAGATTGGTTTGTATTGTCGTGGCTATTATCCTATCAGATAAGTATTCCTTTCGTTTGTGTAAGATTCCAATACTTTGTGGATCCTTATATATTTTCAGGATGGCAGATGGATTCCATCCGCAGTCAAGTAGTATGCGGATAAGTAGTTATTTAAAAATAGGTAAGTACGCCATAATCGTCACCCAGCTAAACCTGGCTAATTTTACAATATTTTGTTTATTTTTTTTTTAGGAGAAACTTGACCAGGGACGCGCCCTCGCCATTTTTAATACGTTGCGTTATTTAATTAATTGATATGCTTCTTTAACCCAAAAAACATACATATTCCGTAGTCTCTAAAAAATGAAAAATTATTTTTGGTGGTGTTAATTTACCGTAAGGGGGAAGATAAAGGTTAAAAGGCTCCGGCCGATTCATATATCCTCTTCAGATGTGGCATAGCTGCGGACCCTTACCTGTGCAGGAGGAGCTTCGTAGGGTGAATGGCTTCGGCCAATTCCCATGTCTCTCTAAGGGGCGTTACTTTCCCGCATTAAGTGATGCCCAGACCAACGCGTCACGAATTTTCCGTCGCGAATCCGCGCCGGAAAATTCCCGGCACATTTTTTGGTGCCCACACCGGCGCGGCGCGAATAATTCGCTGGGTACTGTCACTCACAACTGATATCATGTTGTTGCCTTAGAAAAGGTATTAGATTTATGTAAGGAAGGGACTTAGACATGATAGAGAATCATGGGCGTAGCCAGGATTTCGGTCAGGGGGGGGCAAGCACGAAATTTTTTCAATATCAAGATTTTCTAAGGATTTGAAATCGTTGGTCGCGAAAATATTGTTAGGCAAAATTTAGAGTATTTTAGCTGGTGTAATGGTTAGTGGCCGCACCTTCTTTGCACACGGGTTCGAGACTCACCGTGAACGAATTGAGTTAATTTGTTTTTCGAACTCACGCCCCTTGTGACGAACTTCGAACTCACTCAAGATGTTAAACGAGTACCCATTCATGATTGTTTTTTTTTTAATTTTAGGAAAGGACAGTCGAGAATTATTTTCAAGACCATTTAAAGAAAAATTGCCCCTGAAAGTGTTTAGACTTTTACTGGTTATTATGATTACATTCAACTGGCCTCCGTTTCTGCTTTTTAAAACGTAACTTGTTTATATTCAGAGCAATTTTTGGCTTTTGGGCAGCATATTCCACTTGCGACATCAATGTCCGTTTTGAAATCTGGCTTTGCTTGGTTCTACAGGATCGCATCTCCTGCTGAAACATACCGAGAAGCCTCTTATCTCACATCCACAGCATCCATAGAAAAAAACATTATCCGACAGTCGGCTGGAGACATTTAGGGGTACATGCTTTTCCACTTCCTTAAAATAGAACGGAATCCCACAGTAAAGTTAAACGAAAACGGCAGGATTCCATTCTGATGGTAGTTTTTTGCTCATTCGACTTAAGTTGCCGGGACGCCGTGGAGCTTGCATGATGAAGTTTTGACAATTAAGTACTCTCGCACAAAATCAACGATCTGATCGTTATAGCTCTGGATCTCGAGAAGGAGTCAAATGCAGTCGACTTAAAGAAAAAATTAAACAAGACCAAAGTGCTAAATTTGAGTCCAGCTTACGTACGTTGTCCTCGACGCGGCCGCACGACAGCGACTCGCTCATTCCATAAAAACTCGTTTCTCTCTCATTTTAAAAACGAGTTTTCATATGGAATGAGCGAGTCGCTGTCGTGCGGCCGCGTCGAGGACAACGTACCTTTAGTCTGAAAGGGAATTTAACTCCCCCATAAATATTAATTCATCTATTTAGACAATATCGTTGCCGCGGATGGCGGTATCAAGAGCATTCCACAGTCAAGTTCTTGTCCAAAATTTTGCAAACCAAATTGTAAAAACCAAAGCTGTTGAAAGGGAGCAGTACTTGGAGAGCGTACCTAAATTACTGGTCGATGCAAACAGGCCGACAAAATTTCACGCTAGTTCTCTGAATGCATAGAGTTCGACTGAAAAACTGTGGTCAAATTATGAGGCATTGCGAGAAACCGTATACGTTATGGGACGTAAGTGCAGTCGATTCTCTATTTTCCACAAGTGGTTTACAGCCCTTATACACCTGCAACTTGGTTGCCAACCTAAGTTGGTAACACGCAAAAAAAAACCGGAAAATAAGTCATTTGTAGGCATGGTGCAGGTTCCAGTACCAGGTTGCAAGAACGTGAATGGCGTGGTTTCCGGAATGTTGCAAGTGTGTAGTTAGGTACCTGCAACCTAGGTTGGCAACGAAGTTGCAGATGTAGAAGGCCTGTAAGGCACAAGAAAGTCGTCCACTGCACTTTTAAAGCTATCAAAATTTTCTTTAGTTTGAGTGCAACGCCAGCTTTGTAGGTACAAAGGATCCCAAGATACAGCATTTCGAACTTTTTTACAAAAAAAACAATGTTTAAAGTGCTGTACGAGTATTTTGAGATCCTTTGCACCTACAAAGCTGGACTCAAATTAAAGAAGGTTTTATTAGCTTTGAGAATCAAGCAGACGACTTTTGGAAATCACAAACCAAAATATGAAAAACCTTCGAAAATTTTTAGGTTTTTTGAGGGTCACGGGGTTAGGATAGGTTTTCGAAGTTGCAAACTTGGTGGTACACTTCTGGTATCTACCCTAACAGTATCCCAAAAAAACAGAGCCGAGCTATTTTTTGAGACCTAAAATCATAAATTGACTGACCTATAAGGGAATCCTTATAAAATTTACAGTTCATAGTCGCTCGTATTTGAAAAATAAATTTAAATTTTGCAGCTACTAGATACTTCTTTATATTTTATTTGTCAGTTACTTTAATTAGGCTTCCGAATTAAATTATTTTATTGAATGAGGTAATGCATTTAAAAGTGACGTTTTGTCCCAATAAGCATTCCTTTATAATTATTCCTTAAGGGAATCCGTATTCCTTAAGTGAGGACTATGAATTCCTCCCTTAATGTTCACGTTTTAGGGCTTTCAAGACTTGTTCACGTTTCAGAGTAGTAGCTCACATAAAATAGTTCACCTTCACGTTTGGCGAAGTACACGTTTACCCGAGTCTACTGTATAGACATGAAAAGAGCTATCCATAGCGCTCAGGATTGCTGTAAATCTGGACGAAATAGAATAGAATTAGGTATGTCCATATGTATCTATGTAGATGACTATGTACGAAGGAAGAACGGCTTGTAATAAATTGATATGGAAATGTTTGTGTGGTTTTCGGAACATGGAAACTGCAAACGAAAATGCGAAAAAGTGAATCTGAAAAAAATTATCCCTGAAATATTTTTTTTCTTTCAGTATTATTAATATTCAATTCAATAAAAAAAGTTTCACCGGCCAGGGAGGGGCGGTCGCCCCCCCCTGCCCCCCCCCTGGCTACGCCCATGTAGAGAATAATTGCAAGAACTGGCCAAATACAATTATTTTAACATTTATAATCATGCTGCAATTTTCGTGCACTATATCAAAATGTCGCGGCATCTTTACTTATTATGAAAAAGCGTAAGCGGAAGAAATGAACATGAAATTCGACATTTTACCTCTCCGTCGATATCTTTGGAATCTTTGAGTCCAGCGGAACGATTAAGGTTTGGCTGGACTCGCAACAAAATGCTCTTAGGTGGCGTCGGAGCATCTTTCCTGCGCAGCTCACAAGGGGATAACCGAGATAAGTACAATAATTCACAAAATGTATGCTTTTGTTAGTTGTCAACCTAGATGTTGGTCACAGCAATTCCACAATGAACTTCGTACTATCGACTTTGGAAAATCGTCTATATCTCTGAAATTCTTCGGCCGAGCGATACAATCGGGGTGTCGCCGGACTTGCCACAATAGGGCAATTTATTTGTGTAACAACAACGAGTAAAAACCTTCTTTCCTTGGAATTCATGTTTCCAAAAATGTTACTTCTTTTACTCATCCACTGATACCATCAAACATTCATAACATAAATGCTCGGTCAATACATAAACAACTCATTCCAAATCTACATCTTTTTCGGGACCACCAACATCAAGTTGTACTACACTGCACCTGTCAAATAAATTATTTGAATAAAATGACATTAGGTAGCAAATATTCGAACCGGAAAAAATACTGCAAAACGAATATTCGCGTTGGTGTGGGCATCTCCAAACAACGCAGTGTGTTACAATTTTGACGCCGCGGAAAAATTCGCCGCGAATATTCGCTGACGCGCCGGTGTGGGCATCACTTTATCCGAGTAACCGCTGTGCCTGAGTGCTGTATTTAGATCTGCAGCATCGTGATGGGTGACAGAAAACGCTTAATTCCACCACCAAAGCAGCATCTTCGACAGGGCCGGATTTCTCATATGGGCAACCTGGGCAGCTGCCCGGGGCGGCAGATTTTTAGGGGCGGCAATTTTTGAAAATATCCCTTGGTTTTAAATTCTGTGAAAAAGCATTTTGGAAACTCGAAAAGAAGTTGACATAATTAGACACACATTTTAATTCCATCCTTCTAATTTATTCATGTTAGGTATATTCCAGGGCGCCCAATAGTAAACTCAACTGAAACTCAACTGGTCGCGCGTAGTTCAGTGAGGATAGAAGTAGAAAGTATTTCCGTAACGCATTGAATTTAACTTAAACAAGGGAAGGGATCTAGCATATACTTCAGTGTCCACTTTAATAGGAAGCCTTGAGTAGCTTTTGTGTGCAAAATTCAGGGATCCGGAGCGGCTCAACTTTATCACTCCGCAACCGTTCGAAGACATTATCTGACAGTATCCTTTTGTACGATATAAATGATTGAAATTTAGCGCAAATGTTGTTTAAATTGTACAAATCTTCCATGTAATTAAAAATGGAATAAATCAGGCTAAAATGTCAATTCAATACTTTTAATTTGAAAAACCTAGAAGACGACCCATTGTTACAAAAAAAATGGCTTCACTTTCTCATGCAAAAACTGTTCCTCGCTTCGCTCATTTCCTCCGGGAGTTTGATTCGCGTCGACCCTCTCCGCTCCGGATCTGTGTAACAGCCAAAGAATTCCTGAACCTACATCTTGGAAATGTATCATTACATGATTTCCCCACTATACGACTCGTCAAATGGAGGGTATCTGCCCTCATCGTCTTGACCATTGCTCGTAAACTTTTATAAAAAATTTAATTTTTTGGAATAGTACATTGTCAAAAACTCGCTTTCGTACTAAACGAGATTGGGACAGATTGATCTAAGAATTGGTAACCCTAGGCAGCCTATATATGGAGAATCCATGGATTCTGTGTGGGTAGCCCCAGTGCCCCTATAGTTAGTAAAAGCTAGCACATATTTTCGATTTTTCTATCTTTACTCTATTTTCTTACTGTTTAAAATTAGCCGCGATTCAACTGGGATGTAGTCATAAATTGGTTTCAGGGGGTGTCCAACGCGGGATATTAGAAATGATGCATTAGCTATAAAATGTTCAGTAACCAGTTTCTGTCGTGTGTATAGGTTTAAACAAAATTCACAATTTGTACGTTTAAATTTTCGAAAACTCCCCTGCCAAAAAATCATACTACATGACATGACGCTAATAAACAATTTTAGTTGTTGAGGTTAGGTTATTCATTCATGACTTCTAAAACGTTCAAAATGAACAAAATCTCCGAAAGTGGAAAGGTATTTAGAAAATCTTCTGAACACATTCTAAAGAAAGTCGATGTAATGGATCTGCATCATTTCAGTTTTAACCCTAGTTTACTGTTTGGGGTGCAAATGCACCCCATCGCATGTTTCACTTAATATAACTTCGAGATTTTTCAAGTTTTCATTATAAATTTTTCAATAGCTTAACAAAATCTAGTTTTGTTTAAGTTTTTAATGTTTGTACAATTTTAGCTACATAAATTTATTTTTTACGATTTTTTTGTGGAAATAAGGCATTGGTTCAGTCGTGGGATGCATTTGCACCCCAAATAATTTATTTGAGTTCAGAACTATTTATTTTGATGTTAAACTAATATTTATTTTAAAATAAAGATAATATTATATATACTTTCATTTGGGATGAAAAAGAAACTTTAAAAATGTTAATAATAGTACGAAATATAGTTTCTTCGGAATGATCTTTGGGACACCAAATGTGTGTTTCAGACACGATTTCAATTTGAAACTGTTCCATATTTCTCTAAATTTCATAAATAAACAACAGAAACTTAGTCAATGATCAGAAATAGTAATTGGAGAAGAGTTTGCTAATTAAGATTTCGAAAAAGAGCTGCATTTCGGAATTTGTGAACAAAACTCCACTTCGAGCCCACTAGTCTCGGCCTGCTATTCTTATCTATGCGAAGCGATTTCACTTTTATAACTGAAGTAATAAGTTCTGCTGAAACCGTCAAATGATGAGGAACCCGAAGAGATGCATAACACTCGCAAAATCAGTGAATCGAATGCTTACCATACGGAAATTTCATGAACATCTCTCTTTTTGAGTTTATCATGTCATTTATAGTATGAATATCAGTGCCTGCCGTCTAACCAAACTGAACATGTATGTCTCCCGCATTTCTGAATTCGCACTCACTATCTCACTTTTGTTTTCCCTATTTAATTAACATAACGGACGATCAAAATTAATCAAATTAAAAAAAAATGGAAGTCAGTTAATGCAGAAATATGGGCATACATACATGAAACTAGTAAGAAAATTGTTGCGGTAAACTAGGGTTAATGTTGTCGTCATTGGAATTTCAATGCTTTTTTAAACAAAGTCGTGAGGGGTCCAAACTCCATGAACCTTAACCTTGCCCCATCACTCGGAAGCACCATATTGTCAAGCAAACAAAATTACATCGGTCACTCGCGCAAAAATATTAAACGTTCTTCTTACATACCACACCACAGGGAACGTTTTGCCTAGCATGTGTATGCGACTACTACTTTTAAATTTAACCAGTGGCGGAGGGCGGCTATTTAGCTACTGCCCAGGGGCGCAATAGACGCTAAATCCGGCCCTGATCTTCGAGACATGCCCATGATAGCCTTTACTCAACGATTAAACCCTATCATGGTTTAGCGATGTGCCGACAACGCATCCTTAAGGGCCCTGCTGGATCAGGTAGAACAATACAAGCAGCGTATAGTTGCAATCCCAGAAAACTAAATGGCTCAAACGCGAGATTAACGACCTCAAATCGCACACTATTGTTGAGACTGGTCAAGAGGAGGGCAACAAGGAGTTTGGAGTAGCCTTCATCGTGAGTAAGCAACTCAAGGATCACGTTATCGGCTTCAAACCCATAAACGAGCGGCTATGTGCAATCCGTATCAAGACCCGTCTCGCTAATATCTGGCTCATTAATGCGCATGTCCCTACAGAAGTAAAAGATGACGCGGTAAAGGACGAATTCTACAACCCCCTAGAAACACTCATCGACTCACTACCATCAAAAGACGTCAAGCTGTTGCTAGGAGACTTCAAGACAAAAGCTGGAAACAAAAGCTGGCACAGGGGAACTACTGGAGGTCACAGCCCCACGACGAAAACAACAACAACGGTCAGCGATTTATCGACTTCGGGAGCGTCAGAACCTGGTCATAAGCTCTACATATTTCCCTCATCTGAAAATATCATGATCTACTGATGATTACATCGTGAATAAGATCGAGCACATACTTATCAGCAAGACATGGACTTTGAATGTCTTAGACGTTTGATCCTGTCGAGGAGCCAACTGCGACTCTGATCAATATTTGGTGAAGACCACCTATAGGTGCAGAATCTCTTCGGTGCACCTAACTAGAATCAACCCTGCCAAGATCTTCGAGGTTGACAATTTGATCAATGATGCCACGGCGGCTGCGTACACTTTCGGGCTTGAAGAAAAACTGTCGCCCATACTTGGTAACATCAACAAGTTAGGCATTCATGAGTTCTGGGAGGAGCTTTAAGATAGCATCAGAGTAGTTGCAGAAGAGGTCGTGGGTTATAAAGGCCCTCGTAGACGAACATACTGGGTCGACGACGAATGCAGGGCCTCTATTGAGGCGAAAAATGAAGCCTACCAATATACACAACGCGCATTCCGATCCAAGAAGAAAGCTACAATGAACTTCGGCGAGTATCTAATAACTTAATTAGACGTAAGAAACGCAAACATTTTGACGAGCAGTTACAGCAATTAAACCGTTGATTAGCCAGTAAGAACAATAGACAGGCTCAGCTCGACCGTTCGACGTGAATGCACTCAAAGTTCACATTTTGCAACATCGAGAAAAATTGGCTCTGTCCTGCCGGTTTTTAGGGTTTTTAGGGTTTTTTAGAAATTTTTTTTCAAAAAACCCTTATGAAATCGATTTTGTCCGTCCGTCCGTCCGTCCGTCTGTCCGTCTGTCCGTCTGTCCGTCTGTTCACTAAATAACTCGCGAACGGCTCAACCGATTATCTTGAAATTTGGTAGGAATGTGTAGAATGGTTACAGTCTTTGGCACATATACCTTAGAAGTTGGTAGGAAGAAGACAACAGGGTGTCCCGTACGTTTGAAAAAAGTCGTCTTTTTTAGTTTTTATCGGAGATTGACGTATGGGTATTTAAATCAAAGATCTAAACGAGTACACCTCATATCAGTTAAAATTTTCCAGTTTCGAGTAACGGTAAAAAAGTTATTGGCGTTTAAAGTAAAACTTCCTTTTCGAGCTCCGTTTTTCTAAACCGTTATAGGGATCGATATGAAACTTTGCACAAAGATTGGTCAGTACGGCCTTATATACGTTAAATATTAAAACTGTTGACTTTTGCAAAGGAAAAGTAAATAACAGTAAATTTGTAAAATTTCAATTTGTTCGTGTGTAGGCCCTCTTAGGTTTCCAAATATGAAAATTCTGCCAAAGGTTTTTAGGAAATTACATATAGAATATGTCTACGAATTTTCATTCGAATAACTGTATCCAAACCGGAAATATAGCCAAAGAAGTATTTAGTAAGGGCCTTTCACAATGCAAGCCTCTTAAGCATTTCTTCAAAGCATATATTTTAACTTGATGAAACAATGAACATGAAATTTGGTGGAAACGCATAGCATGGTAATGGTGTTTGCCACAAATATTTTTGAAGTTTGTAGACCAAGATAACAGGGTGTCCCTGAATAGCTGCAAAAGTATACTTGTTCAATACTCATAGGAAAGCTTGCATGGGCTCTTATGTCAGGGGACATAATGGAATCATTTCTTATAAGTTGCTTTTCCTTGATTAAAAAAAACAGTAACAGTAGATTTACACCTAATAATTCAGTTCATATATAAAGCCAAGCCATCCTTACGTTTGCCCGAGAAAAGGCCATCAGAAATCTTAAATCGAAAAATGCCTGTAGATTTCCTTGGAGTATTTTTATACAAACTGGGTAAATAGTAAATCTATTTTTGGATTGGTCTAATTGGTGGAACAGAATGAAAGGCGCTAGCCTTTCATTCTGGAACGCGTTTATTTAGACCAATCAAAAAATAGATTTACAGGAAGCATTTCATTAATGTTGTGCACAATTCTTATTTATTGCTTATAAACTATATGTACAAAAAATATTCACTATGCATTAAAATTCTAAAAAACCCTCGTATGGCGGGCGCAGCCCTCTGTACGCCGGTATTTTTTATTTTTTTTTTCAATTTTTTATTTATTTTTTTTTTATTTTTTATTGTGATTTAATTTTATTTCACATTTTTATATTTTTTTATTCATAAAAAAACCTTGTGCCGAAACATGGATTCGAACCCGGTCCGCCTGCGTGCCAGTCCGTTCACACTGCCATGAGACCAGACATGGAATGTTGTCAACATTTCTAAAATCGTAACTACTTGATACGCGGTGCATATAAACTTAAAATGTTTATACATAGGGCTATGCAAAATAATCATAGTTTCCATGAATTTTATTTACTTCATTCTAAGTAATTTATTGCATTAGTTGTATGTGGGCATGTTATAATTCGATTACTACTGAAATCATAAATTCTATGAAAGTGTATTTGACCCAATGACATTTTTAATTAATTATATTCAAACTTCAACGTTTAAAGAAATTTTCTGTTTACTAGAAGTAAAGTAAAAACTTCATTGGTTTTAATACACGTTTTTTGCTGGGTGAGTAAGAAAAATATGAGAGTCAGAGTTGCAATTTTTACGCCCGCTAACGTTTTGCCTACATTTCCTTTGTGAGGTGACAACTGCTACCTTCCAACTTATCTAGTGGCGGAGGGCGGCAAATTCGTTACTGCCCAGGGGCGCAATAGAGGCTGAATCCGGCTCTGAATAAGAGTGTGAAATATACAGAAACTCTGTTTTCTGCACTTAATCTGTCAGATGCATTGCGCCCGCCCGAAGGTTAAACTGTACTAATTTACGAATTTTCGTTGGAAATTCTCTAAAATTATTGATGCGTTATTGCTATATAGGTAACCGTATATGCTTCATATTTCAATTCATATTTTCAGTAATATTTCTATTATTGTCCCAAAAAGGCTATATAATCGGCTCCAAATCATAGCCGAAATTTCATACGTCCTATGCAATTTTTCATTCATAAAAGTAATTTCTTTTCTGGGTGTACCTAGATGGCGACTCACTGCTTTTTTTTATTTCTTGGCTGCTTTGCAGCTTTTCTTCGTTGTTTCGTCTTGCTTTCGCCGAATTATGTATCGTAGACATCCACCAATCTCTGTCTCTTGCAGTTTCCTCTCTTGTATGAAATCGCAGACAATTGTCCCAAACTGATCTCGATCTTCGTGTCCTTGCATGCAGGGCCGGATTTATCCTCTGCAGTGGTTACCAAACTTTTTGAAGACGCGGAACCCCTGAGATCGTCGAATTCGTTCGCGGAACCCCAAAAATGGGTAGTTAAGACAAGACGAGCATTGATAGACAAAACAAAACGTTTATCATACCCTTACAAGGAAAAAATGTGTCATTGGAAAAAAAATATCAATATTTAGTTGAAGTACGCTGCAATTAAAAAAAATACCGGCGTACAGAGGGCTGCGCCCGCAATACAAGGGTTTTTTAGATTTTGGATACATACATAGTGAATAATTTTGCACATATATTTTTTAGGTAATAAATAAGAATTATGCACAATGTTAATGAAATGCTTCTCGTAAATCTATTTTTGGATTGGTCTAAATAGTTAGACCAATCCAAAAATAGATTTACTATATATCATGGCTCCACATATTAACTGGATTTATTAGCTGTAACGCCGTTACCATGACTCCAAACTGGAAAAAAGCGACTGATATGAAATGTACTTACCCATCGAGTTCTTTGATTTGATAAAAACTAAAAAAGTCGACTTTTTTAAATCTCCGGGACACCCTGTTTGCTTTGTCCTACCAACGTCTAAGTATTTCGTGCTAAGGACTGTTACGATTCTACACATTCCTACCAAATTTCATAACGATCAGTTAGTGAACAAATTTTTTAAATGTCCGGGACACCCTTTTATCTTGGCCATACCAATTTTTAAGTATTTCATGCCAAAGACTATTACCATTCTACACATTCCTACCAAATTTCATGACGATTCGTTAAGCCGTTCGCGTGTTATTTAGTGAACAAATTTTCAAATGTCCGGGACACCCTGTTATTTTTGTCCTACCAACTTTTAAGTATTTCGTGTTAAAGACTGTTACCATTCTACTTACTCTCCTACTCCTACCAAATTTCATGACGATCGATTAAGCCGTTCGCGAGTTATTTAGTGAACAGACGGACGGACAGACGGACGGACAAAATCGATTTCATAAAGGTTTTTTGTAAAATCTAAAAAAACCCTAAAAATGGAACAATTTAATGAGAAACAGGCCTGGTGATTTTTACATATTTCAGTGATACGAGCAGTGGCGGAACAACTTCACTCGGGGCCCTCCCGCCAACTTCTTGAGTGGGCCCCCCTACACTGAGAAAAAAGTAGAGGAAATCAATCGAAAACACTCTTGAAGGACGATCCACACTTTTCAGGCATCAGCCACAGTCATTTTCCATACAAGTATACAGATTGTCAATTAATTGATTGACTGATGACTAAAAAGTCTGGATTGATCTTAAAACAACTTATTTGAAACATGATTTCGACGTTACAGTGTTTCTACTAATATTAACAACGTACGTCGTACTTAAAATAACTTTGCTAAAGGGCGCCACAAACCTGACGATTTCTCGGCCGGTCGATTGGGCAATCGATTGCTCACAATCTATCTTCCGTCCGTACAGCACATACATTAGGCAATTTATCGGGGAATCTGAAATTGACAGTCTCACGGTCCACAAGACACAACACAAAATAGTGAAAATTATACCATTTTTGGCGATGGAAGATGGACATCCGGTGCTACTTTGTTGGAGAACGACCACCGCAACCCCAGCATGAAGAACGACCGCAGGTTTATGTCAAAAAATCAGCAACTGAGAACACATGATTGTCATGTCAGCTTGTACGGAAAATTGCAAATTATCGCTATTTTGTGTTGTGTCTTGGGGACCGTGACACTGTCAGAATGCCCGATAAATTGCCTAGTGTGTGTGTTGTACGGACAGCAGATCGATTGTGAGCAATCGATTGACCAATAAATTGCTAGTTATGTGGCGCCCTTTAAATTAATGATTTCATCAATCGTTTTTTTTTTTTATTTTAAAATAAAAACGCTCACGCAGCGCAGCAGTGACCACTATATCTGTTGGTGATACTTAAGCATAGTAAATTACCTATGCCTATAATCAATTTCGATCCCGCGAACCTATGATTTGAAGACGAGCGCCCTATCTACCCTAATGCCACAAGCACACACGGTCAAGCCGAATCATTTTTTTTGAATTTTCGTTCTGTCAAAATCGAAGAAAATATTTGAATTTACCAAAACGAATAATCCAAAAAATGGATTCAGACGCTTCATGTGTGGGCGGCCTAAGTTTGCAACTTGCTAGACAATTGAAAAAAGCGACACGTTAGTAATTCATCTCTATTCCTTGTTTCAGCTTTAAATTTAAGTTTGCTCTAATTAAAATCCTTCAATTTTAAGAACGTTTGTACTAAATATTAAATTCAATACAGCAATCTTGGCAAGACTCCTTTCAAACCAAATGTGGCCTCTGCACCACAGCCCTAATGACCGTGTATATATCGCAACCAAGAAAAAATATGTTAGTCTTCAACGACATACAGGCTGTACTAACTAGTTTGAACTAAGTTTAGCACCGCCACTTTTGTTCGTGTTTGTTCATGACAAAGTGGATTGGAATTCGGTCCGAAAGATTAGAAAAGGTACCATCAATAATTTGTTTATCTAAGAGACCTGGTGAAAGAGGAACAATAAATTTATCATTTGTTTTGACTCCGGAAAGTGTATATCTCTTCTTGTCTACAAATAATATCTACGTCGGAGTGTTGTTTTTCGCAGTCGTGCTGTTTTTATGGTTCGAGAAATCTTTCATGTGGCTTTTGGGCCCCTAAATCTCGTGGGCCCCCCCGCCACGCGGGCCCTGCGGGCTCTTATGCGCCCTATGATTTGAAGACGAGCTGGATACGAGGGTTACTAAAAAAGTTTCTAGAAAACAAATGAACATTTACACTTTTGCATACGCTCAAACTAATTTTCGAAGCATTTTTTCCATTCCGATGGAGACACCTGCAAAACATAGCTTCTGAACGCTTCAACAGTTGCTTCGGGCGAAAAAAAAAACCGTTCTCCACCTAATTTATTTTTAATGGTCATGGCTGTAAGGCGGATGATCCGTCAATTTAATGTTTTAACCGCTTAAATTGGCGCTAGTTTGAACTGATGTGTGAGAGGTTGCATTGTCATGATGAAGATTGATTCGTCTTCTCTTGTTCGTTTTGCGATTTTCCCCGAAGACTTCGGGCAAGCAAATGGTCGTGTACCACTCGGAATTTACCGTACTACGTTCCTCAAGTGGAACAATGGCCACAGGACGCTTTCGACCGAAGAAACACGACACCTTTTGCCTCGCAGTGCTTCTTGCGCGAATAACTTTTGTTGGATTGGGCTCGTTTTGGAACACCCACACTGCTGTTTAGTTTCCGGTTCATTGGCATAGATCCGTGATACGTCGCCGGTGACGATTTGATTCAGGTCATTTGATGCACCGTTATGGTATTTTTTTATCAACAATTTGATCAATGATGCCACGGCGGCTGCGTACACTTTCGCGCCTTCTTAATTCTCTATCCTCATCGAAAGAAAATCTAGACAGCAGCAAGCCGTGTGAAATTACATGGAAAATTATGAAACGCCTTTTATAACTAGTGTTTGTCTAATAACTCCGCTATTCAGTGTTTAGGTTCAATAACCTATTACACACTACAACTCATAAACAACATACCTTTATTGACGTGCAGACATACCTGCACACAGAAATACAAAAAAGTGAATCCGTTCCAGAGCAAACACCATTTGAACATCGTTCGTTCCCCATATAAGCATCATGGATACTTAGAAATTCAGCTTTGTAATTAATTACGCGCTGCTATTATACAGTTGCTTGCCATACGCATGGGTTTTAGAGTGATCCTTATACGAGAGAAATTAAAAATGCAGGCTTATTGTGTTGTCACACGGATCCACAACACTATGCGCAAAACTCTTCGTTTCTTCTTCTGTTTTTGTTTGCAGGAATTCGTTTGACGAGATAGATCTGTACTTGTACAGATACATACCACCTAGGTCGATAGCTGTTTAAAGAGATGTGTTGAAAGACGTTGATCAAATTATTAAGAAAGTATAGTGATGTTGTCCATAAAGGTAAAAAAAAAAAAATAGAAAAATATTTTACATGATAGTACAGTCAAATTGTCGTTTTATTGACGATCTTCTACTGTAGTATTTATAGATAAGTTTCTGCATAATTCAGTTATTTTAACTTGGTGGTAATTGGCATCATCATGATAAATATAGAAATCCATTCCTTGAAGATTCTTCTACCGTATAACTCAGCCGTTTATAGGAAATTTCGAGTCGACGTTACATTGCATATCATTTCGGAGTGTATATAATGTTGCAAGCACTATATATATTTCCTATCCGCACATGTACGGAAATTTAGGACCACGCCGAGATTTGAACTCCAGACCTCTAGATTACTATAGCATCGTAGAGTGCGACTCAACCAAGTGAGCCCCAGAGCGTGAAGATTCTAGTCAAATCTAAAAACATGATAAAACATATGACTGGACTATAATGTCTTAAAAAAAAAATATTTATTACATTTCAATGATACATGGTCCATGAAAACATCTGTCCTACAGCTCCTCCTCTCGTCTCATTCTGCGAAAACAGTTTTTCTTATTGCACGCAACAATCATCTAGTGCAAGAAGTGGCGGTAAAACGTTTCAAAGGAATCTGATTAGAACATTCCCATTGTAGAGTACTGTTCAAGCAAGTTCAGCTACTGTTAACATGAACACAAGACTAGGGCCTGTGTGGATGTTCTTATGATTGAAGACAGATCACAGATCACAGATCACAGAATAAGGAAACTTGCACTTAGCAAGCAAATACGAGTAATCGGAAACATTTTCATAATAATCACGTGAGAACGATCGGATGGTCAGCTGGAGTCGCATAAGTACTCGCAAAACAATATTCCAGTCCGCAGTCGTCTAAATGCAATCTTTATAGATTCAGACAAGTTCAGAACAAGATTATTTTGATTCGATACATATCATTGGGATTTTCATAATGAACCTCCTTACTCTACGACACGGTTGACATCTATTGAACACACTCTGAATGCTGGATGGAAAAATGCTGTTGCCGACACTGGACTATGTATGGAATATTTATTCGTATTCTATTCGATATGCCATTAATGTGATCGGAGCGCAACAGGAGGAACGCGCCAGTGATAAGATGTCGATTCGCGTCTACTAATAAGATACTCAACTGTTTTTATTGGGCCGTCTTTATATGTACGTGTTTAACCTTTAATGTGGTCGTGCTCTATTTTTGGTTCGAATTATGTTGATTGGACTGGAGAAGGAATGTTTTCGCCCTGTTGTTACGCGCTGTATTGTCGCATTCCTTGCCGTCATAGAGGAGCGAACGGAAAATAAGGTTTTACTATAGGTATTCCCTGCGGATAGTGTTGTTTTGAAGTGCAGGTACACTGTTTTCTAGAATAGTGAGTAATTAAATACGCATAGGACTAAAGATGTTTACATTTTATAATATGTTAGAAATTGCTGAGATTCCAATGTATCGTTCAGGTCACAAAAATACCAGGAAGCTTTTTTCTTATATGGACTTAGTTATGAAGTTTGATGTAAAGCTGCAAAATATGGTGTTTTACCAAGTTTTTCGTTCAGCATTCACAGATTAAATATGAAAGATAAGAAATAAAACTTTTCCAAAAATTCAGAAACATTATTTCCTATAACAATTATTGTTAATAAGTGAAAATTAAAAAGTTGATTGTGATCAATTATTATTAAAAAGAAGTTACTGTCTTAACAATTTTGTTTTAGAATAAAATAAGATTAAAATCGTGATGATAGCCAGTAATTTCCTTAGGAGGTCGACGGTATGTAATGAAAATCTACTACAAGAATTGAAATTTCTCGTTAGTTTAAAATGTCGATTCCAAAAAATTGTTAGAAAAGGTTCCAGAAGGTTCCAAGAGCAATCCAGCGCGACCTTTGTCACCATTTAACGATAAATGGCATCTGCATGTCTTTAGTCTTGCCTTTTTGCATTTTACCCCAATTTTTGTTAATAAATTTGTCCGTTTCAGATGAAATGGCTTGAAATTAACTTCTTAGAGAACTTCATGGGACGATCCTTCACTCGAACAGTAAAACATGGCAAAAAAGTTATAAATGATACCAAGTCCAGAAGTCATGAAATGAGCAAGCACTGGCTTATGAGCGAAATATTTTCATGCAATGATCAATAGAGGTTGTTTGGACAACATGATCACAAACATACTTAGGTTAGTAGGATCCTTACCAAAACAAAACCATAGGATCTGTCCAGCAGTCTCCAAATTAATGGCAAAGAATATCTTGAAACGATGAACAGCGCTGGCTTTTGTGAGGGTTTTTATACAGCAACAGTATAATCACTCTCCAAATATTATTGAGCAATCAATTGTGTTCCATTATATTTCATGTTCAATGATTTCACAAAACCTTTCGGCAGTGAATATATCTGGAAAGCATTACGTAGGAGGAAGACACTAGATAGACTACATTCCATCATCAAGGAGCGCTAGGATGTGTCTCCTCATCTCGCATCTCACACAAGAGCTAGTTCTCAGAACTATTGGAGTGCACAGTCTGGTGAGGCAAGGCTGCTATTCGCCACCTATTATTTTCTATGCGTAATGCTGGACTCAAAATAAACAATGCCAGGACCAAGTATTTGATATTGGATCCGAAAACAAGGTATTTATATTTTGGGCCAGGCGGTCGAAAAACTTGAGTTTATGCTACCTCGAAAGCATTTATTTTACACGTAAATATCGGCACGGATGCCAATGTATAATCTCGTATTGATGATGGAATTGTGGAGTATGTGTTTCAAACTTTCGTGTCTACAATTGAATCGCTCATCGTAGAAACCATCTAAGACCAAAAAGCTAATTGTTCAGGAGAGGAAAAAACTGTTGCATTAGACATATACTTAATTAGGGATACTCAGGTTCCTGCCAATAATTTTTATTTTGACTTTTCACCAAAATGTGTAGGGTCGGAGCAAGAATCGTAATAATTCAATTTTAAATAAATTGGATTGTGGTGGTTTTTTTAAATACCGTAACCAATCTACACATTCCTACCAAATTTCATGACAATCGGTTGAGCCGTTCGCGAGTTATTTAGTGAACAGACGGTCAGACCTGTCCCTGTGTTGCGATGCGTTTTACTCGGCCAATTTAAAATCTATGAAGCTGGAATTTTGTACATTTGCTTCTTTTTTGTTGCAAGCAGTTTCTATGTTTGAATCGCTAAGATCGAACAATAGGGTCATGCGGCTGCCACACAAACAAAACCGAACATTTAGGTTCTTCTAAGAAAAACATTTTAGTTGTGTACCAATTCCAACCAAACGGTGGTGGTTGGTTGATTTAAGTGGTGGCTTAGACATAGGTTAGCCAAATTAGTATATAAAGCGGCCGTTTTAAAACCACAAAACTCTGTGAAGTTGAACTAGTGTATACAGGGTGTCCCGCATTGGGTGGTCAATACTACAATGGTTGATAGCGCAACTTGTTTCAGCAAGAAAATTACTAATACAATCGGATTTTTTTTTACCGTTACACCCTGGACAGACGACAAAAGATAAACATAATTAACTCCCGCTTATGTTTAACTAATTCGTCTGTCATGTGCTAATCCAGTTGATGATACTTGAAAAACTTAATTTAAACATCATTAACACAACGTCATTGAAATTTAATGATATTTACTCGACATGTAGCCCGGTCTAGGTTACATTGAAAATATTGGAAAACTGGAAGGAACAGCTGTTTTGTTCTGACAGTCCAGTAAAATATACAAATAACGATTGCGGAATTAATTTTTAAAAAGGTAACAAAATATTAATTTATTTATTTTAAAGATTTTGAATTGAACACTTTTTGTTTCAGCTCAATAAAAAGCGCAAACTTTTATCAGGACGATGACGTTTTCGATTGTCTCCCTAAGGAGCAGAATTTCCGTGCAGGACCATTTGCGAAGAAAGTGTAAAAGTGAAAAGTTGAAGTAAAAAATACAATTGACTGAGTGCATTCAGTACGCGCTATTTTGGATATGAACGGACTCAATAAGTTGAATTTATGCACTTGATAGTGCTTCAGAACAGAAGAGAGTAATGCATACCATTTTTATTCTTCAATAACTACAAAAAGCTTCCTGTCCTATCCTGTTATGGAGCGAAGACAAATCAGTAGTTGCATGTTCGCAATTTTTTGTGTTAAAAAAAATTAGTTTAATAAAAAGCAAAAATAAAAGTTATTTTTCATTAAAATTCTTAGTTTGTTTCTTGCTCAATTGTTTTTTTTATTTTATGGATTATAGTCTAATACTCTTTTTCAGCATTCATAAACATGAAAATATCTTTGGCTAATTCAGTTGCAGGAAAATCCGGGCTTCATCTATTAAATTATTTTATGATGACAGTTCGAACGTAATTGCTTTTTTTACCCGTGTGTCACTAGACGAAGTTAAATATACTTGAACTTAAATATAATTAACTCAAGTATGTTTAACTTCAATCGTCTGTCTAGGGTGTTACCTTGTTATCGCTCTTTTTGTGAAAGTCATCAAAAATCGTGACTTGTCACGCGAAATCGTAATTTTCAGCACTCCTGATGACTTAATCCAAGATTTGATTTCAGTTTCAGAAACTACATAAAATTTCACAAAAACTGAAGTTTTTCCTGTTGCCAACATTATCGGCACTTTCAAGATACAGTTACTCAAACTTAATAGAAATTTTGAAATAGATTTTTCATCGAAAATTCAAACAGTAATTTCATAACGGTGCTTTATACGTACAACTCTGCAAAGTTGATAAAAGTTGCTTCAACATGTTGGCTTTCCAACGGTATATCACTTTTCATATTTACATTGCGGGATTTTAGAATTACACATATTGGATATAAAAAAAACAAGGTAATTATTTTCTTATCGGATTATTTAAACTCAAATTTTATTCATTTATTTTTCATATTTTACTATCGCAATTTTGAAAATTTGTTAAATAAAAATGAAAATGAAGTTTTGAATATGAGAAAGAACCAATAAACTAAAAATATTAACTAATGATTAAATGGGTCTGTTTGATGAATTGGAATAATGCTACTGGAATTGGCCTCCTCCATTTTGTATGTAGACTCGACACCTTCGGCGCATGGAAGAAACGTCCCGAAGGATTTCAGGAGGGGTTTCCTTAATGTTGTCACATCATCAATTCGCTGCAGCAGTTGTTCCCGGGAGGTAATCGGTTCGTAATAGACATTGCTTTTTAAGTTAGCTAATAAATAAAAATCTAGGGGAGTAAGGTCGGGACTTCTCTCAGGCCACGCAACTGTCCCAAATCTGCCAATCCACTTTCCGGGAAATTCGTTTTCCAAATATTCTTTGATAGGTCTCGCATAATGAGCGGGCACCCGTCTATCTGCCATAAATAGCAAATATTAAATTTTAACCGTTATAAGTACCGTTGCATTTGCCAAACAATGTATCAAATTTCAAATATCTTACAGTTCTGGTCAAAATAATGTAGCGAGATTCTATCCCAAATTATAATTGCCTTTGTATGTCTTTTTTCGAATCAAGGGAAAATTGTTAACGATTCCACTGAAGCCACGATTTTTACCATTCAATGCGTGTTTACCTAAAATTCTGCAATGTAAATAAGAAAAGTGATATACCGTTGGAAAGCCAACATGTTGAAGCAACTTTTGTCAACTTTGCAGAGTTGTACGTAAAAAGCACCGTTATGCAATTACTGTTTGAATTTTCGATGAAAAACCTATTTTAAAATTTCGGTTAAGTTTGAGTAACTGTATCTTGAAAGTGCCGATAATGTTGGCAACAGGAAAAACTTCAGTTTTTGTGAAATTTTATGTAGTTTCTGAAACTGAATTCAAATCTTGGATTAAGTCATCAGGAGTGCTGTAAATTACGACTTTTTGTGACAAGTCACGATTTTCGATGACTTTCACAAAAAGAACGATAACAAGGTAACGGTAAAAAAAATTCCGACTGTATTGGGAATTTTCTTGCTGAAACAAGTTGCGCTATCAACCCTTACAGTATTGGCCACCCAATGCGGGACACCCTGTATAATAAAGGTTAGGCGATAAATTTAGGAGTGGAGAAATGCCTTGAACCAACCAGTTTTGTTTAGAAAGTACAGCAGCTACCCTAATTTCACATTAGCTGCATGCTCCAAGCTTCCCAGAAAAGCCTTGCGGAGCGGTTTTGGCAAGACGCGGGCATTCACACAGAAAGTGCGTCAGGGTTTCTTTCTCATCTACATTTCCGCAGCTGCGACAATGTGAGTTGTGGGGGATGCCCAACCTAGCAGCGCAGTCCTATTGGCCAGTGCCCCGTGATAACTGCGGTAAGATTTGCGATATCTCTACGCGGTTTAGTCAGAATCTCAGTCGTTCTTTTCCTGTCGTAGGTGGGCCAAATCTTTCTTGATATTACGCAAGCCCTCAGATTTTACCATTTGGAATTAGCAGCTGTTATATAGTGGCTGGAGATCTTACTCCCATCAGCTGCCATCGGGGCGCAAATACACTCCGCATGAGAGCTGTTAAGAGTGGCAGCCCTTTTGGCAAGTTCGTCAGCCATCTCATTACCCTCTATGTTCCTGTGCCCGGGTACCCAGAGTAGGGTGATGCAAAAGCGGTTACTTTGGTCAATTTTTCCTGCCCTAGATATATCTTCTCTTGAAGCTGCATCATCTATATTTTTACAATCAGACTATTTATCGATTGATCTTGATTTCCCAACTCGTTCAAGATTGATTAAGCTAACACTTCCTCTAAAATCGGAGTAAAATCCGGTTGAAAAGTAAAATGTCCACAAACAATTTATAAATGAGCCTCCAATCAATATTCCAGCAGTAATAAATTCACGATATGAGAAATTCAGTAATATGGTAAAAAGCGAATCAAAACTTCGTCTCTGAAACCAAATAGAACCATAAATCAAACGATAAGCTAAAATTAATTACTAAATGTCTCGAGTCATAAAACGAGCGGGACGATCAGAGGCCGAGCTACTTGACTCGGGGCAGTCCCGCGAGCTTCTTGAGTGAACCTCCTAATAAAAGCCGTTGCTTTCCATATTTTCAGGTTTTTAATAGTCTGATTTTGAAAACTGGAGTATCTATGGAGTGCTATATTATTAGGTACTCTAAGTGGCGGTTTTGCCACCACTCTGCGACTCTAGTTTTTTACAATAATAAAAATGCGTTGCGGAACGTTCTAACAAACTTCTGCATTATCAATACGATACGATAGGCATCGACAGTTGCTTATAATAGAGAGAGAATTTATCGTTTGAAGGCCAATATCGCATATTTCGTGACACATTTCATCTATCGCTACAAAGGGGACACCATTAATTTATGGTGATATTCGATTTTTTTTTGGGATAACTTGACATGCTTTTTGGGCACATAAAATATGACTAAATACTAATTTGGCCTATGCTTTTACAGTGCCTTAGCTCAGTCGGCGATTTCATTTGATTGAATAAAAAATGTTAAGATAAAAAGCCTAACATACGCTGCTTTATATTGATAGTGGCACAACTCCGAAAATGCAATTTTTCAGGAGAAGCAATTAAAGATTCACGAAAAAGGTAATTTTTAAATATACGGTCAACCGTTCAACCTATTCAATCCAGTTTTTACTATTGTCTGTGTACGGGTCTCTAAAAACAGTATATAATTAGATTTTAGGACCAAATTCAGTTTAACCTGCTTTTTTACCAATTTTCTAAAATGTGCCATTATTGATGAACAAGTATTTCATTTTTTGTTTGTTTTATTTCGTACACAGTCTTTAATTTGAAATTAGGGGTATTTTTAGGGTTTTTTAGATTTTACAAAAAACCCTTATGAAATCGATTTTGTCCGTCCGTCTGTTCACTAAATAACTCGCGAACGGCTTAACCGATCGTCATGAAATTTGGTAGGAATGTGTAGAATGGTAACAGTCTTTGGCACGAAATACTTAAAAGTTGGTAGGACAAAAATAACAGGGTGTCCCGGACATTTTGAAAATTTGTTCACTAAATAACTCGCGAACGGCTTAACGGATCGTCATGAAATTTGGTAGGAATGTGTAGAATGGTAACAGTCTTTGGCATAAAATACTTAAAAATTGGTATGCCCAAGATAAAAGGGTGTCCCGGACATTTACAAATTTGTTCACTAACCGATCGTTATGAAATTTGGTAGGAATGTGTAGAATCGTAACAGTCTTTAGCACGAAATACTTAGACGTGGGTAGGACAAAGCAAACAGGGTGTCCCGGAGATTTGAAAAAGTCGACTTTTTTAGTTTTTATCAAATCAAAGAACTCGATGGGTACATTTGATATCAGTCGCTTTTTTCCAGTTTGGAGTCATGGTAACGGCGTTACAGCTAATAAATCCAGTTAATATGTGGAGCCATGATACATAGTAAATCTATTTTTGGATTAGTCTAACTAAAAAGTGTTACAGAATGAAAGGCGTTAGCCTTTCATTCTGGAACGCGTTTATTTAGACGTCTGCAAAACTGGTGCAGCTGACAAAGTTGACGATGACTTATTGATCTCTCAGGTCAGTGTCCAATATAGACTTACTGATCTTCCAAAACTCGCACTCGTGCCATGAATATGGACAAAGCGGAACGATATTCATCCAGTCGACACAGTTAATAGTGTACGCCGATGACATCGATATCATGTCTCGAAGCTTAAGCGATTATAGCCTTCTACATAATCTCTCCGCAAAAGAGGTTGAACTACGTATCAACAAATTGATAATAGTCGCATGCCGAAGAAGGTAGGATTGCGTGGACGACCGAGGGCTCGCTGGGAGTACTCACTACGTGATGGGCTTCCGAAACTGGAACATAAGGTAGCGTCACGGAGGTCAATAATTCAGGCGGCCAAAGCATGAGGTAACGTCGGGCTATCTTATCATATTGAAATAATTAAGATGTTGTCCATATTGAAGGTCACCTGCTGTTAAAGATTGATGAATTTGGGTTCATTATTAAGGAAATTATTGGGGTTGCGTTTTCCAGTTATCACAGATATACGACTTGATGACGTAGACAATAATGACTTAACTCTCCGTCGGGCGCACCTCAAATGCTTTTTTCTTAATATGTTAATATAAATTTCAGATACTTTTCGGAAATTAAGTTATTAGTATCTTAGGGATGTAATTAAACTAAATATAGTACTAAGAAACCTATTTACTAAACAGTATAATACAGAAATGAAATTATCGATTTACCAGAAAAAAAACCAAGAGAGAACATTTTATGAAAAATACCGCATCCATTGTTCGTTAGAAAAATTTAGAAAAATTTAAATTAATAAAAGGCAGTCACCTATTCTCTTCCTTATTGTCATTAGTGATGTACTCGGGTCCGCACTTCATTTACATCGTAACAAAGGTATCAGATGGAAATTGTTTGATCACCTTCAACATCTTGACTACGCTGACGACATTTGTCTTCTATCAACTAACCTTCGGGCGGGCGCAATGCATCTGACAGATTAAGTGGCCAGTTTTTGTTGCGCCAATCAGCGATACGTAAAGGGAGAGATCTGAAACTCACAGTAGCTTAATCTTTATCGATCAACTATCCAAAGCAGTTTTCAGTTTCTATCTACCATATGTCTGAGGGGCGGGAGGGGATGAAATAATCTCTCAGATGTATTGCGCCCGATTGTGTTATTTTCTCCTTTTCTATGAAAATTTCCTCATGTTATACTCTTCACATTGCGTAATAACGTTGTGTTCACTTTTAGGTTCACCAAATCGTTCAATAGTGTGTTTCTAGTAAAATAAGCTCACATTTTTTAAGCGGTCGAGTTGTTGGAGGTTTTTGAAATATTGAAGCTATTGAAAGCGGAATATTATTAGAAAATTTAAAATGTGAAGGGTATCAAACTTTGTGAGCCAGTTTTTGTTTCTAAAATTACGTAGAACTGTTTCAAAAAGACAATGCAACAATAAATAAGAGTCTAAAATATACAGAAACTTAGTTTCATCCCTTTTTCTGCACTTAATCTGTCAGATGCATTGCGCCCGATCGTGTTAGGATTAGTATTGCGCCCGCCGGAAGGCTAATACGGATGATGTCGCTCAAATGGCAGAAGCTCTAAATTGCGCAAGTCGTAATGCGGGGCTGAAAATCAATACTGCCAAGACTAAGTTCTTGAGCACATATCCAGGGGGGCAAAGCGGAATTTGTATTTCGGGACAGGCAGTCGAAAAAGTTGATGAAATTTGCTATCTCGGGAGCGTAGTTACAGCAGATGGTGGAGCGGATGCTGATGTAAAATCACGGATAAACAAGGCTAGGGCGGCTTTCTTCAATTTGACTCCTTTCTGGCTAAACAACAATATTTCCAGACGCACCAAACTTCGAGTCTTCAATTCCAATGTGAAATCCGTGCTGCTATATGGCTGTTCAACCTGGAAGGTGACTAAAGATTTAACTGATAAGTTGCAAACTTTTGTAAATCAGTGTCTACGGCCCATCCTACGTATTCGTTGGCCGGAGATCATTTCGAACGAGGATCTCCTCACTATAACTGGCCAAGAAAGGATAGGCACTTCGATCAAAAGACTTAAGTGGCAATGGATAGGTCACACCTTCCGAAGAGGGCCCAATAACATCGCAAAAAAGGCCCTGAACTGGAATCCACAGGATTCCGGAGCAAGACGCCGTGTTGGACGGCCAAGGAACACATGGAGAAGATCGGTAACAAGCGAGGCGAAAACGCTTAATCTTACATGGTCGCAGCTAGCGCCATTGGCGCAAAACAGAACGAGGTGGAGAGTAGGCGTAGTTAATGCCCTATGCCCCACAAGGGGTTGACAGGAACTAGAGAGAGAGAGAGTCAGTATAAAAAGTTGTGGGCCCCTCTACTAGCGTGGAGCAGGGCACAAACTGTTTTGCTGGCCTGTCAGGCCGGGTGCGCCCGACGGAGGGTTAATTTAATTTTTACCAAATGGTAAAACACTTCAATTAATGAAAGCCATTTTACTTTATTCTGAACTTAATTTTGGAGTTTATACAAAATAAATAAACAAAGTCGACTTTTCTTTACAATAAAAGGACATTTGGTATTTTATTTTTGGTCATAAGCTACTATTCTTATTCAAACGTTAACCTGCGTATTGAACTTAAAAAGCTGCAAGATTTGTTCAGAAATAGGCTTAAATTTAAAATTACTCTACTAAAAAATCAAGAAATCCTACTGAAGCGGTAATTCATAATTTAAAGTTATATTCTTATGCCAGTGCTCATGAAGAATTTAAGATATTTTAAAACAACTCATTGCAATTGGATATCCATGAAAAACCGGGGGCAGTTTGATAACGGCACAAGTACATTTTACAAGAAATCTACTAAAGATTGGAATGGGAAAATTTGTAAAATTAAAAACTGCCACATTTGGCATCATTTGAGCCCAAAAACGGGAAATCCCAATTTTTGGAGTTGTGCCACTATCAAAGTAAAGCAGCGATTAACAGAAAATGCAAATCTTCGATCGTATGGATTTAACAAAGAAAGACAAGAAATTCAACATTTTTTTGACTTCTCGAATCTTTTTTTCTTAAAAAAAAATGCCTTTTCTATTTAGATTTTATGTGCGAATTATTATTATTCTTCTTTAAAACCAGGAACTCATTGTCGCAATATGTGCTCTTTCATCCTCCAAATGCAAATTGATTTCCTCTTATTTCTCCCAGAATTACAGATTTTGATTGGGCCCGTGCTTGCATGATCCCTACATTCTTGCTAAACGGAAGTGCCACCTAATTTTAAATCGAGGACGAAACTATATCCCGTTATTGTTGCATTTATGCGATATATCGCATTTTGATTTCACGAAGATGATGCCTAAGGTTTATGTTTTTTTTTGTGTTTTGTTGAATTATAAGATCATATTAAATAGCTTCCAGAGAAATTCATATGAAATGAGAAATAAGGAATCGCATTAAAACTCAGCACGTGGTAGATTTGTATTGAAAATACTAGTAGAAAGTACTCGATTTTTGACACTTCAAAAAGACTGTTGTCATTGTTCAGAACTGCAAAAAAATGACTTTTGAAAATAAAAACGAGACCGAGGCTAATCCCGGGCGCGGCCGAAATTTGGATACCCTTCGCTCCCCTCGGGCTGAAAGTTTTTTGGGGCGTACCTACGACTTGTTTTTAACCCCTCCCCCTTTCTTTTCCTTCTGTCTTCTCAAAAAAGTTCGGTTGCGTCGACAAACCAATATATTTGTGTGGGGTTTGGTTGGAATAAGTGGGCAAATAAAAATATTTACTCAGAAAATGTTACTGGGGGATGCGGAAGCATGATCCCATAGTACGATTCCATTTGTTTTGTCCTTTTAGATGCTTTGAAAAAGACACATTAATTCAAGGTTTTGTGAAATTGGTGTAAAAAATGTTTCATAGAAGAACCAAAATGGGGGGTTGGGTTTGCATGGCAGCCCCATGACCCCATGATCCGATCTGATCCATTCTCTCATATGTTTGGTGTAATCAATAGAAATACATTTGTGGGAAATTTGGTTGAAATTCGTGCACAAATAAAAAGGTTTTTTTAGAAGAACCAATTTGGAGGGTTAAGTTTGTATGGCAGCCCCATGACCCAATGGTCCAATTTGATCCATACTTACATATGTTTTGTGCCATCGATACAAATGCATTGTGTGAAATTTGGTTGAAATTGGAGCACAAATAAAAAAGTTTTTCTTAAGGCGGCCCCAAACCGACCGGAGTGTGGCAAACACTGCACAATAGATTGATACAAAAAATCGTGCAGCAATGTGGTTGGGCGACTCCAAGGTATCATTCTTGGAACCAGTCTTTTGTGCGGTGTGTGCCACACTCCGTTTGGGGCCGCCTTTAGAAGAACCTTATTTGGGGAGTTGGGTTTGTATGGCAGCCCCATGACTGCGTTGTCCAATTTTACCGATTCAAACATACAAACTGGCTACAGCAAAAAGTAGCATTTGTGCAAAATCTCAGCTTCATAGCTTTGAAATTGGCCGAGTAAAACGCGTCGCAACAGACAGACAGACAGACGCACTTTATAAGCGAAAGGTATAAGAATGTTTGGCTTTAGCTTTTAGAGTAGAGTAAGAAGGACGACTGACTTTCTTCCATTTTGCTAATTATTCAGCATATTGGTGGTTAGTTAGTTACATGCTTGGAGTAGGTACTGACAGGCGCGCACAGAGGATTTACGGGGCCCGGGGCATATAAATAAAAGTGGCTGCTTTGAGAAAAAGAACATTTATCCTTGGAAACTCTATAAATGTTGTTCCTACTACAGGATGCCAGGACGCTGGTACCTGAGAGAGCGGCATTAGGGTAGATAGATAGGACGCTTCTCTTCGAATCATAGGTTCGCGGGATCGAATCTCATTGTAGGCGCAAGTAATTTTCTATGCTTAAACATCACTAACCCCTATAGAGGTCAATGCTGCGCTGCGTGAGCATTTTTATTAAAAAAAAAACAATTGATGAAATCATTAATTTAATAAACGTTACAACAAGAACGCTATTCTCAATGTAAGAATGCAACGAGCCAAAGTAGCTCTTAGCAAAGTTATTTTAAGTACGATGTTCTTAATTTTAGTAGAAAAACTGTAACGTCAAAATCATGTTTCAAAATACTTGGTTTAAGATCGATCCACACTGTTTAGTCATCAGTCGCAGTCACAGTAATTTCTCACACAAATTGACAGATCGTCAGTCGATCAATTAAATTGTATGGAAAATAACTGTGACTGACGACTGAAAAGTGTGGATCGACCTTTAAGAGTGTTTTCGATTGATTTCACTCTACTTTTTTTCATAGTGTAGGGGGCCCACTCAAGAAGTTGGCGGGAGGGCCCAGAGTGAAGTTGTTCCGTCACTGCTGATGGCATTGCGAAAATCGAAATTCTTGTCTCTTCATAAACGTTACTAAGACCGAGTGTGCACTGATCCAAAAGGGCTTCTATCGTTTTCAGTTTCTTGGTTAACACTTTCTCTATAAAACACATATAGTTCGAGGACACTCAGATTTTAAGAGAATACCGATTAATTAGATAAATTTCGGCAGAGTGTGCTGTTGATCTCAACACCTAAAATATATCAAGATCAGTGCCAATTTTAGATTTAGCCATTTTAATTGAAAAAAGTAGGTGAAGGGAAATCCTATAGGGTCCTAGAAATGCTTTGAATAACGCAAAACAATATAAATAGAGATTTAAATAAAATTTATCTGACATCAATTCGTGTAATAATTTTGCAGACGTATGCGTACTACGAGACCGCTGTCCTGCGGGACCCTCTCCAACGCGGGGCCCGGGGCAAATTGCCCCTTTTGCCCCACCCTCTGTGCGCGCCTGGGTACTGACATCGTCAGTTTACGCGAATCCATGCAAATGTTGTCAACATTTTGATGATCGTGATATCCAATTTGCTTGGTGGTACTCAATTCGCACGAAAGTCTCGCCACCGATTTTTTATATGTTTCTAGCGAAAACATTGCAGTTGCACTTTGTTTCACAGGGAAAACGTGTCATCGACAATTAATGAGACCGCGAGCGCACAATTACCTTAAATTTATTGAAAAAGGCAAGTCTTCCCGGCACATTTTTCCCGGGAGATATAAATGCAAATTTTCCGCTCTATGGACATAATTCTTAAACTTATACACGACAATAAGTGTGTAATTCCACGGCGATTATTTATTTTGGCTGTGAATATTTAAAATTTTATTCAATTTTCAAAGTAAAATAGATTTTAAAATTTGATAAAATAGTTTTAGCCAGAAAAAGGGATAAACAAAAATAAATTCCGGCTAAAAATCCGGCCGGCTGGATTTAGTAAATTCTTGCGAGTAAACTGTACAGTTTGCGGCTAAATTTAGCCGGAAAACAGCTAATTTGGCAACACTGCTTCAGTTACTCTACATCGTCAACGCACCATGCTTTTCAAGTAGTTCTTCTTCTTCTCAGTACTAGGGATGTCGAAAACCGGACGGTTAGACCGAAAACCGGTACTTTCAGAACGGTTAACCGGTTTTTTTTTCGGTGTTTCCTCATTTCGGTTTTAAGCCGATAGGTTGTTTGTCCATCCAGTTAAAACCGGAAGAAAAAACCTCTCTAAATTCATACAATTTTTTTTTTATATTTTCTGGATTTTTCGGTCTGCAATTCTACACTGAGCTTCAATGAAACCGGGCCACATGGTAAGCGCGAACTCTAATCAAAACAGGCAAATCGTTTGTAATGTGAGTTAACGCTACTTCAGATAAAGATCATAGTCATTTGAATTGCCATTAAATGCACTTCTGTAGATATAACATTCATAGTTGTAAGTTTCATACTTACAGAGAAAACTGAATTTGAGTTCGAAAGTGGTGAGTGGCCCGATTTTTATGAAAAACGTCGTTTTCGAATTTCAGTCATACAACAACATATTTTCGAACATTCTCCTTATAGCAATTACTCGTTGAACGCCTAGTCAAATACCTCTTCTAAATTTTTCCAAGGCAGATATTGTTAATGCTTAAGGTCCATCTAGATTAGTCGCCAAATGGCTGCGCGTCCAAAAACTGGCATCGCGTACAGCCATTTGGATGCTACTTAGCATCCACACTATAGCAGCCAAATGGAGACAGAAAATCACATAACCAAAATTTCATTTTGGTGATTTTATTTAAATTTAATTATCAAAATCGGACTCTGCGCGTTTGAATTATTACACGGCCATTCAAGAATTATTCAATTTCACACAAAAGGACGAACAAAAGTTGCAAAGTTGTCACTTTGAATTTGACAAGCGGTTGTCAAATGGTTGGTTGAGTTGCCATATTGAATATCAAAACTGGACGCACACCCAAATGGCGACTAGTTTGGATGGAATGACAACAGCCATTTGGCTGCACGTGTCGCCATTTGGCGACTAATCTAGATGAACCTTTACATTGCGTTTCACGTATATCTTGGTTGTGCGTCGTGAATGTGATATTCGTGTATAGTGTATCAGTGCATCCCCGTTTCATCGTGTCGCTAAAAAATGTGGTATTCCGCCCCCTGGCCCCTGTGGCAAATTATTGGAAATTTTTTTCAAAAACCAATAAAATAATGTAATCACTTCTGACAATTTTATTTGATTATCTTTTTTGTTCAAAATGATTAGATTAGATTAGATGATGTAATAAATGTACATGAATTTTGTTTTGATTTTGCATACCATACGAACGAGCCATACGAGTGAGTAAGCATTTTTTAAAAGTAAAATTCTAAGCGAATCAATGAAAAGACTCGGTTAACCGGAACACGGGTACTTTGAGCCCGGTTAGAACCGGACGGTCTAACCGCCTTTGCAAACGAACAGAAAAAACCGAAACCCGGGTTATGGACTGGTTTTTGACATCCCTACTCAGTAGCGTACGTTGACGTGCCGTTTATAGACAATTTCGAGTCAACGTTACATTGCATATCATTTCGGAGTGTATATAGTGTTACAAGCACTATAATATTTCCTATCCGCATAAGTACGGAAAATTTTGGACCACGCCGAGATTCGATCTCCGGACCTCTAGATTATAAGCATCGTAGAGTGCGACTCAACCAAGTGAGCCACAGAGCGTGGCGTGAAAAATCTATCTAATTTTGGAAATTTCAAATTGAAGTATATTTAGGCATATTTGAACCTTTTACAGATAGAGTGGTAAATTGTTAAATATCGAGAAAGATGTGATATGTTTACCACAAAAGTGTTAAATTTGAAACACTGCCAAAGCGACAATTTTTATCATTAATTTTCTCGGGTCGTTTTCGATAACTTCTATCCACCTTTCGCATCAAATCAAAATCTATTTGCCAATTTGTTTGCGGATTTCTCTAGTTAGTTCTAATTGCATTGATTCATCTATCAATGAGAGCACACATTTCTAACAAACTGGAGCCACACTCCCTTCACCAGAGCCGCAATAGCAGTTCTTCCAAATTGGATTTCGGACATACTAATGTCAGGATTTGGCTTGGTTCTCCCGATTTAACTTGCTCTGATTTTATTATCTGAGAATTCTTGAGAAGACGCATTCATAAAAACAAACCTACACCTTGAACCCATCGAAAAAAATCTGTGCGCGAAGAGATTCGACTAATTAATCATCGAAATTTATCTCCTACGTGTGTGTAATTAAGTAACCGAGAACTGGGTACTCCAAAAGATTAGTTATATCTAAAGTAATTTTTTTTTAAGTGTTTTAGTGGAAATCGTTGTTTCGCATTTTCGATTTCTTCGTCGCAAGCCGCAAGTTCCCTTGTTCCATCGGTATATTTTTTTTTGGAAAAAAAGGTGAAAAATACTAAACTTTATATATGGAATTCCCAGCAAACTGACTGATTCGGTATTTTTTTTTATAAATATACTACTACGGCAGCCGGTTCCGCGATGTAAATCTTTTCAGAGTTACTAATAGTTACAGCGACCCAGAACCGGCAAAAATACTCGTGTGAAGAGAAAAATGTCTTTTGAAACGCTTCAACAACACCAACTATCAATTTGCCTGGTATTATACCTAAGAGGCGTCAAATTGTCCTCTTGTCCGAGCAGCGTCAGTGCTAGAGCGGACGCTATTTCTTAGTGATTTAACATTTTTTTCTTTTATTTTTTTTATTTCTTTTAAAAAAATAGTTTGTAATCAGCAATCTAAAAAGGTTACTGTCCTAACACTTTTGTTTTGGTATTAACTAAAGACGAAAATCTCTCTAAAAAAAATTGCTAATTTTTATTATTTCTATTAGGTACATAGTTGAACAACGGAAGAAGACAACTCCTAACCCAGGTAGCCAAGACGAAGCCACAACTAACTCGGTTGCCAGCTACAATATCAACACAACAAAAACAGTACTGTTAGCAACAGCACTCGTAAAGGTGCAAACCATATTTGGGACATGTGAACAACTGAGAGCACTCATCGACCCTGGATCGCAGACATCATTCAGTACAAGTACAACCCTTGTACTCCACTGTTATTAGCTAATTTCAGGATTTAACAATAGTGATATCTGAAATGTGAAAACTTTAAATATGAATATCAAATTTGATTTCAATTTCACAATTCCAATATAATTTAACCTTCCGGCGGGCGCAATACTAATCCTAATACGATCGGGCAGATGCATTGCGCCCGCCCGAAGGTTAAATTACAATTTTCACATTCCGGAACACTTGAAATCATCAGTTTATAATTTCTTGACATCGATATTCGGCAGTATAAAATTGGCCATTTAATGGTAATGGATTAAAAATTAAGTCATTAACATGCATTTTCAATGTCTAATTAATTTAAATGTCTGTTAACCTTCTCTTGATTTTATTCCGTTGTATTTTCACTAAAAAAGAACAAAAACAATTTTTGCTTGTCTATTAACATTCTTTTGCAACGATAGAACGTTTTCCAGAAATTTATTTTACCATTAATTCATAGATGCCAACTATCTGAGGATGCATACATGTACGTATTTTACAAGTAATATGTAATTCAGTGGTAAATTCCCAATTCGCTAACTAAGCGGTTCTGTCTAATTTCCTATCGGCAAATGACTGCAGGTGAAACATTCACAGCAATTAATAATCTCTTGTTGGATATAACTGTACGTACCTAAATATTACTTCATTATTTTTGCCTGTTTAGCATGTATAAAACGGTCTTTACCTTAAAAATCCAAATTTATTGTCGAAGAACAGTATGTACTCGTACAAAACCAATGAACTTTACGAAATGTGTATCTCTGTTTTCTGCTTTTTTTTTACAGCGTGCTGTTCCTGCAATTCACTGTTGGAACATGCGTGGTTTCTCATAGGCATCTTTCAATAATTTTTCTCCATAGGTTCTACAAAAACCGCACGTTGATTTTCACAGGTGATTCGAACAGAGTTCGAACATGGTTTGCATGAGCCAGGTGTCATGTTACCGATTTCAATATGATGCCCACATCCCACATCGACAATCGATAAGAGACATGCGAATCGAATTGGCGCTGTTCAGATAAAATTACATGTTCTAGGCAATAGAGTGATTCTGAGACGTTAAGATTTATCGGAATCAGTTATATTTTAGATTTGGTTCATATCTGTTATTTTTCATGTTGCACATGAAAAGATTTGGTGGATGTGTGGATGTTGCAGTTGTTTGACGCTAGAAATCAAAATGGTGCTAGCTCCTGAGACGGCAAGATTGCAAGTTTAGGGTGAATAAATGATCCAAGAAGACTAGTGTGATGTAGTAATTTGAAACATTTCTTCTTTCTTTCGCCTCATTCCCGGCAAATTCCCAAAAAAACGAGACCGAGGCTAATTTCGGGCACGGCCGAAATTTGGATACCCTTCGCTCCCGTCGGGCTAAAAGTTTTTTCGAGCGTACCTACGACTTGTATTTACCTCCCCCCCCCATTATTTTCCTTCTTTCTTCACAAAAGTTCGGAGTTCGGTTGCATTGACAAAACAATATATTTGTGTGGGGTTTGGTTGGAATAAGTGATAAAATTTTATTGGAGGATACGGGAGCATGGCCCCATAGTACGATTCCATTTGATTTGACCTTTAAGTTGCACATTAATTCAAGGTTTTGAGATATTGGTATAAAAATGTTTCTTAGAAGAACCAAAATGGGGGGTTGGGTTTGTATGGCAGCCCAGTGACCCCATGGTTCAATTTGATCCATTCTTACATATGTTTTGTGTTATCAATAGAAACAGATTTTTGTGAAATTTGGTAGAAATTGGTACACAAATAAAAAAGTTTTTCTTAGAAGAACCTAATTTGGAGAGTTGGGTTTGTATGGCAGCCCCATGATCCCATTGTTCGATTTTACTGATTCAAACATACAAACTGCTTGCAGAAAAAAGGAGCATTTGTGCAAGATTTCAGCTTCATCTATATATATGTGTATATATAAAAATGGAGCGAAAAATGTATGGTTGGTTGGTAAAAGTGGCGGCTTAGGCAGAGGCTAGCCAAAAGCCTAATTAGCGCATAAAGCGCCGTTTTGAGACATCAAAATCCGTGAAGTTTAACCAGTGTATATGATGAAGGTTAGGTAATGAATTTAGGAGTGGGGAGGTGCCTTGAACCAGCCAGTGTTATTTAGGAAGTACAGCAGCTCCCCTAAATTCACATAAGCTGCATCCTCCAAGCCTCCCGAAAAGCCCTACCGAGCGTCCTATACCAGGTTCTGGCAAGACCCGGGCATTCACACAGAAAGTGAATCAGGGTTTCCCTCTCATTTACATTACCGGCAATGCGCGTTGTAGGGGATGCCCAGCCTGGCTGCGTGGATCCCCATTGGCCAGTGCCCCGTGATAACAGCAGTAAGCTTGGCGATATCTCTACGCGGTTTAGTCAGAATCTGAGACGTTCTTTTCCAGTCGTAGGAGGGCCACATCTTCCTTGAGAGCATGAGAGCTGTCAAGAGTGGCACCCATTTTGGCTAGTTCGTCAGCCATCTCGTTACCCTCTATGTTCCTGTGTCCGGGTACCCAGAGTAGGGTGATTCTTTGTCGTGAACCAAGGCTGGTTAATGCTTCCTCACATACTTCAACAACCTTGGTCGTTTTCACCGATTGTAAAGCCATAATAACAGCCTGACTATCTGAGCAGATGGCGATATTCTGGTTGTTTTGTCTGTCAAGCATTTCTGCTTGAAAAATGCTGGCATGATCAGGAAGACGGCAATATTCAGAGATACTTAGTGATCTGCAGAAGATTCCAGCACCCACGCCACAATCCATTTTAGACCCATCGGTGAAGAGTGTGATGTCAAAATCCTTGACCACCTCACTCTCTTTCCATTCACCTCTAGTTGGGAATCTGACATCAAAGTTCTTCCCAAAGCTTAGTTTGGGCACTTTGAGCTCCGTTACAGCGTTGCGTACGTCTTGTGGTAGCTGGTTTAGAATATTGCTGTGGCCGTATGGCCTAGCACTCCAGCAGCTTGCACTACATGCTCCCAGTTGGTTGATAAACAGATCGATGGGTAGAAGATGCAAGATGACATTCAGCGCATCCCTGGGGCATGTTCGCATGCCTCCTGTGATGCTAAGGCAAGCCGATCTCTGCACTCTACCGAGTTTTTTTACATTGTAGCCTTTACTGACCGCTGGCCACCAGACGAGTGACCCATATGTTAGGATAGGTCGTACCACCCAGAGAACCATGTTTGGCTTGAGACCCCATTTCTGCTAAATACTGTCTTGCAAGCGTAAAAAGCAATACAGGCTTTTTTAACGCGCTCCTCAATGTTCAACTTCCAGTTGAGCTTTGAGTCCAGAATAACGGCCAAATACTTCGAGCTGGGCGATAGTTCCAGTTGATGTCCATTTAGTTTTAGGAGTGAGAAAGGCGGTATTTTTGTTTTTGTAGTGAACAGCATCAGTTTTGTCTTCCCCGGGTTTACGCCCAGGCCATAGCTTGTGGCCCATTTACTGATCAAACCAAGGGCTCTTTCCATGATCTGACACATCATCCGCATATGCGACCACCTTAATCATCTCCCTGTCAAGTCTGGCTAGGATTTTGTTAATAACTACTAGCCACAGCAGTGGAGAGATAACACCACCCTGAGGTGTTCCTCTGCACACGAATTTAGTCAGGTGACTGCTTCCTAAGTCACCATGAATTACTCTGGTCGTTAGAAGTGTTACTATCCACGACCCAGGCCGTCGCTCAACTCCTAAGTCTGAGAGGGCCTCATGAATAGATTCAATGCGAACATTATTGAATTCACCCTCTATGTTTAAGTAAGCGGATAACGTGTATTGTTTGTACTCAACGCTGTGTTCGATGATACGGACAACTTCGTGGAGAGCCGTTTCTGTGGACTTTCCCTTCACGTATGCGTGCTGGGACTTCGAAAGTCCTGAGTTCTCAAGACTTTGTCGGAGGTGTAAATCTGTTAAGCGCTCTAAGGTTTTGAGTACGAATGAGGATAAACTAATCGGCCTGAAATCCTTCGCGGTCTCATGCTCTCGTTTGCCTACCTTCGGAATAAAAACGACTCGAACCCGTCGCCAAGACTGGGGTACGTGGTTGAGTAGCAGAAGGATTCTGAAAATTATTAGCAGCCGTGGAACTACCAGATTCTGCGTTTTCTGAAGCATAATCTGTAGTATGCCATCTGGTCCTGGCGATTTATGAGGGGAGGAGCTGTTAATTGCCCAGGTAATCTTCTCCTCAGTAATCATGGAGAAAACGAAGTCACTCTGCCGTTCATCTCCATTATGTAATCGTGGACTCTGCGTGCAAGTGCTCCTGCACCCAGGGAAATGCGTATTCATCAGGAGCTCAAGAGATTCGCCAGTTGATTCCGCCCAAGTGCCATCCTCTCTTTTTACTAAGGACGGACACGACCTTGCTTTGGACAAAATCTTGTTGATTCTAGCTGAACCTTTGACGTTGTCCAGTGATTGTCGCAGATCGTTCCAAGCTTGGACCTTTGCGGTTCTAATAGCTTTTTTTTAAATTTTTAGGCAGCCCTTGTATGGCTGCCAGAACTTACGTTTGTTGCAAATGTTGAATATATCCCGTGTTCATAAGAGTTTAAAAAAATGCTCGACGGACCATCAAATTTTAAAGTAAACACTCGGCAAATAAATGTTCACACTATATTCAAAAGTCGGTTAAAGTTTAATACAAGGTTCAAATTCACAAATCAAAATCGTTATCAGTGGGCAAATCGCGGTCTATATCAAATACAAAATCAAATCAAATCAAAATGCTAATCACAAACGGCTTTCGGAACGAGAGTGAAGCGCTATTTCACATTGACTTCCCTCGAAGACTCAAAAATTACCGAACGTTGGAACGTTATTCAAGTTCAAGGCCAAAAGTGCATTTTTGTATGTGAATATGTATGTACGTACTATGTATTGCATGCTCGCATGTAATTTAGCGGGTTTGCATATATGCTAACTAATATCTAAGATTTCTCTAATCCGGAAGTCAATTCGAATTTCGAATTTCGAATCTAGGTCAAGCTATGTACATAATGTAATTAACAGCTGATCAGATGACACTAGATAGTAAACAATACAATGTATACAGAATTCAAAGGTAAGTAATTTAAGTTTAAGATTTAAATAATCAAAATTAAAGTTTTGAAGCTTTCAGATTTATGCTGACGACGTTGATGGACGGTGACGTGACGTGCGCATTTACTGGAGTGATTTCAGATGAGTATAATTATCAATTATGTGATGAAATTGATTCTTTGTGGAACGTTTCCTTCAATTTCAGGTTGATGATGAGGATGATGTTGACGTTGTGGAGGCGATAGACGGAACATCCCGAGTTAGCTTCCGTAACTTAGAAAGGTCCATGTTCCACCATGGAGGGAGAACTTTCTTACTCCTTTTCATTGGACAAGAACCCTTGAACGCTTCTTCCAAGGATTTTTCCAATGACTTAACCTCCTTGTCCAGCTCCTCCACGGAGCTGATCGAGAGGTTTGTCGCAGTTGAGAGTTTTGATCTACAAATCTGCCTAAACTTCTTCCAGTTTGTCGCCTTAGGATTTCTGTAAGGTTGCGTCATCTCCCTGGAGATATTAATGTTAAAGAGTATCCAGTTATGGTCCGAGAAAGATTTTAGCTCTGATACTCTCCATTGTTCTACCTTAAATTTATCATTGTCTGACAGGAGCGTTAGATCTAGGACCTCTTCCCATCCCATCCCGCGTAATTATCCGAACTTGGAAAAACGAAGGTTGAATGGTCTCTCGTATTGCACACTATAAGGTTAGTATTTAGGATAAAATCAAAAAGCGACTCACCTCTTTCATTTATTTCGGTACTACCCCACAATGTGTGTCGTGCGTTAGCGTCGCATCCTATCAGTAGGGTTGACTTCCTGGAAGTTGTGGAAAATACCAGCAGCTCCAGCTCTTCCGGTGGTGCTGACCTTCCATGGGCCATATAGGCGGAGGAGATATATAGCTCTCCCATGTCTTGAGCCTCCATTGTAATTCATCAATTGAGAACGGCTGGACCTATTTGGTTGAAATTTTTTTTCAGTTGTTTGCAATTACCAGGAGAAGGTTTTATGGAAGAAAATTTTGGAAAAACCCTCTGCGGAAAAGTCGGAAAATTGGAAAATCGAAAAAAATCAACAATAGAGAACAACTGAGCCGATTTAGTTCAAATTTTTTTTCCAGTTGTTTCCAATTACAGGAGAAGGTTTCTACGAAAGAAAATTTTGGAAAAACCCTCCCCGCACATGTAGATGAATACTAGCATCGTAGAGTGCGACTCAACCAAGTGACCCACAGAGCGTGTCGCTTTACATGATTCCAAAAGGCGTTTGGCAATCACTTTCAAATCTCGCCCCCTCACAGAATGTCAGCTCTTTTAAAAATAATATTTCCTGGTAAAGGCACTGAAGTTGGCGTCTCGGATGGGGAATTTTGATCATTCCAATCAAATGTTGGCCTGAAATCGTCCCAAACATTAACGATAGCTGATGATAGATGATAAATAATAGATTAGTCGAAATTCAGCATAAATGGGTATTCTCTATAATAACTTTCATAAATTCAAAATAGCTCGAGCCGTATGGGTTATGAAATTGTTTCTTCAACCAAGCGCCTACTGTATAATTTTAACAAAATATAGTTAAATAAGACATGATGGTTATTTGCGTTGATCATTGTTGAAGTTTCGATACTATTATGATCCTTCATCAGAAAGGCCGCAATATTGATGGTCACGATGTATTTTCGATTTAATGTTCTTAAATTATGTCTAGCTAACAGTGGCGTAACAGTTCCCAATTTTCTTGTGTTCAAGATCGAAATGGGGGCCCCTCACGCTCGATTTTTTTTTTCACTAGAAAAAAATTTCAGAACATAACCCACATTTAAAGCAGTCTACATTATAAGCAAAAGCAACGAACATCATTTTCTAAAAAAAAAATTGTTCATTTTTTGAGACAAAATTGAATTTAGAATAATTAAATAGGATCATCTATTTATCACAAAATGCAAGTGTCGCGGCGAAAGACAACTTTTAGGAGTGCCCTTCTAGCTCGTAAGAGTCGTTGATCCTAGACTAAAACTGATGATTACTATAGATCTGTGGATCACATCCATAACCAAGGAAAATTAAGTCGACTAAAATAAAATTCATGGTAGAGATGCTCCAAAGGCAAATAATTTACGTATCTTGACTCACTAGTTTGTGGACAGACATCTGTTTCTAGATTTCTTGAGTCCCAGTTATAAAAAGAAAGGTTTTCTCACTTAAATGAATGTTCTTAGTAATTGTGGTTAGCTATTTCGATCAATAGGTTATACTTTATCCTTTTTTCAACATTGTGGACATATTTTCCTCAGCTGAGCAATCAATTCGATATTTAAATACTCTCCAATAAATGGATTATGGGCAGCGCCCGCTCTAGCACTTACGCCCCGGGCATAACGACAAACTGCCGCACCTAAGATTTTTTTTTGAAAATGTTCATGGGATATGTGGACTTCATTTTACCAGAAAGGATGCTTTTCTGCCACATTTTGAGTTAATTGAATCCCACCTAGAAATAAGTTTTCCATTCCTATGATTCCATACGAAAACAACGTTAAGAAATGCGCCTAAAAAAGATTTAACAAAAAAAATGCAAATATCGCTCTGTCGTTTTTGTCAGGTAGCCATACACAGTGGCGTAGATAGCTTTTCGGAGAGGGGGGGGGGAATCATTTTGCAAGATTGCTTCTACTTTCAAGGTTATCAAATGTTGCATTTCAAAATAACAATTTCTGTATTTATTTCACTTCAAATTAGCCAGTTTAGCCAGCAAATTTTGGTGCAAAATAGATAGCAATTTTGCCAAATACGAAAAAACTGAGTCCTGAAATAATTTTGCCTTTTTTACTACGGTGAGTGAATCCACAGTATTCCAATTTTCATACAAATTATCGATAATGTGCTTGGAGTACCAGAGCTTTATATTGTGTTAGATCAGTGGTTCCCAAACTTTTCGGAGTCACGGAAGACCTAGCATCGCCGCTTTTCTGGCCGGAACACCTCAACACAGTTATATGTCCAGAAAAGGGGCATTGTGAAGGCGAGAGCTCGTTGGGAATGCCCAGTATATGTGCATAAAGAAAAAACGAAATTTTCCGATAACTCAGAAATTCATGAGTATATATTTCTAAAATTTCCAAACTTTTAGGACACCGTAGTAGCTAGCTATATTTGCTATAAATTTGGAGGCCATGCGTAAATTTTACATACATATGTGATGTTAGCACTCGCACTATACTTTCGAAAAGTAAATGTACTAATTGGGTTATTAATTTTTGCCAAAGGGCGCTACCTAATTTTCAAATAGAGGACGAAGCATGCAATTTTTTTGTTTAATTTATATGCGATATGCCATGCTTTGATTTCCGGAAGATGAGATCTAAAGTTTTTGCTTAGGTCTGATGAGTGCCAGGAATAAATATTGAGCTCCCGATGAAATTCATAGGAAATGAGAAATAGAGAGCATAAACACTGACCGCGTAACGGCGTTTTGTGAGAAATGTTATGTCCAAAGGCATTTTTTTTTAAGTTGTTTTCCATAATTTCCATATGAAACTTCAATTCGCCAAATCTTTGCATAGATGGATTTCTTCAGTTGGTTCCGATTGCATTGATTCAACTAGTATGGAGGGCAAACTACGAACAAGGCGGTTTGGATTTCAGCAAGATGAGGGATCGAACGACATAACACATTGTCAGAGCTCCCTCACTCGGAAAGGCTAATATTGGAATTTGGCTACGTTTCGCCGATTTAACTAGCTCTGACCTTATTCTCTATAAGAACTGTCGAGATGGTGAGATAAGCCATGTACGTTGAAAACCCTGCAGAAATCCGGCAAATTTAAGTTTTGCGGCTGCCCAGTTTTTTATGAACACAACTGCAGGAGGTTAGTAATGAAAGTCAGCACAATTTTTTGACTAACATTTTTGAGGGCAGTGTTTTCTAAAATGTGTTGAGTGTTTTAGGGAATTTTACTCATTAATTTACGATTTCTTACATCAAGCTTTAATTTTGAAATTCCTAACAAACTATAAGGTCTTGCTGAATTGTGGTGAGTTGCGCTTAAGACTATGAATGATAGCTGAACCAATGAACGTTAGTTTGAATCCCATTTTTGCATTTTTGTGTTGTCTCTACATCAGCTGGTTCCACTATGTAAAACGTTTCGGATCAACCACCATGAGGGACAAGTCACTCGATTTATGAGGAACAAATTCTTTGAATCGATTCTACAACAAAGCCGTCCATCGATAGTATCATACCATCAATCTGCCTGGTACAGTACCTAAGAGGCGGCAATTTGTTATCTTACCCGGGGCCACGTAAATACTAGAGCGTCCGCTGTCTACATTTCTTCAGTAGGGCTTGCCTGTGCAAAACTCCAATGTGAAAAAGTAAATGAACGTAAAGCCCTGTGCTGTAGTGTTACTATTCTGTCGAAACGATTCTATGTTATAGGTACAATTGAAATTTAAGGAATTACTAAATTTTCTATTACTGTTCTGGAAACGGTTTCACATTTTTATGAAACTCTACACACGTTTGCTTTGTTTTACGTACCTAAAGTAATAATAAAAAATGTGTGACCGAATGGAGGGGGGGATTGATCCCCTTGATCTCCCCCTTATCTACGCCACTGGCCATACATATTACTTTACTAGACGAAACACGTTATTTAAATTTTAGATCAGATCATATAGGTCTCCACAACCCAGACGGTTGTGGTACTAAATCGATAGTGGAAAAGTATTCTGCCGATGAAACACTATATTACTGACAAATCCAGAAGGACAGCATACTTTCCTAAGGTGTCAGTTATGCCAATTTGACCCCACTATCTCTCTCGATTACCGTAACTCCTTAGTGGAGCATGGTGCGTTGATGACCACCGTGTGTAGTTAGCAACGTTACAAAGACAATTGAATTCGGAGTGTGATTCGGTTGTCAGCCATACCACTTCCTAGTCGCATTGTTAGTTTATTATTCTACGATAAGAATATTTCTTATCATCTTCTTCTGAATAATAAACTTGCGACGAGTCGTGCCGAGTTTGGAAACTCGTTTCTCTATGAGTGTCTATTTCACAGAGTGGCGACCGAACGATCACGGCCACAGAGCACGACAGACCCCACTATAGTGCCTCAATATCGGTAATATCACGGAATACGAATACCACTGAGTGAAATGAACTGAAATCAGAGTATATCAAGAATCAGACTCTAAGTCAACCAATCTTGTTGATAAATCCTGGACAATTGCTCACTTCACACTATAGCTTCTTCTAATTGTATATATTTCCTGATGTTCTCTACGACTAGTTAAGGTTACGATACAAAAACACAGTTACTTCCTTCGTGTGCTTTGTTTGCTTTACTAAAAACGTTTGGTGCTGATTTTTGAATTTGGTAAATTTTTCGAAGGCCATTAAACACAACTTTGAAAAAAACTGTACACCTAACAATTTTGTTGCGAAAGCAAAATACACCGATTAAAGTGCAATTTTATTATCATTAAATCTAAAATTAAGTAACGGTTTTATTCCTGCAATTTATAGAGTTGCAGTGCCTTTTGTCAGTAACATCCTCGAGCTAATTACCATTAATTTACTACACTCTAAAAAAAAAAAGTTTCAGCTTTCATGTAGAGTCCGTATGAAGTGCTACCCAAAATACCGCCCTTCCCTAGAGCGGGCGCTGATTATTGGCCTAATTTTACGCAAGAACCTTCAAAGAGAGGCACTCCGCCTGAAGTTAAACCTTTATAATTTATGGATTGTTCTGATGATTGTTGAGTTAAGTTGCGCCTCTCCGGTGCAAACAGAGTATAATACTTAGAGATCCAAGCTTGACCATACCCAAAATTGAATGTTTTGCTACTATCGTAGATTCTACTGCTCACTTACGCATTTTTCTGGCATATTAGTAAAAATGCATGTCTTTTGAAAGAACAGTTACCCAAGGATCTATCAAATAACATTTCGTTATGATTTCGGATTCGGGGCCCCTTTGGCTTGGGGGCCCGTGTTCCACTGCACACATGAAACACCGTACGTTACGCCACTGCTAGCTTATGACAATCAATGAGCACGCAGCAAATATCTGTGAAAATTTAACACGGAGGGTCCATCTAGCTAGACAGAAAATCTTAGTAACACTCAACGCAGACGTATCCAAACCTGCCAGAACTCAGCGCCTCGCACCATCGCCCGCTATGGGTTTGTACGTCATCCCAGGACCATCTTCATCGACAAAAATTATGCCTACGACAATTCCCCACCACCACGTAACATAAGACGATAAGACGTTTACCAAGAAAAAAGGACAGTGAAGTTCAAAGATAATGTTCCTTTGATTTCGTAGGCATCGCATCACATGTGAGCGCTCATTAAATTCCAGAAAATGTTGTGGCCTCGTTTTTATTATTACAGGCTGCATCTACGGGCAAACCTTTGATTTCGTATTGCACATCGTAGCTAATAGAGACTCGAGTCAAATCGAAATTCGAACTATGAATCAGTAATCCACGAGCGCCAAATCTGCTTCAAACCTATATACTTCATACTCGTATGCCTGTAGTGCTACAAAAGGTATGATCTTTTACTGCAACCGGAACATAAACGAAATCCAAGAAGTATTTATATCTAAGCCAGAAGCTTCCAGCAATTTACGAGTAGAATACAGAAAAATCGAAATGTCTGATTAGAGTACGCCTTTACGAAGATCATTGTGTAGCGTATAGTGTAGATTGACTATGCTAATCAGCACTTTAAGCTTATAGAACTTGAAACATGGCTAACTCGTTTTGGTCTGATGAGGAAGATATCTCACACGAACTATCTGTCCGTTCGTCTAGTGCAGACTGTCTGCGAAAAATGCAAAATTCTCGTGGAATTTGCTTGAATCATGTTCCTAGAGGTCGCGGAGAACATACATTTGCATTGCATTAACCCAGAACCACCGCTGCCATTGATGCAAATATGGGACAAATCTGATTTTAGCAAGGCAACAGCTGTGATTTATCGAAATAAAAAGAAAGTTTGATTTTTCAAGAAAAGTAAAATAGTGAAAACTTTTCTTAATAAGAAGAAATTGGGTTTCAACCTCATTCTTGTTTTTTTGGAGACAAATGGGGTAAGAATCACTTGATTAATTTATTCAGTTTTAAAAATTAAAAGTAAAGTAGGCACTTAGCTTAGGCTACCTCAACTTCTTGTTAGTCTTCGAAAATTCTCATTTTGTTTTATTAAAATTTGCCAATGCACATCCGAAGATCATTCTATATTACGTTTAGAATGAACCACGAAAAAAAGAGGTCAAAACTAAACAAAATTTTTCTAACAACTGAAATTTTCAGCGTCCTCAATCATGTTGCATTGCAAATTGACGTTCATTTACTTTTTTAACAATTTCAAATGATCATGTTTTTTATTACCGCACCAGAGTGCATAATGGCCACTTTTATGTCTTCATATAATATTCCATAACAGCATCAGATTAACCCATTTCTACAGACAATCATCACCTATTGCAACGAACAAATGAAATATAATTAGGAATTTTTCAAAACACTTTGACTCAAGACTTCCCGCCCATTAACACACCCTCTTGCACTGGTAAGATATAAATAGGCACAAATAATAATCTGGCGGATCTAATATCTACTTACGGGCACCGAGTCGTAAGCAAGTAAAGTCCAACATTATTATTCTTGGGGAAGGCGTTCTGAAATTAGAAAAATTAACGATTACCAACTACAACTATAGTGAATGTGGTCGCTGCATAATTATAAAATTGGACAGTACTTATGGATGCGAGTATACTCGTAACTCGAGACGAGATTGTTTATCTATCATTACTGCAGATTATCTGGTAATCTTACCAATGCAATGGTATTTCATTTGAAGAATAATAATAACATCTTAGGGGAAGTGAAAAAAAATAGACTACAAGCTACGAGTGCACTTGAGATCATGGTGTTATTGCAATGATTTGCGAAACAGGAAGACGAAAAACAAACAGACTGAACGGAAAATTTGCAATGCAAAACCGGAACTAATGATGAGGAAACACGCAGATGAACTTAAATGAAACTGGAGCATCCAGGCATTGCTTTTTTGGTAGAATACAAAACCGTGGCTCAATGAAATTGGCATATACAAAGTGAATTTGATTTTCGAATAGAAGACAACTTAAATTCATACATTCATTATCAATAAAATAAATTAGAAGATTGGTCGAATGAGGAAACTTTACTCTGCGAAGAACTAACTTCAAGTGCCATTACAGTTTGGATTTTCCCTTCGGATGCTTGCTTTCGTGCATACCTAATCTTAAAAATCTTGTTATGAATGAATAAAAAATTAAATAGCTTTGAACTCCATTATTGTAGTCAATTCTATACAGAGGATAACATTTTTTTATTGTTTCATGGCAGAATCTTATCTCATCCAAAAATCTCTACGTTGCATGATCAAATCCCATTTCCCTCTCTGGTCAAGCACACATAAAACCCACCTGGACGATGCCGAATTAATTCGCGTAAATGCACATTTAATTCGTAACTTCACATTAGATGCAACTGAATGTCATTGGAAAATGCGAGAACCACGATAATGCCGTACACCGCCAATTAAAAGGCCATCTAACAGTCCGTTACATTGCAGATGGAGCATAGCTCGTTTTGTTTTTGCGATTCTTCTGCAAATCATATTATACGTTTAAGTACGAGTATACGGCAATATGGCCATGGACAACCGTTGATAGGAACAAGTGTGATAACCCGTGTTACATCGTGCTAATTGGGTTTGTCACCAACCGGGTAATTAGCAATTATGAATATGTTTATGGATTGCTGCAGTCGCTGGCAATGAAATGGGTTATAAGGGATTTAATAGGGCTCATAACATTACGAGTACGACTACTTCTCGTTTTCAAGGAATTAGACAATTATAGAAAATCTGGATTTTACCAGAACCAGTATTAACATTTGATTTTAAACTTTAACAAAGCAGGTTATCCAGCCTGTTCATAGGACATTTCTACCAACAATACGATTTTCAAAATAGTAACGTAACGTCTGACCTATGGCTCGATAGTCTGGTGGACTAAAATCAAGCAAAAAACAGAAGCAGCGAAGTTGGGATCAGTACAGAGACTGGCCTGCGCAAGCATAACCGGCGCCATGCGCAGCGAAACAACTTTAACTCTAGAGAAACTACTAGACCTGCCACCACTGGACCTCACAATCACAGAAGAGGCAAGACTCGCAGCGTACAGACTCCAATCATCGAACATGTGGACACCACAAAGGGTAGGCCACTGTACGATTACAGAAATCATTGTAAACCCAATCCTAGATATGGGCAGCGACTATACCCCGGCCATGTACACCTTCGACTCCAACATCCAAACCTCAACAGTTAGGGAAGACTGGAGTAAATGGAACGACAACCATCTATCAAGTCACATCGTGTGGTACACGGATGGGTCGAAGACAGCCGAAGGAACATAGACTTCTGTCTATACTAAAACCAACAACTTTAGTATCTCCAAACCCCTAGGTCAATATACAACTGTCTTCCAGGCAGAACTTATAGCCATAAACCTTGCAGCAGGGGAGAGTACTCGAAAGGGATATACCAATTGCAAGTCCCAAAACAACCTCTAAATTAGTTTGGGAATGCCAACAAAATCTCAAAAACCTAGCTACCCGAAACAAAGTAACTCTGAAATGGGTGAAAGGACATAAGGGGATCGAAGGAAATGAGAAAGCGGATGCCCTTGCAAGAGAGGGTTCCGAACTACCCTTAACTGGTCCTGAACCTGCAATCGGAATCAGTAAATCTACTGCCAGAACCGTTGCTAAACGATGGACCGAGGATAAATTACAAGATCGATGGAGACTCGCTGAAGGGGTCAGGCATAGCAAGCGTATGCCGGAATCAAACTGGCATACCAGCTGCACCGATTCCCTCAGTCTTAGTAAAACGAACCTCAGGGCAGTGACAGGCCTTATAACCGGTCATTGCACCCTACGGAAACATCTGCATACAATAGGGATCTACACACAATAGGTACCCACTATGCCGCCTCTGCAACGAAGATGAGGAATCAGCCTCGCACGTTATTTTCGAATGTCCCGCTCTTAGGAGCTGGAGACAAAATTTCTTTGGGGCTCAAGCTACCAGAATGGATGCACCCAAAGTAAACCTGGTTTAACTTTCTTCTCAGCCTTTTACGTAGGACAGAGCTCATAACCTGAAACTCGCTCGCTTAGATGGGAAATACAATAAGCCAATAGGCTGCAGTATTGGGCGCAACCACCCCAACCTATCATAGCGCCCTATCCATCCATCCATCCAACGTAACTTGCCCAGTAAATATTGAATTTATTTTTAAATTTCGTGTGATATTTTGGGACACAGAAAGCTAGAGTGGCGTGGCACAATATTTCAATTTTCGAGAGGGGAGGGGGCATGGGTAGGTATGTAATTTAAATCGGCGACAAAATTTAAGATTTCCCGTCAATTTAAATTGGCGGTCCCATTTTGTTAGAAAACATGTTACACACTTTAAAACTATATTTGAAGAAAGGACAATTGAGAAAGTTCTTTGTTACATTTTAACCATAAATGACTTCATGCACGTGTTTAGCCGTTACCTCTTGATTACATCCAAATCGCTTACGATCTCCACTTGTTAGACAGTCTACACTCAGTGCTTTTTAAACTTTTGAATTTCATTTTTGAAGACTGCAGTCTCAGTAGCATTGATGATGATAATGTAATGAATGACCCTTTCCATTTCTCTGAATATCAGAGAGCCTGAGCCAATAATCATGTACATAGTTCTTTATTTGAAGTACGGGCATTTTCACGATCTCTAATGTAGTAGTGCAGACATTTTTTTAATAGATAAAATAGCAGTAAAAAAAATGGGGACGGGGTTTGTTGGTAAAACCCCCTCCATGTACCTACTTATTTAAAAGGTTTGTTTTGTTTATTGGCGGCTTTCGTGGCACATCTACGGAGTGGAGTCCGAGGAAGGCCTCCAGAACAATAGATGGGTGGCTTATCCTGGTTGTGGAGGGTATGCATTCCTCCATGGTTTTATTAGTGAACCCATGCCGCGTCGGTCTCTTGGGCTCTTAGCGCCATTTTATTGGATTTGATGGACATAGTGTGGGAAAAAAATTCATCTGGAAATTTTTCCAGAGACCCTTAGTAGGCATTTTCCTAAAGAGGTCGATAGGGGAATCGGGTGGAGTACAGTCATTTTTCTATCATTTTGGGAAAAATTAAAATCGCGTCCTTCCACGGCTGTAACTTCTGTACCTTGGCAGCTATAGATGCTTGAAATTTTTCCATATATGGGCAGTGCTGGATCTATACAAATCTGTCACACTTAAAAATTTTCCGCTCAAAAATTAATTATGGACAATTTTTGATTAGAAAATTCATAAGTGCGATTTTGGTAGCTGTAACTCCTGAACACAGATAAGTAGGAACTTGAAATTTGGAGGAAATGTGAGAGCCAAGTATCTCTAAAAACTACAATAATTGTGCCAATTCATAAAGATCGCTCAAAATGTTCCCGAGTTATCGAAAATGAACGATTGCCATAAATATAAAAGTGAGACTATCTCCCTGAATATTGATCGTATAGGAGTTAAACTTCACACGTTAAATTGCATCTTTTGACGGTTGTAACTTCTGCACCCTGACAGCTAGAGCCAACAAGTCCACAACTCTGTCAAATTTATTGGACAAATTTTATGAACAGTTTTCAATTAGAAATGACAGTGTTTGATTTGTACAGCTGTAACTTTCGCACGCAGATAGGGAGAACCTTGAAATGTGGCGGAAGGGCGCCTAGTAGATGTACAAATGTGTTAAATTTCAGAATGATCGATCAAAGCGTTCTCGAGTAACCGAAAATGAACGTTTGCCGAATGAAAGTGCGATTACCTTGCAAAAAACCCCTTTAAAAACACAAGGCTGGTGCTTATTATGTAGTGATTTAGGCTTCCATGTGGAAATGCTGAACATTTTGCTGTACATTTTCTAATGCTGTACGACAGGTCAAAATGCTGTACTGTACAGCAAAATGCCGTACGTCTGGTCAGCTTACTCTAATACAGTTTGTCCTGCATTGGTAAAGTAACGTCGCAAGGGATGAAAGGTAATATACCATTGTCAGGACAAATTCACCCTTTTCTCAACATAAATTAACTAAACATCAAATAAAATTTTGACGACGTTTGACGTTTATCAAAACAAACACACGCAAAATTTTCGCACAATATTTAATTGCATAATTTGCATTAAATTCATAATATTTAATATTAAATTCATTATTTTATGATTCATTTACTCGTTCGCTTCATCGGTAAAAGTGGTTTCGCGAATCGGTTTAGTGAATAATCATAAATTTGTTTGAAAAGTTTTTGGTGGTTTGCATTTTCTACCTGCCGCTCGGGCGGTCTTTGTTCTTTGTTTTCATTTGGTCCAGTAGTCATTTCACCTCGGCTTAACTGAGTTATCTGGGCATATAGCGCAGTGGTAGCGTGTACGACTCACGCCCGTGAGGTCCTGTGTTCGAATCCCAGTTTTTACAATTTTTTTTCTTTTTGCATTTTTTCTCTTTTTATTAGTTTAGTTCTTCAATTAAAATGAATTGTGTTTGCGAGCAATTTTACAAAGTTCAAATTGACGGTCTATCTCAGCTCGTTTCGTCGTTGCAGAGCCAACTTAGCAAGCTGAGATCCCTTATGAAAACTGTAAATTGTTGTGAAAACAATTCCAAAATATTGCGAGATAGAAACGTAACTTCAAAAAATAAGAAGAGTAATATAGGGAAAGACACTAAGAAAAAAACTAAAAATATTATTTCAATATCTTCTGAGCAATCTTTCGTTAGCCATGAAGCGGGGACTTCCACTGTTATTTCAGATTCATCTTCTACAATTCCTTCCAACGTTGACAAAAATCAATCTCCGATTGATAAATTTGTCACAGTTCGTAAGAAAGGGAAACATGTTAAAAAACCTTCTCCTGTTGGTGATATTATTCCCAAAAAGAGTGATAATAATAATAGGCGACACAAAAGAATCTTCGGTATCGATCAAGCTAATGATTCTCTTCGAAGTGTCCCCAGTTTCAAGGTATTCCATGTTTCTAAGCTACATGCTTCGGTAAAAGCAGAACATTTAAAGGAATATGTAATGAAAAAGCTTAATTTAACAGATGACAGCTTTCTTTCGGTTTATCCTCTGATAAAAAAAGATTGTGATATTTCTAAATTAGTTTCAATCAGTTTTGGTTTGAAACTTCCTCATGAATATTCTAAGCAAGTGTTTTGTGCCAACTTCTGGCCCAAGGGCGTCAACATATCACCATTTAATTTTTCAAAAAACGACAAACGCCAAAACAGTGCCCAGCAGAACACTTAATTTCCAATTCATTTTTTTCGGTCTATTATCAGAATGTTGGTGGTCTTCGTTCAAGAACAAATGACTTTTACCTTGCAGCTTCACAAGAAGATTATGCTGTCATTTGCCTAACCGAAACTTGGCTTCACACAGACATTTCAAATGAAGAACTTTTCATAAGAGACTATGATGTCTATCGTCGCGACCGCTATGAAGCATCGACTAAGAGAGGAGGTGGTGTTTTGGTAGCTATCAAAACAACATTCCCATCTCATGAAGTTGAGCTTTTTCATAAGGACGTAGAACAGATATGTGTTTCTATCAATGTTTCTCGCAGCGAAAAAGTATATATTTTTAATAGCTATTTACCACCTTTGAGTTCAGTTGATGTTTATAACAAACATGTAGATAATATCTCCAAGCTATTTGCATCTTTTGAGGAAAAAGACAAATTGATCGTTGTTGGGGATTTCAATCTTGGTAATATAAGTTGGTACTGGAACGACGACGAGAAAAAAATTCTGCCGCGTGATTTACATCTTGAGTGTGAATCTGTTCTAACAGATTGTATGTTTGCAATGGATTTGATGCAAATGAATCTTGTTAAAAATTCGATTGGTAGAATTTTAGATCTAATTTTTGTTAGTACTTGCTTGAATGCTTCTGTAATTAAAGTAGATAAACCAATTTTGCCCAATTCAATCCATCACAGTGCTCTTCTTCTTGAGTTTGTTTTTTATGATTAGGTACATTGAAGAAGAGCCCGAAGTTATTCCTACTAGAAATTTTCAAAAAGCCCAATTTGAAAAACTAAATTCAACATTTTTTAATATGGATTGGGCTCCAGTTATATCGAAAAGTAATCTTATTGAAAGTTATACAATTTTTAAATCAGTTTTATTGAAATCTATTCGCAAGTACGTTCCTTTTAAAAAGAACAAAATAAAAGCAAAAAATCCTTGGGCTACCTAAGAATTGTTCAAACTTAAGAGAGCAAAAAATAAGGCCCATAAATTATACAAGAAGTCATCCTCTCTTGCCAATAAAGAAAATTTCTTTAGATTGAGAAGAGAGTATGAATTAATGAATAAAAATCTTTACAAACAGTATATTGCGAGAGCTGAAAATAATATAAAGAATGACAGTAAGACATTTTTGAATTTTATAAACAGCAAGCGTAAGAATACGGGAATCCCAAAAAATTTAGAATTCAATGGCAATTTTTACAAAGATGTTCAATCGGTTTGTGACGGATTTGCTAGATTTTTCAGTTCAGTTTACAAAGTGCCAGACTCCGTTTCATCAGAAATGAATGCTAACATCAATGGAAGTCAGAGTGCATTGGTCCCTCGGATAGCTCAGGAGGACCTTACGAGTGCTCTTGAGATTTCTGAGGATGACCTATTGAATGCTATGCGTGATCTTGATGTTAGTATTCAGGCCGGACCTGATGGCATTCCTAATATATTTTTGAAGAATTGCATGCAATCGTTATGTCGTCCTTTAGCCTTTATTTTTAATTTGTCCTTGACTTCAGGTGTTTTTCTTGATGAATGGAAAGTTTCATACATAACGCCTGTTCACAAAAAGGGTCCGAAGCATCTTATTGATAACTATAGACCCATAGCTAAAATATCTGCAATACCGAAGTTGTTTGAAATGCTTATTAAAAATAAAATAGATGTTTTAATTAGCCGTTTGATATCGCCATGTCAACATGGATTCCTGAAAGGAAAATCAACTTCAACAAATTTGGTATCATTTACTAAATTTGTTGCTGATGGTATTGAACAGGGAATGCAGGTTGATGTGGTATACACCGATTTTTCGAAGGCTTTTGATAGAGTAGATCATAATATTTTACTTAAAAAACTAGAACATTTAGGAATACAGTCAATTTTTCTAAGCTGGGTGAGATCCTATTTAACGGATAGGACTCAGTTGGTGAAGTTAAATGGCTGTACATCTCTCTCTGTTATAAAGTGTTCATCAGGGGTTCCGCAAGGAAGCCATTTAGGACCACTTTTCTTTTTAGTTTTCATAAACGATATCATCCAAAATTTTAAATTCGTGCGTGTATGGCAGTATGCCGATGATATGAAAATCGCTATGAAAATACGCAATGTTGATGATTGCCTTAAGTTGCAATCCGATTTAGAAAAGCTGCAAGTTTGGTGCCGCGATAATAATTTAAATTTAAATGTTAGTAAATGTAAAGTACTTAGCATATATAAATTGAAAACTCCGGTCTTCTTTGAGTACTCCTTAACAGGTAGTGTTCTTGAAAGGGTTGCCGAAATATCAGATCTTGGTGTAATTTTCGACCATGAGCTTTCATTTCGACAACACATTGATTACATTATTTCAAAAGCGAATAGTATGTTAGGATTTGTTAAACGTAATGCGCGCGAATTTAATGATGCTTTTACTTTAAAAATATTGTATGCAGCTTTCGTTTGTTCGCACCTGGAGTATTGTTCTATTGTGTAGAATCCGTTCTATAAGGTGCATATCGAGCGTATAGAAAGAATTCAACACAATTTTACACGGTTTGCCATTTATCAAATTGGCTGGCGTTTTAAGCCAGATTATAAAACTCGCTGTTCCTTATTGGGTTTACAAGCCATAGATTATAGAAGAACATTTTTAAACGCTATGTTTATAAGAGACCTGTTTTGCTCTCATATTGTTTGTGAAGATATATTAAATAACTTTCAAGTCAGAAATATTCCTCACAATTTACGGCGGAACAACCTTCTTGTTCAGCCTTATCATAGAGTAAACTATGGGCTTAATGAACCAATTACAAGGTAAATTATTCTTTATAATAGTTTGAAGGACTTAGTTAATTTTAATTGTACTAATAAACTAATGTTTAAAAGAAATTATTGTGATAAATTTCCTTATTAATATATTTTGTTTTCAGTTTTTTTTACGATCTGCTAGAGTTTACACTCGATTGATTGATTAGTCACTTACGTACGGATAGTAAGTAAAGTGATGCCGAGAAGCCTAGTCCCGGAACAAAAGTTTCTGTGAGGCAAAAAAAAAAAAAATTAATGATTTCTCAAACGAAAATAACGTTTTAACAAGTCAAATTTATCATACAGCAAATCACTTGTCATTGACAAATCTCGTTAATTTGTCTTGCTAAAGCGTGAATTTCATTTGCAAAATTGGTAATTTAATTCTATGTACAATTAACACGTTGGCTACGGCAGTCATTTTCGGTTATCTTCTTTTCTGTGCGGCACATGCCCCCGGGGGCATGTAAGTCGTTTTTATTCATGTACGGCACATGCCCCCGGGGGCATGTGGCTACTGCAACAGTAAATGAGCTCTCACATCCTGGAATTTAATTTTAATCAATCAAAAACTAGATAAAATACTTCCTTAGCTACAAACCAGTCTTAATCTCAGCCAGGAGCCGATTCCAAATGATTATAATAATAATTGTATTTTTTTTGGTCTTTTTCCACCTTTGCTTTGGCCAATTGGACAATGCGACGCGAGCGTTCCGACATGTTAACACTAAACAATGTATTTTCGCACTGCTAAATGAACATGATGCAACCAGAAATTCATTCTAACGGTGCTTTGTCTGTCATTTTATTCAAGAAATACATGCCTCCGGGGGCATGTGCCGCATATGAGTAATAATTTATTACTCCTGTGCGGCACATGCCCCCGGGGGCATGTATTATGTTTCTATTATAATATTATAGTATAGGGCGAACTAAGTTAAATGCTCCTTGTCTCGCTGAAATCGGATGAAAATTAGAGATTTTATGGCTTTCGCACCTGGAGAATGAAAAGCAAATTTTTCAGCCGCTCAGAAATAATAACTAGTCACATGCCCCCGGGGGCATGTGCCGTAGCCAACGTGTTAATTTATTTTGAGAAAATGGTGAATTTGTCTTGAAAATGGTGATATTTGAAACGGGATACCTACATAATCTCGAAAAACGAAATCCCGCCCGTTCATAATTCCGCTTTTTGCAAAAAATCCCGTTTTAAATTACCCCGACATTACTAAATCCCGCCACTTAAAAATCCCGCCATTACAAAATCCCCATCAAAAGCCCGCATACTAAACCCACGCTGTTTTAGTGGATAGTGAAATAATCCCGTCAAAATACTGTAATATTCAGTACTTCTTTCTGGTGCATTTTCGGAGCGCGCACAAAAATTATTGTTTGTCACCTCTGCAATCAAATTGGATGTAACCTTTTTCTTTTTATTTGTAAATGTCATTCTCTTACCATCTCACCAGTGGCGTAACGTTTCCCCAATTTGATGTGTTCGAAAATGGAATGGAACGAAACGAAAATCTTTTGTTTTAGTAGCATGATCCAAAGGTTTTTTTTCTAAGACAAAAATTTAAATTTTTATATCTATACGAGAGAACTTATAAGATCATCTGCATGACCTAACTATTTATCACTAATTTCAAGAGGAGCGGCAAAAAAAACACCACTTCGACGCAGGGAAGCCTAGCATTTTGTTTTTGGAGGGCGTCCTGGAAATACTCAAGATTTTTAAATCCCTCTTCACTCTTCATCAGAAAATTGCCCTAAGGTTTGGATCATCGGCAATTTGGCAACGCTCATACGAGGGATGAAGCGATTTCCGGTTAAGAGTTTATTTAGTTCCTTAATTATTTCTTGGCAATGCTCTGGACGCGTGAACGGAAAGCTTTAAGTTAAGCTCACTCACGCGCAAGATCGAGAATTGGAAAATATTTTAAAATGAAGGAAATTATGTTCCTGAGAAATGGTGCCGTGTCAGTGTTGAAAGGCACACCACTTCGTATAGTCGCATTTGTATAGTAAATTAAATTTATTATTGATGATGGCTTATAACAGTCTGGAAATTAAGCTTGGTGTTCAATATGGAATGCTTTATTCATTTTACCTTACACTCGATAAGCGAAAAAATTGTATTCGTGTGTTTTTTTAGGTATTTTCCATGGATTACGTCAGAAGGAATGGTCAATAAAAAAAACAGGTGGTATCCGGACTCATGGATCTGTCCTCTGGAGACATCCCTGCTTGGAGGTGTGCACCACATGCTTATTTCGCAATAGTTATCGTTCTTAGACTAGAAGTTTTTACCCTAGATCTGAGGATCACGTCAGCTAGCTCACATGTAGAGCTTTGACGAACCTGGCCAAGTTACTAACTACCACCAGCAATTCGCGTATCCATTTCCAAGTTGAATTAAATCGACAGAAAACAAATCCAGGGTAGCTTCTCCAAAGGTGTCGACAGGCATTTGTTTCTCGATTTCATATAGGTAGCCTAGTAAAAAAAAGACAAAGTTCCCACTCAACAAATGTATTTCTATTGATGGCACACAACATATGTGAGAATGGATCAAATCGGACCATGGGATCATGCGGCTGCCATACAAACTCAACCCCCCATTTTGGTTCTTCTAAGAAACATTTTTTCAACCAATTTCACAAAACCTTTAATTAATGTGTCTTAATCAAAGCAAACAAAAAAGTTCAAAACAAATGGGAGCAAACTATGGGGCCATGCTCCCGCATCTCTCAATAAAATTTTCTTAATACAATTGTTATTTGCCCACTTATTCCAACCAAACCCCACACAAATATTGTTTTATCGACGCAACGGAACTTGTGTGAAGACGTAAGGAAAAGAATTGGGGGAAGGGTTTAATTACAAGTCGTAGGTACGCCCGAAAAAACTTTTAGCCAGAAGGAGAGCGAAGGGTATCAACATTTCGGCCGCGCCTGAAATTAGCTTCGGTTTCGTTTCTTGAACACGCTGGTTCATTTTTTTGGAAGCTGCGCATAATTTAAAAATTTATTTTATTCAATAGTTGGTTTAAATTAAAAATAATTAAAATTGAAGTTCACGGAGTGCCAATATTTTCTGCAATTTTGTGGAATTTTCTTTTTGCGAAGTACACGGAGTGCCACCATTTTCTGCAATTTTGTGGAATTTCTTTTTGCAAAGTACACGGAGTGCCAATATTTTCTGCAATTTTGTGGAATTTTCTTTTTGCGAAGTACACCGAGTGCCTGCCACCATTTTCTGCAATTTTGTGGAAATTTTTTTTTTTGCGAAGTACACGGAGTGCCAACATTTTCTGCAATTTTGTGGAATTTTCTTTTTGCGAAGTACACGGAGTGCCACCATTTTCTGCAATTTTGTGGAATCTCTTTTTGCGAAGTACACCGAGTGCCTGCCACCATTTTCTGCAATTTTGTGGAATTTTCTTTTTGCGAAGTACACGGAGTGACACCATTTTCTGCAATTTTGTGGAAAGTTTGCGAAGTCTCAGGAGTGCCGCCATTTTTCGCGTTTGCATGAAAACCGTCTGCATATGAATTTCGTGAAAGTTACGAAGTGCCACAACTTTTCGCAACCTCGTGGAAATGAATGATGGTCAAGGATGCCGAATTTCAAAAAATTAAATGTCATTTCCCACACTTTTTCATACCAATCATTTATATCCAGGAGTCAATGCATCCTTGATTTAAGGAGAAACTCAAGGAGACCTTAAGTTTTCAATAGACTTGAAATATAATATTTCAAGGTAGGTACCTTGACTTCAAGTGAGGTTGACTATAGAAAATTTCAAGGTCTCCTTGAGTTTCTCCTCAAATCAAGGATGCATTGACTCGTGAATACGAGTGATTTCTAGGAAAAAGTATGGGAAATGACATTTAATTTTTTGAATTTCTGCATCTTTGACTCAAGGTCTCCTTGAGTTAAGGAATGTCCATAAATACGGGCCTGAGTCAATCAATAATAATTTGACAAGAATGCAAAAATTCATGGAAATGTGTTTCTTTTATTAGAGGATGTCAGTCGTCAGTGGATAATAGAAATTTGTTTTAGTTATGGGACACTATTTAGTGATAGAAACTCCCAAACTTAACAATTTTTTATTTATTTTGGATAAACCCTTAACAGTTATTTAACGAATTTAGGCCCTAGTAACAAAAAATTTGGCAGAATGCCTGAATCATTAAGGTCAGAACAATCACGAGATCTCATGTTTTAAAATATGTTCTAAAGAAACTTTTTCATTTTCAAATATTTATTTCGTATTGGGCCTTTTTTTTCAGAAGGACATCACTAAGGCTGATCTCGAATTCAGATATACATGAGCTTTAGCTAGCGAGAGCTAGAGCAAAACGTCAGCCGTTCATTCTATGCTCTCTTTATAGATCGCGAGCAATATTTGATTTATTATTTACGTTTTCTGAAAAGGATACTCTTATACACACATTTTGCAGAACATTATTCACATAAAAAAATTATTGTAAATTCCACTTTTTGTTAGATGAACATTTATCCATTATAGTTATGGCTTAGTTATAATAACGTTCTCTTCTCCACACAAAACCAAAACATCTCACCACCATCTTCAAAATTCCTCCCATTTCATCGCGCTGTCTCTATGCTGATACTACCGCACCAACATACTTTCTTCTCGCTAGTGTTTCCTTCTTTTCTATCACTATCACCATTTGAGCAGATACCAGAGTCTTATCTATCTTGAGTGGAACTTTACCGCTTCTATCGCACAATGTGAGATCTACGTGCCAGCTGCTACCATGCTGTTAGATCACTGTTAATGCTAACACTAAAGGCCTGAATAGAGATCGGGCGGAATGAAAATGAAATTTTTGTCCGCGGCGATTTTCTCAATGAAAATGCATACTTACTGTCGTGGAATATGTGGTAAATGATGGGGTATTCCATAAACTAAAATCCGAGAATGCTTTCACAATTTGTCTCTGCCATTTTATGTGTTATTTTTCGATTCCCCGGTCATTAGATAATTTCCGCGATGAACTCGTCGTGGACAGTGAATCGGTTTGACGTTTGCAAAACTCACCACGCCCGACGGAGAATATGCTACAGAGTCGACTCATTTTCACGTTGAAAATGCATTCGGACAATGGGGAAATTATTTTTTTTAGTTATTTTTAAGATTATTTAGGACGTAAAACGCCTTTGTATCAATTTTCGAAGCTAAAATTTTAAATTCACCACGGTTTTTATGCCGGTTCATTACCGTTTCATTTTCATTCCGCACGAACTCTATCCGGGGCTTAACACGGTACGCAAGGTATCTTCTTCATTTCGACGTCGCGTCGGTCGCTTAAAGCTAAGACACGGTTCGTCTTTCTATAGCGGACGAATGGATGGACGGTTAGATTATGTGTGCGCTGTCTGTCTTAATGCATATGCATGAAGAATATATGGTCAAACTCTTTAAGAGGTTGGGGAATAGGAAAAAGTTTTCAAACATCCAAGTCCGTTGGCACTATTGCATTTAGTTCTTCGACGGCGACCTTGATGGACACATGAAATGTGGTGCCGTGTTTCTTTCGGTTGTCGCGACCACACAAAAGACAATAATAATTGAACGATGATCGCGATAGTTTGCTTGAGATGAGTTCAAGAGTGTTCTAAGTGTGATAAGACGAGAACTTCAGTTGGTTATTTTTCTGGAAGGACATATGCGGAATAAAGTGCAATATTATGTGTAATTTTTTAAAAATATATGAATTAAAAAATAAAACAGTGTCATTTGTGAATTTGAATCAATACAGTGAATAAAAATGTTACAAATATGTTAACAGTTTTATTTTTATTGTAACGATCGCCTTCAGAATACTATACTATGGACTAAAGTGTAAAAGTGATGTGTACGTATTCTCCTTTTCCTGCATAAAAGAAATTTCAATCATCCATGTAGCAATTGCAACAATTTTTCATTTATACTGAAATTCAAATTTTTTTTTTCCTGGATGTGTTGCACACAGTTTAATTTTTTCTTTTCATTATACGCTCAGTATTTGATCATCTATCAATCTATCGGCTCGGATCTAGGCCAACATACATACTTGTGAATTATTCGATTTTTCGAACAGTGGTATTCTAATTTTTGTTCAAAACCAAATTTAAAAAAAGCAATTAAACCGTTAACTATAGTGTAAAGAAAACAAAAATTGCCAATTATGTGAAAGGCTTATTTGCTATACAACTCCCATATTGTGCGTCTGTGTGTGTTGTTGTTGCATGCCAAGTTCGCGATAATTTATCGCAGGTGTTTGCTGCGCTATCCGTATGTGTTTTGTTATATTTCGGGAAGAAGAAGTGTTATAGAGATTGTGTGAGATTCTGCCTAAAAATACAAAAATTATATCGGGGAATTGAATGTGGTGAAGTGATTAACGTTAAACTGTGCTGTGTGTTGATTGTAATAACACCACCGCGTCGATAATCGTAACGAATTGAAAAAAGGTAAGATTTTTATAGCTGATGTACTCATACGAGTACGAGTATGTTACAGATAAGATTGTTCCTGAACAGATAGAATGGTGAATTGAACGTTATATCGTTACATATGTACATTATTTTTAGACAAAGAATTGAATACTGTTCGAATTGAAGCACATTATAAAATACATTCTGCACGTATAGCGAAACATTTGCTGGACTAGAAGATTTTCGATAAAGTATAAAACAGATGATAATGGAACAATCAGCATATCTTGTTTTGAAGCTTAGATAATAATAGGGCGGTAGGTTGGAATAATTAGAGTCTATGAGCTAAGAATGGTTTTCTACACTTCAACTGGATTCAGCTATTTGTTATTTTGATTATTTTTGAGCATGAAATTATGCTATAATACTATTTTACGCCTTTCTGATGAAAGGTTTTGTGCTTATGCCGAGACTTTTTTTTTGCTAATTTATAATTTTTTAAAAACTAAAGTAATATTTCAAAAGATTGAAAAATTTTGTTTGTTTTCAACAATACTTAATAAATAAAAGCTGATTTAGACTTTTTAATCATATTCTCCAGTCTGGCTGGTCTAGCGGTTAGTGCGCGCATCTTCGGTGCACATGGTCATGAGTTCGAATCTCACCGTGGATCATGGTGTTTTTCGAACTCACGAGCTTCTGACGGACTATGATCTCACTCACATGTTAAACGAGACGAGGGGGATAAATAACACTGCTGAGCGTGATGCTGATCTCATTACCTCAACATAAAGCAGATAAGATCTTGGAAATAGGATGTCACTAACACATCCTGCGGCCTTAGTCCAATGCTGGATTGTCGCGCCTGTTATTTTTTTTAATGAAAGAAATTGCTTGTAATTTCATCTTTTCAATTCTTGTTGTCTGTTAGATTTTCAAAGTATTTATTGATTGAGACGCCCAAATAACTCTACTTCTGCCTTCGATCTAAAAACGAAAGAATTAAGGCAGTAACCCATTATCAAACAAAATTTGCTTAACTAATATTAAAACGTCACCGGGAGTTTATAAGTCCATTTGTACTTTTTTTTGTTAGTAAAGAGTGTTAATTTTACATGCATAGATAAGGGTGATTATATGATGATGATGATATGATATGATCAATATTATCGGCATCAACAACATGTTTCGTTACGCTACAAACAATGACCACCGAGTCATCTATGATACGATGTAGCGACCTTCTTGGAAGGGTCATCCATATGGTTCAAAAAGTAAAATGCGTATTTCCCATTGATACCTATTAGAATAAGTTAGAGATACGGAATACTATTTAAGGTCATGAATTGTAGACTATAACACAGTTGTTGAGTATCTCCCGACCATAGAAGTCCGGACCTCAATACTTCAATAAAACAATTTATTATAACGTAACAAACGTTGTTTTTAATTGTTAACTAGCAAATATTAAATTTAAACTGTTATAAGTACCGTTGCATTTGCCAACCCATGTACAAAATTTCAAACATACAAATATACAGTTCTGGTCAAAATAATGCAGCGAGATTCTATCCCGAATTAAAATAGCCTTCGTTTGTCTATTTTCGAGTAAAGGAAAAATTGTTAGCGATTCCAGTGAAGCCTCGAATTTTACCATTCAATGCGTGTTTCCCTAAAATTATGCAATATAAATATAAAAAGTGGCATACCGTTGGAAAGCCAACATGTTGAAGCAACTTTTATCAACTTTGCAGAGTTGTACTTATAAAGCACCGTTATGAAACTACTGTTTGAAGTTTCGATGAAAAATCTATTTTAAAATTTCTATTAAGTTTGTTGACCAGCAACTGGAATAACAGTAAATCATCAATGGATCATGTAAAGATAACGATGCAATTCCTTTCAATTGCTTGCCTTGATTCTCTTCGTGTGCTAATTTTAATAAAACATACGTAATAATTTATCAGTAGGAAACTTTATATCTAAAAGTGCATACTAATGCTCGTAAGGACAAAAAGCCTTTTTTTTTGCTAAATAAGACCAATATTGGCAATATGGATATTAAAATACAGGACTTGGTGCGACAAAAGCCCCGGAATACTAGTAGTACATTTTTGAATTCTTCGGAAAGAATTTTCTCTCCTGAAAAGGACATTTTTGCAAAATTAGTTGTGGATAGGCAATTGGCAATTGTGGATAGGCTAATGGGATCCGAACGATAGGGACGAATTAGAAGAAGTTTTGAGTATTGTATGTATTTGGGTGCATCAGAATATCTACACATATGGACAAAAAAAATAAGTACATCCCTCATGTACCTTTTTATGCCAAATTTGCATACCCTTTTTAAAATTGAATTAATCCAAATAGATAGCCATTACAACAATTAGGATACAACAATGCCAAAGGAACAGAAAAACTAAATGGTATCCCCCTAATATCTTAGTCCCTCCCGATATTAGCTGTGAAGTGGGTTTTTAGCTTGGTCAAAATAATAAGTACACCATCGGTTTTTTTAATTTTTTGACAACAAGTTGCTATTTTCCGTAAGGATTTGTTTTTTTATTCATTGGTGTATGCAAGAAGCGTTAAATTAAAAACAAACAAAAATACTTAAGGGGCGAAAAACGCATGGTAGGTACGAAAAATGAAGTTTAAGTTCGAAACTTTGAAATAGTAGAAAATTATTCTCTCAATAACGAAATAAACCAGCTAAACATTGTATTTACTGCGTAATTCATTAAAAAGTGAATAAAAGCAGTTTCTAATGCGGTTAAGTCCATGTAGGGGCCTTAAGGACAACTGTCGGTCTCATTACCACTATGGCGAGAAAAGTTATCTTGACATGACTGATGATTTTCGCGGAAATATTGAAAATATAGAATCCCTTTAAAAAGTTAATCGAAGATTACAATAAGTAAAGCAGTTTTGACAAAAAGTTTAGAACTTTCCATGGCGACGTTAAAAAGTGTTGACGGTTCAAGAAAATTTGGGAGGGATAGTTCTTATTGTTCCAGACCGAACAATAGAAACTCATAGAATATTCTGTTTTATTTATGAGATCGCAATAAATTTGATCGGGAACTAATCTTATCGTAATATTCTTCATTCAGAAAAAAATAATAGGATATACGCTACATCAACTGGCTATTTCCCATGGAGGCGAAAAAACATGGTCTATGGTTTAATTTTCATAGTTTGGTTTCGTTCAAATAGACCTAATAACCGTTACTTTGAGGCAATTTCCATATAAGAAATGTTAGTAAAGAGTCCTAGAATATTTCACTGATGAACCCATACACTTTAAATGGGGATTTCAGCAGGATATTAACCCTAACCATACCTCACAAACTGGTCAAAGATCCGCTTCAACCAAATCGGGTGGCTTTTCACGTTGTTACTAGAGTTAAATTAAATCCGGAATGTTTAGAGAGAGTTAAATCAATGAACCAGAAACACAGTTTTCACAAAACGGACCAATTACGGAATAACTGGATATATGGATGTATGGGAACATGCCATAAGAATTATCTCCAGAGGGCCAACAAAAACCTTTTTTCTTTCAAAATAATGGACCATTTAATTTTGAAGAGTAAAATAAATTAAATTCTTGTCGAATCAGAACTTAATACTTTAATTAAAACAAGTTTTAATCAAATTAACTGACATGTACTTATTATTTTGTCCTGCCTATTTTAGTCAGTTCATACATTTTCAAGTTAAATGAAAGCTGTTATTTATTATAATATGCTAATTTAGATATTATTTGATTCCTCACCAATTAAGTAATTAAATCTTTCCATATGATTTTATTTCCTCAAATACCTACTTTGCTACAGGGTGATAAGAAAAATTCGTATGAGTGTACTTATTTTTCTGGCCATATGTGTATATACATCGTGTTAGTTACACTATTTGTAACTCGAGAACGGCTGGACAGATTTTCATGGTTTCGGGTTTGTTGGATTAGGCTCTGATCAGAATAGCGTAGTAACTATAAAAACATGCAAATAATTCACAATGAGCTGACAACCATCGATAAATATGAAAAATTCACAATGGGCACAATTATGAAGACAATTTTTTTTTCTTATACTTCTTTCTGTCTTTCTTGAACGAATTACAGTAAGTAAGTTGACCCCACCTTATGGGTCTACACAAGGCTCTGACCTGAATAGCTATAACAGTAAACAGAAAATTCACAACGAGCAACAATTCACAATGTGTTTTTTTTTTACATATTTTTTTTATGTTTCTTGAACTTCTTAGCGAATTTTCCCTGAATATCAAAATAATATTAAAACATGCAAAAAAATCACAATGAGCAAAATTATAAAGATTTGTTTTCCGTGTATTTCTTTCTGTATTCCTTGAACGAATTACCAGATTTCAGTCAAAAGATTCTAGCGGATTAGTGTACACCCAGAATAACTGTTGAAATATGCGTAAAATCACAAAGAATAATTCTTAAAAACAGTTCCTTTTCAAATACTTTAGTCTCCAAAGTCGGATATACGGAACAGATGAGCAAAATGTTGAAGGAAGCTCTTTTTCTTGGCAACTTTGATCGGATTAGGGGGTTTTAGTAAATTTGCTGCACCGTATTTGAGTCTGGACCGAATATGATTAGAAGTATAGCAAGTTCGGATCAATTGGGAAGAGCATGTTGATCAAAGTAATTTTTCCCATTTCTTAAAAAAACTAAGTCATGCTACTATAGTAACCGTGGTCGTTAAGGGGTTAATATTTTAAGATTTTTGTTTGAACCCTGCGTCGCAATTCATAATGAGTTCTTTTCCACAGACTTCTGTCTGAACTGTTCGAACATGCTAGCGGATTTTCGAAGATTTTTTCGAATAGCAAAAGAAGTATTTAAAACTTCGGAAAAAATTCACAATATGCAATATTATGAAGACTGTCCTTTGTCACATATTTTTGTTACGAATTGCAGTATGTATTTTAATAAATTGATTCCACAGGAGGAGGAAAAACTAGACTTACCTAATTATGCACCAGCTACTTACCTACTTATGCACAACACTTTAATGGTGATAAATAAAGTTAACATTTTACTAATAATAATCATTTATTTTTACAAAAACCGTTAAGTAGGTAATAATCTAATGTTTTTTCTAAATATATACATAAGTGACAAATTTCTCTTCGTGTCAATTAAATTTAGTTAAATGCCACCATTGTCAAAAAACGGAAAATCATTCCAAAAGAAAAAGCATAAAAAGTTCTTGAAGCAACTTAATAATACAATTTTCGCTTTTGATCCTTAAATGTAACTTCCCATGTCATTTTTTTATTGCAAGAGGCAATTATAAAGCTGAATCTTGCCATTAGCTCAGTGCCTACAGAAAATTCTAAATGTTACATGAGGGATGAGTCAACTTTGGTAAGAAAAATTAAAGCATATAGTTATATGTCTTTCTTCGTTTACAAAACTTACCATCTAATGTTGAAGAAGTTCCTCTTGATCTACATTAACTTCAATCAAATCGGGTCAGTGGTGTCCGTTTTCAAATTTTTATAGAACTCATGGAATGTACTATCAATAAGTGGAAGCAGGTCCATGATGTCCTTTTTTTAGCTTCACTTATCGTCACTGGCCCAACTAATTGTAATTTCACTTGTTTATTAATTTTGCCCCTACCCCGGAACTTCATCGCATTGGACTCGTTGTTCGTATTTAAATTATTTAAAAAAAAGCATTTCATTCTGCCTATATTGCAGCCACTGGATTGGCATCCAAACAAATTTCTGTCCGGATAGATCAACTTTTTGAATTAAAAATGGACCTTCTTTTTTCCCAAGAAGGGCGAAATCGTAAAAATTTTCTATTTCCATTTTCACTATACAGTGAACGGATTTTTATTTCTAGCAATCCGAACTAATTGCAACCAATCATTTAAATGGTTAATTTTCATGTTAGTCGTTTTTTTTTCTTTTTTCAATTATAGCATGATCACTATCACATTCCATATGAGTGTGGCCGCTTACCAAAAATTTATGGTTAATAATTTTAATATTTTTAATTTTTTGCAGTATATACAGAAACATTTGCGGAAGAATGGAGTTTTTGTTTTGTCCCCCGCATTGATCAGAATAGAAGGTCACTTCTTCAATATGTGATGGTAGATTTTGAAGATGTTTAAAGAGACAAGAAGCGATTTGATTTGCTCCTCTTCCTGATATTGACTCATCCCACATGTAGCATGTTGATTTGTCTGTGGCCAGATCATGAATGGTCAAATTAAAACTCCATAATTGCCTCTTGTAAAACGACACTGACGTCCGTAAATACGGTGTTGGCAGACATTGTTGCAAGTCAAAAGCAAAAGCTTTCTTTGCTTGGTTCGTTTTAGCATCCAACTTATCTATCCGCTTGAAAATGGGCCAAATCGGACCACGGGTTCCCCTACCTCCCATACAAACTACCCCTCCTTGATATGTTAATTCCGACATAACTTTCGGTAGAATATCGCTATCGACTTGAAATTTTGATCAATGTCTCATTCTGACGTATACTTTCAGTTGATGGAAAGTGGAGTAGGTCCGGCTACCCCTACCCCTACTTCCCCTACAAAGTTATATTCAGCCATATCTTTTGATAGAATGTCACGAAAAACTTCAAATTAGTATCAAATGGTAGCCGTTGGATGCCTTGACAAGGAGTAAAGATGTGTCAGGTCAGACACATTCACCCCGCCCTCCCCCACAAAAAAATATGAAATTGAATATTTTGGGTTTTGCGTGCCTTCTAGGTCTGTACATGGGTATAGGGCACGATATAAAGAATATAAGATAGCGACAAGTGGGAGAGTCAGAGAAACGAATGACGTATTCTTTCCTGTGACGTCATTTCTCTTAACGCTCTAACTAGGCACAACACTGTGCACAACGACAACATAGTTGGCGTGTCACCGGATTTAATTTAGTGTAATAAAAAATGTTTGTTTATTTTCCGTAGTTACGCCATATTTTGCATAGCAACGCCATCATATTAAAGGCGAATCAAAATATTCGTTTTATTTAAAAAATACATGTACAGTAGAATCTCCATAATTGGCCACCCAATATGGCGGAAGGAAATACATATCTTATGTATGTATTGGGCAAGTATAAACGAACATGATAAAAAGGACCATTCACATAAAACATACATATATTGTTTGTATATTTTATAATACAGTTTTGTGTATTTTTCTTTTTGAAAATTTGTTATTATTAATTTCAGAATTTAGTTGTCTTATGCGAAAAAAACATCCGGTTCTAAAAAACAATTTTTTCACCTTTTCTTCACAGGCAATTTCCCTTTCATTAGCAATTAAAATAATTTGTTTAAAATAATTTTTACATAATTTCATTTCCCCGTTCGTCTCTAGGAATATATTATTCAATTCCTCTATGAACCATCATTTCCTCTGTTGGTTTGCAGAGTCCACCTTCGTCCAAATGATAAGTCCAAGTACAAGAACGATTATACTCATTTGGATTAACGCTTGTTTCGGGAAATCTCACTCGGTGGCAGATGTAACCCGCTAAATGTTCGAGTCCATCACCAGTGGAAAATCTTCGGACTCGTCTTCCTCCTCGGAAAGATCTCTGAGAATATTAATTGCAAATAAAATTTTTCCTAAAATATGAATATGGCGTAGGTAATACATGGTTGAATGGCAGTTGACTGGCGTAATTACAAATTACCTGTTAGACCAACCTCATGACTCTTTAAGTGGGGGGTATCATCTGCATTAGTGTTGGCGTTGTCAGATATAAAAATTTCATTAAAACCCAATATATAATTTCGAAGCCTGTATTTAAATTCAATGCGATCGGGATGGTTTTTTTCTTGTCATATTGTAAATAAGATACTCAATAAGACACTTTACTATTAAAGGTGTCTGTTTAGAAAAGGTTTACTGTATATAAAATCAACGTATTTAGTGAGCTCTCATTGCATACGATTTGTTTTTGATTTTTCATAGTAATACATATATTAATCATAGTAATCGTTCTCATTCCGTAGTATACGTTCTCTTTCGATTGATGACGTCACAGGAAAGACGGAAAGAGCTTATGACCATGCCCTGGGTATAGGGTATAGGTATAGGGTGCTATTCGCACGATTAGATCTCGGTCTCATTTTTTTTACTGAGGATGAAGTTGTCTAATATTCTACCTTGGACTGACAAGTTACTCTTTCAGTTCCATATGTGAAATTTAATTTTAGTATGAGCACCCGGCCGGCAAGCATAATCGGCACCCAAATATAAATAGCAAAGAGCTTCCCGCAATTTGATAGTGGTAAACGCTGGCACAATTTACTGGTATCGTTAGAATTACAATTTTTATGGGTCCTTATTGCATTCACCAAAATATTAACTACAACAGCCCTGTACACCCAGTCCCTGTTCGGAACTTTGAAACTTGTTTGCATTTAATTTTCTACAAATGGGTGATATTCATATATAACACAATCACAACCGATATTTTGACTGAATTTACGAAATGCGTACATATCTGGTTAGGTCCTTCCGTAATTGCACCTCGCATTATGGCCAAATTGGCTGCACAGAGCACCTCCTACCAACACATATTTTTCAATGTTGTTGTCGCTCTAGGAATTAAACCTTTGTCCGAACTTTGTTCATCATCATCATAAATTGAATCAATTCAGCAATCACTTGACCGTTGTTTTATTTATAACATCATTATCAAGCATTGATAGGCCTCAAGATAAATATGCCTGTTATTATTATCAGCCATTAAACTCACTTTATATGCCGTAGAGTCGTTATAGATATTCATAACATTTCATTTTAAAAAGTTAAATATTTACAGGCATATTTTTGGCTTTATTGGCACACGAGAAGTTTCGTTCATCATTGAAATTTTTATTTCTACTAACAACAGTAGTAATTATCATCTATTCAAAAGCAAAGTGTAAAAATGTTGTAAAATATTTTTCTGTTATTCAAAAATTAGCCAAATAGAAACATGCACATAATGTTACATTTGGGTAAATACTGTGTGAATTGGCAATAAAATCGTTACGCTACACATGTGAAAATTATTTCATCTAATTTTGCTATTTTAAATTCCTTTTTAAAACGAACATACATGGGTTTTAATGTTTCCTAATTGATTAGAGCGTTTCTTGTTGAAAATTACTCGCGTGTATCTTGAATAGTTTACTAATACATACAACGTAAACGATGATGGTTATAATTTGTGTTAGGTGTGTTAATGTATTGTCAGTCAAATGAAATAGAAATATTAAATTTAGTATGAATATTCAAACGTGCTTGTAATTCATTAAGACAGATATACATATAATAGAAGTTTTCAACAGTTCAAATGGAAAAAAAAACGAAAGATTTAAGCAAGGAGCCTGTTTGTATTTTAAAGTATCTTTTTTCTCTTGTCCAGAGGTTGTGCACGGTGGCGATTGGAATTCTTTTTTATTCGAAACTTGCGCCGAAACTGCTATTGTATTTTGAGGAAAGTCGAAGGCTTAACAAGGGAATCCGATTCTAATATAATCAAAACTGGGTAAAATTTTGCTGCTCTAACTTATCGCTTAAATTTGTATACATGAATAAATACATCATTCTCTTTGTTGGCGATTTATCTTTTGCCACAAGAGACAGGGCTTTTTTTTATTGTTACTTGTTTAATCAGTTTAGTGTTTTGACATGCCAAAAGCACGACAAACAAATTGTAACAGGTTATTGGCACTCAAGTTTTTAGGATCAGTAGCACAGACTCTCTTCAAGGCCTATTGACCCAACATTTTTAAGCCGATTTTCGAAAATATCAATTAAAAATTACATCAAGCTTTCCTCGGACGCGATTTATGATTCGATGCACACATTTGTATCCGTACGGATAGCCTTCACGTAGCCTTACTTCTAAGTAAATGAAATATATAATATTGTTTGAAACGAGACAGAGAATGAAATGGTGAAGCAGATGTCTTCCTCGTGTCCTATGGGACTCCGGACAATAATTAATAGGATGAGATACCATTTGTAAGAAATGGGCTTGTCTAACGAAATGGATTTTCGAACTCTGGAGCAGGTCACCAAAGTTTCATTAGTTCTCTGGTTGGATCTCTGATTTGGAGACACGTAAATTTAACAGTGAAAAAATAAAAATGTAATATAAATGCACATATGTATAAATTCGGTACCTCCACCCTGTTGTTGTTGTTGTAGCGATTCAAGAGATTTTTTTTCTCTTGAATCGAAGGGGTTTTGGCAGCTCTTGGCCGTTTTAACAACGGGTAGCTCCGGGACGATTTACATCGAAGAACCGGCTGCCGTAGGAGCATTTTATGGACAACACAAACATCCATGGGTCACAGTGGGATTCGAACCCACGCACCGGCAACTGAGAGATAGAGTGACATCTCTGCCGCACTGAGCCACCGTATGCCCCGACATTTGTACCTATGTTCCTTTTTCGTTTTTAAAATGCCGTAACTTTTTTCCTATGGGTCCGATCTTACTGAAATTTTCTGACATCTTTACGTTTTTAGTTTAGAATATGTATTCCAAATTTCAGAAGTTTGACCACCCATTCCCAAGTTAGTAAGCAAAATTCATTGTATACCCTTTCGCAGCGGCAAAGGTACAAATGAACCTTCATGTATTTTTATGAAACAACAATTTACAAAAGTCGCAAATAACATATTTTTTGTGATTGCTAATGCTTATAGAGACTTATCATGGCATCAATAATTTGAGAATCAAGTGAAGTACACACGTATTTATTTAGGATTTACTCCTATACACGGAAAGAAAAAATTTAGTGAAATTTATTAAAACTGTGATAAAAACTATTGCATTTCTAATGATTTTTGACCCTATTGCAACTGTTGTAAAAGCTTTTACATTTGTAATGAAAAATGTCTTTGCGCTGTAATAAAATTAACAATTGGTTGGTAATAAAATTTGCCAGGAAGATAATTTAGCGATAATAGAAAGAAATACAAAAAGTGATTTTTTTTTTCCTTTTTTAATTTTTACTTTTTTTATTTTTTACTTCTACTTTATCCTTAACTTTTTTCTCTATTTTAACTTTACCTTTTTACAATTTGCTTCTACTGGGAATTGAATCGGGTACCTATCGTTTCGTAGTCCTACGTCCTACACCTAAGCTATCTAAGATTACAAGTTATGCGAATAAATTTTCGTTGTGGAAAAGCGTAACATCTTCCTATTTTTTGACAGTTTCATAATTATTACTCGATCTTGTTTATTTCATGTACGGAAGGATGAAAACTATAACACCATGCAATAATTATTATTACAGACAGACAGTGAAAATTACCATAAACACTATAAATGTTACTATCCGTACAAATATCATGCGAACTGAATTGTAATCAATTTCACAACATTTTAATAACTTTCACTACAAATTTAGTGAAATTGTATGTTGTGAATTTCAGTGTAGATTATGCGAAAAGTCTTTGGGTTTTTCTTTTATTTTTTATTTTTTTTTTCAAGCGATCCTTAGATGTATCTATCTGAAAGAATAATTTAGAATTAACCACCAACAATAACAATTACTATTGTAGATATTTTTTCAATTGGCTTTATTTAAGATTTCCAAAGATTAGAGGCAGAAAATTAACCTTACCGATTCTACTTGCTTGTGCTTGCCTTTCTGATAATAACACATTTACACATTTCTGCAATATACATATTTATTGCTTCAAGTAATGTTGTTTTATGGAAAATAAAGAGAATGTGGTAATTTTCATGTCCTTTTCGTTAGAAGGAAGGAATTTTTATCGCTGGGGGGTTAATTTTAACCAAAGGCTACACAATTCGCAAATCAAACATACCAAGCTCTTCTAAAGTCATTAATGACTTAATTTGAACCGTCTTCTATTTTCGACTTTTAAATTAATTTAATACTTTTCAAATTAAAATTCCAGTGTGCCCCTTATTTAATTTCCTCTCTAAAATTTTGCCTATTTCCCCCACTCCAAAAATTAAATATCCATAAACACAACTTCTTAAAACATCCACCTCAGCAAAACATAATTACGAATTTGTGACTAGCCATATTTGCGTAAAAGTTTTACGGTCCAAATTCATACAAACAGTGAAGATTTTCATACAAAATGTACTAAGGTACAAATATACCTATACCGCGTGCAAGCGTTGTAAAAATTTGCCGCTCGATGAGGGTTTAAATCATAATGTTTTCTAATTTAAATAGACAATTTTCGCTATGTAGTATATTGAACAGAGACCGCCTAAACTCAACTCAATGTCCCCGGTGTCGATAAAAAGTATCGTCTTCAGTTAATTCATTCAACCCGAACTGGAACCTAAGTGTCAAAGCCTGATACTGAAGACGGCAATTTGCAATTCGTCCGCAGAGCACATTGCCTTTGGAACCTATTTAAAAAAAAACGGACTTTTTCGTAATTATGGAAAATACAAAAAACTGGAGTTTTTCCCAAAAAAAGAATAAAAAGGCTGACGAGCCTAACTATTACCGCCCTATCTGCCTCCTTGACACTACAGGATAAAAATGTTCGTACGAGTCATATAAACCGATTGTCAGAAGTAAAATTAAACGAGACCGAGCGGGAGCATGGCCCCATAGTACGATTCAATTTGTTTTGACCTTTTTAGCTGCTTTGATAAAGACACATTAATTCAAGGTTCTGCGAAATTGGTGTTAAAATGTTGCTTAGAAGAACTCAAATGGGGGAGGGGGGGGGGGGGTTGGGTTTGTATCCCTTGACCCCATGGCCCGACTTGATCCATTCTTACATATCTTTTGTGTCATCCATAGAAATACATTTTTGTGAAATTTGGTTGAAATTGGTACACAAATAAAAAAGTTGGATTTGTATGGCAGCCCCATGAACTCATTGTCCGATTTTACCGATTGAAAGATACAAACTGCCTGCAGCAAAAAGAAGCATTTGTGCAAAATTTCAGTTTCATAGCTTTTAAATTGGCCGAGTAAAACGCGTTGCAACAGACAGACGGACGGGCGGACATCTCCCAATCGACTCCCCAATTCATGCTGATCATTGTATACTTTTTATATGGTCGGAGATGCTTCCTCGAATGCGTTGAACCGGAGCTCCTCGTGTACCAAACTGAAGTAGTCCTAATTAGCACGCGCAGAAAAAAGTGCCTTCCCAAACTTAGGGTTGGAGATTGTATCATAACCTTTAAGTCGCCCACTTGGTGCATCGTAGTTATGACTGACTCGAATCTAAGTTTTGGAGGACACTTGAAGTATGTAGGCTACAAAGCGGGGACCGTCATCACGGTTCGAGCGGGAATGATGCCTAGTAGGAGACTCCTGATGTCGAAGGTGGTAATATCCATTGTAATATATACTTCATAGTGCTGTAGGGTTTGTATGTAGTATGTAACACAAATGCGGTTTATCATGGGTGTGCTCTGGAAGTGTGCTTTTCGTACCCAACCACATCACATAAAGTCTCCTATGTGATACCATTGGAGACACTGGGTAGATGAGGTCCGTAGACTATACAGCACCGCACCACAAATGCAGTCGGGGCCAATAAACATAAAAAGGCTCGAGTCTATGGGCTAAGGAGGGTATTGACATTATTTGCGTCGTTTCAAGTGGAAAGACTCACCATAGCGTGCCTCAAGTTATAGCCTGATTAGCCAGAGATATCCATGCGAAGTAATATCGAAACGGGTTCCCGCAGAGTATAACGGTAACGAACGATGTGTTTAGGTTTATCGGCAGACAAATCCGTCATAACTGTATGCTGGCGGTCTTTGCTACACGGCACGTAGTGTCTTAGGAAGATTTCTCATCTCTATAAATATCAATCCAAGCCTTCTTCCATAGTGGACCAGACAGCTCTGGAAGTGCCAGGTATCTAGATTAGAAACACCTTGGCGTAGTAAATTTTGCCCATAATCTAGACAAAAATAGGGTGCAGGCGAAAGGGATTCAGTACAGAGAAAACCCTGTTCAGTTTAAATTAATCTAACAACACAGAACTAACTGCGAATACTCGCAGCTTAAGCGTACAACTTAAAGAATTAGTTCACTTTTTACTAGCCTATTGAAATGATAGTTTAATTTACAATGCCAACAGTAGGATATGTCCCGAAAAAATTCCTAGCTAAGTCCACGACCATCGGCATTCATTGCTTTCAATTTCGGAAAAAAAATTATTTTATATGCAGGGTGTCCGGAAACTACCGCACAATCGCACCGGATTGATGATTCCTCATGTGATTTCTAGCAAAAAAGTTGTACTGAACATACCCCCTTAGCTTAACCCTTTAGCAGCCACAAGCATTTGAAGATTTGATAAAATAATTTTCTTGTAATACTAAAACTTCAATATCTCAAAAGCTGGACTAGCCAGAAATGCAAAATACGATGATTATTTTAGCCAACAAATTTACCTAAAAAATAAAACTAACAGCACTAAAATCGGATAAAAGGTTTGGTTTTTACAGAACTTCAAAGTCAAATTTTTGTGATTTGACCCAAAAACAACATTTTCTTCAACTGCTGCCAAGGTGAGGTGATCGTACGATTCTTTAAAAAATAGGCGCATAGTCTAACGATCATTTCTTTTTTTACATGATTTTATTCTAGCTTCATTCTTTCTACCAGTTTTAATACCTTAAGTGCAGAAAACTAGGGTTAATTTTAGCTCTATTTCAATTCAATTCAATTCAATTCAAACTGCCCCTAAAGATCTGCAATTTGGTCAAATTTATTCAAATTATATCAAAATCGATCCGAAATTAACCCTAGTTTTCTGTATTTAAGGCATTAAAACTGTTAGAAATAACCAAGTTGAAATAAAATGATGTAAGAAAGAAATGATCGCTAGACTAGAATCGTACAAGCACCTCACCTTGGCAGAAGTTGGAGAAAATTGATATGGAAAAATATTTTATTTTTGGGTCAAATCACAAAAATTTGACTTTGAAGTTCTGTAAAAACCAAATCTTTTATCTGCTTTTAGTCCGGTTAGTTTTATTTTTTAGGTAAATTTGTTGGCTGTAATAATCATCTTATCCTGCTATTGTACCTAGTCTAGCTTTTGAGATATTGAAGTTTTAGTCGTACAAGAAAATTATTTTTTCAAAAATCTTCAAATGCCTGTGGTAGCTAAAGGGTGAAGGTATGGGGTATGTTTCTTACAACTTTTTTGCCGGAAATCACACGAGGAATCACAATCCCGTGCGTTTATGCGGCAGTTTCCGGACACCCTGTATGGTCACGCGTCAAACTTTGGAATTCTTTTTCTTTGCCGGTCACCATAAAAGCAACGTGCCGATATTCAGCATTTGTAAAAATATTAATTAAAACAAGAAACAACATCTTTCAAATTGGCCACTTCACATTTGCATAAAATATCAATTTACCCAGATTATGGTTGAATAGACACTTTTGCGTGAACGAAATCTGAATATCATTTTGAGACCTACTTTTCAGTATTCAGTATTCGTTATGAAAATGAGAACAGAAGCTATAGATAAGCTTGAGCTTGTTATAAGGTTTTTTTGCCAATATAAATGTTAGGTTTGTCGATTGATACGTACCGAAATAAGAGTTTTGAAAAGTTTTAATTGGACTGATAAATATTTTCCAAGATGTATGGAAATCATTGGGGTGTCTATATGAAATGGGTTTCACGTTTCCTCGGTATATACTAACTTTTCGTTTGAATCCCTCTTCTCTAGCTTTCGATCAATTTGCATTCACTATCAATTGAGAGACCCAAGAGAATATCGCTTGAATTATATAAATGCATCATGCCACTATTTAAAATGTTGTATTGTCAAAAATAAATCACCAGACTTGAATATCATTTCGTTTTCAAATTCTTTGAACAAGTTTACATTCAACTACAAAAAAATCAGAATAAATAACTGCTAAATAACTTTGGAGTGATAAATCAAAAATACCATACCAAACCACTGTGTGGTATCGAATGAATCTGATTCTTTGTAGATCTGTAGCCCATAATTTCTCTTTCGTTTTAACACAGTTCATTGTTTGTAGATAATGTTGTTTTTATGTTCTTTGTCTAAAAATTTGCTCTGTTTCTTGAAACTCCAAAAATCTGTGGTGAGTTTCAAGATGCATAGCTCGAAAGGTTGATCGAGATCAAGTTAGGATGAGATACAAAAAAAAAAACAGACAAAACCAGTGTCGAAGTCAGCGCAGATGTATAAATCTCTAATCTAGATAAAAGTCATCTGGAATTTTGAGACAGACCAGTATAAAATCGGGTAGATCACGTTGTTTGGTTGGTATTCTTTCTGACAAAATATGGGGAAGTGAGAAGAATCTTTGATTCTTTTTTTTTTAATACAGATAAGATGCATTGACTGTCTTTTTTGGCTTTGCAATGAATTACTCTCAATTTTTATTATGTTCCCATAAAGATATGTATAGAAGAATGGATGGTTGAAAGGTAAAGGCTATAAAAATTATTCAGATCTTCTATATACTCGTACGTAAGACTTAAGAGTATGGAACTATGATGGTGATGAGATTTTGAATATAGCTCCAGCGCTGTTGGTAAACATTCCGACAAATGCTGATTAATGTATGTCAGCCAATAAGCATAACCTGCTGTGAAAGACATTTTTTCGTGCGCTTTACTTTTATTTTAAAAGTTTTGTAGGTATATGGTAAAAGGAAATGTATAGTTGAAACTGGGTGATAGGCAGAACACGATCATCCCATGTGATAGACAAAAGGTTTGTCATTCGATTTATTTCCGGCTTGTGGAAGAATAGAAATGAATATGTTAGATTCGGAAATTGATAATATCAGCATTAGGGCGAGCCGAAGATATACGCCTCCACTATAGTAAATATCGGAAGTGTGTCAGAAGATGATTGAAATTGAGGTCACTGTATAATTTAATTTAGAATATTAGAACCCCTTTTCAAATAGGATGATTTGGCTGATTTGGTTCTCAATAAAATTTAGTACAGAGTGAAAGCTTAATTAACTGATTATTTTGATAGAAAGAAAAAAAATGGGTACATTACGCTTTCAGGTCCCCAAGGGAAATTTTTGATGTTTCCGATATTTTCCGCCATAAAGCGGACACATAGCTTTATGGCGGACGGTGTCGCTAGTGTCGATAAGAAGAACAAGAAAAATTTCCCTTGGGGACCTAAAAGCGTAATACAGTGAATTTCGTTTATAACGACTTCGTTTATAACGACAATTCGGATATAACGACGTAAACTTTAATCCCCTTGATTTACGCATTGGTTTTCATACAAATTGCGCCGGTTAAAACGACTTCGGATATAAAGTCCGTTTCGGTTATATCGACTCATTTCTTGAAGAAATCCAGTTTAGATTTCGGTTATAACGACCAAGTTTTCAAGAATTTGTATTTTTTTGCATGGAATATTAGGTCGTAGGATTAAAATCATGCTATGCTTTTTGTTTGACTAAAAAAGCGCTAACAACAGCAATATACCGATTCAGACAAAAATTCAACAAAGCATTTCAAATTTCACGGGTATGTATGTATGTTTTTTTTGTAATTTCTGTTTTATTGTCCTTGAAATTCCATACGAGTGACGATTACCAGGATTTTTAAGCCGAAACCCTTTAACCCTAGAGTGGGCGCGTCTTTCCGAGAAACGTTAGTGGGCGCGTAGGGAGCATTTTGCCGCTCCTTTTCAGTGACCATTTTAAGTAGGAATAAAGCAACTGAATTAATGTATTTTTTCAGGATTTAAGTATAATGCAAATAAGCAATGACAAATTAACTTATTTTGAAATCTGTTTTGGGAACTTCGGTTTATAAAAGGTTTTGGAAAACGCAACGCATTTAAATAGACTTTTAACATATTCTACATTATCGTATGTAATACTCATAAAAAAGGAAATTAACAGCGTTTTTATAGTTTTTACAATAAATGCACCATAACACATACCCAACATTCCAACAAAAAACATTCTTTGCAAAAACATGCTTTTTTTATATGTGATATTTTTACTTAAGTGAGAAGGCGCGTGATGAGCAAATTGCCGCCTGATGGTAACAACCTCCTTCTCTAGCAACACTCCGCCAACTGACGATGTACAGCCTTTCGGCACGAGTTCTGAATGAAAATAGGGGCAGCTACTAAAAAGCGCAAACTTAACGAAGAATTATTTTACGAATTATTAAAGTTTTTTTTTGGTGAGGGCGGGAAATGTTCATAGCGCGCCCACTCTAGAGTTAAGCAAATTCACAACTAAAGATTAGCAATAGCTAAAAGGCTACATTCAGAAACTGCTCTGTTACTGTGAAACAGGAACAGATTGCAGTTAGAGATTTATCAATTCTAAACCTCAACAGACTATTTAAGCTACTACACTACCTCGTTTCGTAGTCAACACAATAATAATAATTAACAACCAACAATTTACAAAAACAAAAGCAGGAAAGTGAACTTGGATGAGATTTTAGAAACGATCATTTCAACTCAAACTGCTCGCTTAGTTGGGATGTTTGCGGACAATTTTGAAACTGTAAGCTCAATTGACCAGAATGGCTCGTTCATTTCTGAACGTAGTGACTTCCTGGACGGCGAATAAAATTATTCCTTGCTTGGCGTATTGCTTAAAAAAATTATTAAAATTAAAAGTTTTGGGAAACTGATACATTTCCACAAATTCAGTGGATTTTACTAAGCGTTTTTTCTTAGTAACAACTTTAAGCAAATGTGTAATGCTTCGTAAGCATGAACTATCTTACTTACTCTCCATGATTAACACATAGGACCTGTCTAGGTCATGGCAAGGCTCATTTTCGGTATTGCTTCCTACGAGAGTTATCTAAAAGCTAAACGATTACTGATAAAAAAAATTGTTTGATTTTAAAGTTCATAGACGAACTGTTCAACAAACTGTTCACTGTAATTCACTGTAAAGCCTATGTCGGGCAGATTTTGTTAGAATGGAGAATAAATTTTAAGTGTTTAGGTTTGTATGATAGGGACATTTTTTATTTGTTCATAGACAGTGTAATGACAATGGATTGTTTTAATGTAGATAACTTTTTCGCGCTTGTTAAATCTTACCGTTGTGCTTTGACTGATGAACCATCAAATAAAATTCCATTAAAGTCAACAAAAACTTACAGAACCTGAACTCTGTTCCTCTAATAGCAGAATTAAAACATGTTTCCTGTTTGCATGTTCTTCGAAGATCACCTACATCAGGGATTCCAACATTCCAAGGCAATGGCGCCGGAACAGGGGGGGCAGCGGGGGCAACTGCCCCCTCAATATTTTGGCTAAAGGGGCAATTAGTACTACATATATTGCACTATATTAAAAATTAAGAATAATTTATTTTATATTTTTATACATATACAATGTACATATTTAATTTATTATTCTTGTGCAGACATGTCAAACTCGCGTAGTTTTGTGTGGCCCGCGGCCAGGTCGAAGAGACACAATGTATCGGCACAAAAGCGCTATAATTAAATATTGGTGTTGAGCTAAAGTTTAAGAAATTTCTATAACCCGTGAAGAAGCCAGTGCCTGAATTTGAAATTTTCTTCTCTATTCTGCAAACAATTTGCTGACGGTTATTCGAGGTGAATTGGTGCAGCTTATTCAGCTTTACCATAGGAAACATTTGTTCCACCACATAACAATAAATGTTTGTCTGTTTTTAGCCACCTTAACATCCGAAATTCGTGTATGTTAGCGATCAATTTAGGCTCTCAAGAATGTACAGATATTTACAGTGCTATATAGTGTTTTGATCAGCTGTCCGAAATAAATTCTCAGAGAGTGGTTACTGATTAATTTACAAAATCTTGTTGTTTTAACATTTTCTAAGGAGTGAAATTTGTTTGAAGAACATTTTGAAAATATTTCCAGTTTCTCTATTTTAGGTAGCCCAATTTTTCCATGTCCCGAGGTTGTTAGCGACTGAGATTTATATTCATTTTTAAAAAGTAATATTCTGTAATTCTGTAATAATCTTGAAATAAATTTCCATAAATGTTTTCCAAATTTTTATGCAGCGGCCCGCTCAATCCGGAGGAGAATGATATTTGGCCCGGCCAGGTTTTGAGTTTGACACACCTGTTCTAGTGGATATTTTTTTTTCATGATGGAATATTTGGTTCGCAGAAAGTTGCATACGTGCATCTAGTGCATGTATTTACATGATCATTTCATTTTAATTTCATCTTCGTTAGCAAGAGTACCTCAAATTAAGGACAAGACCAATGATAGTGAAACTATTAACCGTTGATCAACGAAAACGAGGAAGTTTTTCATTCTCCTTGTCAGAAAACCGTGCCGCTGGTAGAGAATCTCACAGTAAGATTGGGTTGCTATGCTCGATTTCGATATTGTTGAATATGCCGGGAGCTTCACCACATGTTGCGCCGAAATTGCTGACCACTTTCGAAATATATTGAGCACTTCAAGTTAATAAGGCTAGTAACATACTCTTGACGGTTCCAACATCAGCAGTATCATCAGAAAGATCTTTCAGTACTTTACGACGTCTTTAAACATGGCTACATTCAACAATGACACAAAAACGTCTGACACATCTAATCCTTCTTCATGTTCACAGGGATCGAACAGGGAATTTTGATTCCCCAAAAATTGTCCTCTTCGGTCCCGAGAGCACATTATTTGAAAAAACTTTGTAAAAACGTACTTAGGGTGCTTAGATATGTATTTTGAGATAATTTTAGAAGATTTGAAAAATTTAGCTATTCTAGATAATTAGATATAATTTGTACACATATGTGTACATTAGGTCTGTAGACGCACATAGCGACCGCCTGCAAATGTTACGTAGATACGAAAAAAGCTGGGAATTACATTTAAAATATATATTTCAATGTAGTTTTATACAAAAATATTAAAATAACATTATTATTCAAAAAACAAAAACAAAACAAATTAATAATAACAAACGAAATTCAATCATGCAAAAGAATTTGAATTCATTCCTTATGAAAATTCAAAAAGCAGTTGCGATATTTCAGAACACACAGGAAGACACCACAAGTAACACAAAGAACTCTAGTTCTTTCTGTGCATCCAGAATCCGGGTAATTGTACCCATTTATTAATGAATTGAATTAATAAAAATTATTTTTTTTACAATTTCAAGCTTCGTGTATGTATCCGGATAGGGTCCAGAACCAATGGGGTTTTACTGTACAACCAAATAAAAATCATATCTGGTACAATTGCTAAGAATCAATGTGCATTTCTGTACAAGATAATGTAATATCATTTATGGTATTGAGACCTAATGTGCACATATGTGTACAAACCTTTTTCAATCACCGTTATTTAAACAATAAAAGACCAATCGATGTGAAAACAATTTACGAACAACAAGGAACTAGTCAACTTTAATTTCTGATTTGAAATATCGCGATATTTGTCATCAACGTTAATTTAGTAACGGAAATCGGAAGAGTCGCAATGAACTGCAATGAAATAATTTGCATTCCTTCAACTTTTATCGCAGTCTAGACGTTATAACTGTTTTGATAACACGTAATCATTGTTAGAGAATTGAAAAAAACATGGTTATAAGAAAAAAAATATTCTATCATGAAAATTAACAGTAAGAAATATTTGTACACATATGTGTACGTTGGGTCCGAAGAGGATATGGTGACCGCTTAATTTAATATGAATTTGAGAAAAAAAATCTTGCCCCCCCAATAAAAAATTCGTTCCGGCGCCACTGTTCCAAGGGAACCCTTCAACTGTGACTACCCTTCCAAACTAGCAAAAATATTCCAGTTGCTAATTGCAATGTCTGAAAATTCCTAAAAAAATGAGTTTTAACCAAATTAGGTGAGTAAGTTCTGAGTCGAATAAACCGAAAACTAAGTAAAATTTCCAGAAAAGGAAATTTTAACTGTACTCGAATAAATGTTTGCAATAGAGTGAGAGTACAGTTTGACGGTTTGACTCTACCGACTAGAAAACTTTCTGAGCATTTACTCAAAACATTTTTGTTTGCTATTCAGTCAAAATACAAACATTTTTTTTTTTGTCACCTTTGTCGGCTAGCTTTTGATTAGAATGGGTATAGACGCATTATTCACCAAGGCTGCAGATAAAAGGATCAAACTTGTTTAAAAATGAAATCATTTAAAAAAAAGAATCCTCTTTATTAGTTTCATGACGTAATAAACTTTCCTTTGAAACTCCTCGAAACCTTATGAGTCATGACAAACTGAGCTAAATTAATTCTCTGGAAAACTACTGTACCAGAAAAAAAATTTCCGGGTAGATAAAATATTTTTCCCGGATACCTTAAAATATAATCGAGACTTATTCGGGTTATATTTAGCGTCTGGGCACTTTAATTCATGTTGGGGCAAAGGAATTAATAATATGCTTTACAAAAACATAAATCGAGCTCAAGTGAATTATTCTTTTTTATAATCATTTTACTAGTTATATATTCCAACTAAAAATTATACTGTCCGGATATAACGACATCCGGATATAACGACCATTATTCCCAGGTCCCCTCGCCGTCGCTATAACCGAATTCTACTGTATACCAAAAAATGCAAATGATGAATAACCTATGCAAAAAAAAAATAAAAAAAAAACATTTACATTTCTACTAATATTTCAAGAAAAAGTTGAAATGTTGAGTCCACACTCAAATCTGATTTTTTTTTTACAGCAAAATGAAACTTCAAATCCTTTTTTTCTTAAAACTATCAAATTGAAAATAAGTTAGGCTGGCGTGGAGCGAACGAATGTGTAAGAAAGGAGGATGGTCGAAAAGGTCGTTTGGTGAAGCGCTATGAAACATTATGTCAGATGAAAGCTAGTGACAAGTAGAATATTGTTTGTTTTAGCGATACCTAGCCAAATACTCATAATTGATCGGAAGTATGAGCGATTTTAATTATAATCAAAAATTTACAATTTTACTAGATAAAAAACATACAATAAATAAAAGCATTTCACGCAAAGACTTTAACTAGAAGGTCCGCTAAACTTCCCACAGAATATATACACGTTGTCCGTTTCATCAGAGTAACAGACTATTCACTAGTGTAAATATCGTGACTTGTCGAACATCAATTTCATTTGGAGGAAATACCTCATTCCTAAATTCTTGGTTCTACGATAAACGGAAAACAACAACAAGACTAAGAATTGTTTTGCAAAAATATTCCGACGCAACGGAACTTATGTGAAAACGAAAGGAAAAAAATGGAGAGGGGGGGGGGTAATAAATACAAGTCGTAGGTACGGCTGGAAAAAACTTTTAGCCCGAGGGGAGCGAAGGGTATCCAAATTTCGGCCGCGCCCGAAATTAGCCTCGGTTTTAGTTAAATTTTGCTATACATACAATCAAAATAGACTGATTCAGAGCTCATAATAGGAAAAATAAGTCCCTTCACGTGAGGCTAAGTTTTAGTTGCTTTGCATTCAGTAGAGTTTGAGGGGTCTAAAACTAAACTTCGCTAAAAACAGATTTTATTATGGAAATAATCCCAGCAAACAATTTCTATCGTCCGCGATACGAACTCAATTCGCCTGCTAACATTTCTCGAATTTCACAACGAATTCGGATAGCCGTCTTCCCTTCGAGAAGGAATAGTGACCGATATTAATTCCATAGGAAGATAATTTGGCAATATGTACTATACTAATACATTAAAAAATTGATTTTTTTTTTTATTTTTGACTCCTTAACTTTTTCTTTTACCTTATTTTAACTTTACCTACACTTTGCTTCTACTGGGAATCGAACCGGGCATCTATCGTTTCGTAGTCGTACGTCCTACACCTGAGCTAAGATTATAAATTATGGGAATAAATTAGCATTTTTATTTGTTTTTTTTTTTTTTTCATATTTCGCTCGTTGTGGGAAATTACTATTTTATCATCCTCGCCATAATAAGACGATTTTTTATTAATAGGAATCACGTTCCTGTCATATTGACGACGAATAAGCGATTTTTCGTCGGGAAAACAAGTTAACGATACATTTTTCATTTGAATAATATTATTTTTTATCAGTTTTTATCGAGTTTTATCGTTTGCTGGGACAAGATAAGTAGAACATCGAACATATGGACCGTCACAAACGCCTTATATTTATTTATTTCAAGTACTGTTGAAGGCATTGCCTTATTACAGGGGTTCTGGTTCACATTATCTTTATGTTCATATTGCTTCAAATTCTCAGGTTACATTATAATTAAAAACATGTTAAAGTTAAAGTTCTACTTAATAATCTACTGAAATTTTTTATATTTAAACAAAACGCAATATTCGCAATTCATTCATTAAGGCAGAAGCTTCTAAGTTTCAACGATTCTAATGTAAAAATGTAAATTTTATTTATAGTTGGCAAATCTCTTGTATTTAAAATTTCAGTTAGCATTTGTAATGAGTTAATACCTCGTAGATAGTGCTGCCGGATCGATTTGTTAATGGGACATCTTAATATGAAATGCTCGATTGTGTCACGTTCGCAGAAGTTGCACAAGGGACAATTGTCGTTTAATTGAAATTTGTAGGTATTACCAGCAATATGAATGCGTTGATCGTATTGGTTACACATACGGATCTGCGCCATGCAGCGACGAAGATGACCAGGAATAGCTTGTTGGAGATATCAAGCAGGTTTCATTCTTGATTCGTTGATGAATTGATACCAACAAGATGATCGGCTTCCAGCAACTCTAGACTCATCATTACTAATGGAACTCGCAGTGAGGATAATCTCTATTTCCTTGATGTTTTCTTCTTCATAGCAGTTGTTGACAAGATTCCGAAAGTCTGATAACTTCTTTATAAGGTTCTCTCTGATTTTGCCAAGCCAGTTCGAAAAGTCACCAGCCTCTATTTGTTGTTGTTGATACTCGAGGCACACTTTAGGGTAACGGTCATTTGGCAGTTTTGACACTGTGTTCAGCCATTTTAGAGTTTTGCATGCGACTTTCACTTTCATATGGTTACGTCCGCATTCTTTTCTCACCGAGTGCGCTGCAGTATTTCTGGTTAGATTAAGTACTCTTTTTAAAAAGTCCTGTTGGATTCTCTCTATAATCTGGGTTCCTTCCATTGCCCATATTTCAGCTCCATATAACGCAGTGGTTTCTTTTGTAGCATCAAAAACCTTAATTTGAGCATCTAAACCTAATTTGTTGTTGTAAAATATATTATTGAGGTTGGCTAGTGCTGCTGCTGCTGAACTCCGTCGTTGTTCAATATATTTTCGCCATGAACCTGTCCGATATACTGTGGATCCAAGGTACTTGAAGTCAGGTGTTATTTTTATTTGCTCTCCTTTATAGCTAAAATGTCTTCTTCTTTTCTTGTTGATACGATTTTCAAATATGACAATTTTTGTTTTCTGTGCATTGACTATAAGCTCTTTCTTATCGCAATACATTTCAAGGGCATTCAGTTTGTCTTGTAGGTCCGTAGCCGAATTAGCGAAAATTACTATATCATCTGCATATGCAAGCATCATTATATCCATTACTTTTGTTAGCCCAATACCTTTGAATCCAACGTTTCGAAAGAATAATTCAAACAAACAAACAAACGCCTTATATAAACATATTGAAATGAAATGAATCAAGCATCACAGTGGGGAACCTCAATATAGAATATGTAGACAACTTCACTTACCTGGGTTGCAATTTGTCAAAAGACGCCAACGAAACAGATGAAATAAAGCGACGGATACAACTAGCTAATAAGTGTTACTTTGCGGTCCTCCAAATTATGAATTCGAAGCTGTTGCACAGGAACACGAAGCTCCACGTGTATAAAACCATCATCCGACCTGTGCTATGCTATGGCTGCGTGGCATGGACCCTAACCCAAAACTCTGAACAGGTGTCGAAGATCGTGAAATTGCAGCGATTGAAATGGGCAGGACATGTACAAAGGATGAACGACGATCGCATGCCCAAAAAGGTAATGAACGCGCAACGAGTGGACGGAGCCAGATTGCGTTAGAGCCCGATGGGAGCATTCTGTATGTGGGGAGGCCCACCAGATGCTAGGCTTTCGGAACTGGAGGACAAGGTCGCGTGACCGCGACAATTGGAGGTTTTCAATCCAGGCGGCCAAGGCCCGACGTCGGGCTATCGTGCCATGAAGAAGAAGAATGAAATTAATATAATGTATACTGTATTTTTTTTTTCAACTAGAATACAGTAATATAATTTTTATAATAAAGTACATAATTAAGGTATAATGTAGAACATTTTGGATAATTATCATAAAATTTTGTCATATAAAGTTCAAGACGCAACACTCCAGTCCAAAGTGGATAAAAACATAAAATGGATAAAAAAAAACAATAAATTTGCATAATCTCTTGTTTTTTAGAGATTTTTCTTATATTAGTCGACCACATGGTGGACCAACCGAATGCGGACTTTTTTTTTTGTATTAAGGCGGCCCCAGACCGACCGGAGTGTGGCACACACCGCACAAAAGACCGGTTCCAAGAATGATACCTTGGAGTCGCCCAACCACACTGCTGCACTGCTGCTGCACGATTTTTCGTATCAATCTTTTGTGCGGTGTTTGCCACACTCCGGTCGGTCTGGGGCCGCCTTTAGAACGATAAGTGGGCGATATCTCAAACGCATTGGATAAACAACTTTTTAAACATGCGTGCCTGCATTTTTTTTATTGTCAGATTTTTGAATTAATTATCTCTAAATAACTGTATTTTTGACATTCCTCTCGTATAAATATCAATTTAATCAAATTTGATCTTCTTCTTTTGTTTCAGGTTTTGAAGGTCGCAAAGGTAAGAAATTAACTTGTTTGCATAACAATCGTTAAAACAGGGTTGATTGCGAAATATGGATTTTTATGATATTCAAATAAGAAAAAAATTGCGGCATTTTAATTACCAAGAAGAGAAAACTTTATAGTAAAAAATTTATTCAAATAAAAGCGAAAGCTTTCTGGTTCTCAGATTCCCATTTTAGAAATTGTGTGCCAATATTATTTATGTTTGCGAACAAAATGAGGGCAGTCAACTTGTGGTTCCAATTTTGGAGACACTCAGAACCATTTTCCGTTTTCGATAGCATAACTATATCAATTTCATTTTGCACTTTCACTTTGTGCTAAACCTTGTTTGCGTTGATTTTTATGCACGCATATTCAGGCGTTCTAATTTTTAGAAGAAAATTTGAGCCCAAATATGCAACACATAGCTATTATTCAGATCATTAATATTTATGTCACATTTTTTAGCAATGTAGGAAACGTGTTGAAGGAAAACGACATATTTGTCTGAAAACTAATGCATTGAAATATATGCTAATCAAATGTTGTTGTTTTTTGTATACAACCTAATTTTTGTACCTAAATACATTATACATAAAATACTTCCTAAATATGTTATACGATAACAGTTTTTTTTGTGATTTTGACTTATGTTCCTCCTTGCCTCGATCGCTCGGCCTGCGGTGTACCCACATCACCCGTTCTGGCGGTATTATCTCAGCCATTAATATTTTTTGTTTTGAATGTATTTATTTACATTTTATTAATTTATTAAAATCTATACTTTCTTTGAAAAACGATTATATATTTAAAACAAAAATAAATAATTACACAAAAATCATTAATATTTATTAATATATATTATATTTTTAAATATTTTCAAACATCTGTTCTTCATCGTAAGACTGGTTCGTGTCAGAAAGGTTGTATAAGTACCGAGTACTTAATCGAAGCTCTTACCGTCGCTAAAATTTACACGATAGTGCTTGTTTTATCAGATCAAAGATTCTACCAGTGTAAGGACTTTGCATCTGCGAGCGAAGGGCAAAAAAATATATTAATATTGTGCCGAGTCGGATACCAAAAATTACCAATGGTAATTATCGCTTCATCACCAGCCTAGGATGCTACAAGTATAAATAAAAAATTTCGCATTGATTATATTAGTGAATGATCAATACCGAAAATAAATTTTCAATAGCATGTATTTAAAACCACTTTAAAATATACCAGGTCCGTGATTTGCATGGAAAATAGAAAGAGTTAAGCGAGAAACCCATTTATAAATTGTTTCTCTATGATAATAAGAGGATTTCGAAAAAAAAGATCTCAAAAAGTAAATTTCTGATCACTATATATGGATAGTAAAATTTTGGTTTGCTGCCATTGGAGGGCATCATCACTCTACCACGAAAAATCAGCTCAGTCGGATTAAACTGAGGGTACCTCCCATACGAAGTCACCCACCTGGAGTTTATTCTACGCACTACACTACTCGAGTACTGTAGAACAAAGTTGTATCGGGTCACTTTGTATGAGAGGTACCCTTAGTTTTGATCCGGTTGAGCTGATCTTTGGTGGGTGCTATAATGGTGCCCTCCAATGCCAAGAAACCAAAATTTAGATTTCTGCTACAATTTTGGGATAGTTACGGACAAACCCATTTTGCTGAATTCAATTTGGGGATAATTGGGACTTTCGATTGGAGAAGAAGAAGATTGGAGCAACTAAATTTTCAGCAACAATCATTTACAACTTAATGTGAATACTCACACAAAATTCCATGGCTGAACTTGCATTTTTTCAAGAGTTATGAGGCTTTTTAGAAAGGTCTGAAATGAAAATATTCATTTTTTTTTTGTTAGTTTAGCGCCGAATTTTCCAATAAAACTTTTAAGTATTATATAACCATTGTAAAGAAAATTTAATTCAGTTTTTTTCGTCCTCAGACCATTTTTCTGTATCTCTTGCCGTTTTAAAAATAATCGCTACAAACTCAAAAAAGCCTCCTCCTCTCCTTTTTTTTTAAGGTTGGGGCCCCAATCGGTTGGGACTTTTTCCCATAATCTGGGGGCCATCGCCAACCATCCTGCAAAAATCCAGCGATGTAGGATTTTTGCCGACCAAATATAGTACTTTTCTTTGTTTATGTTAGTACGAAAGCTTTAACAAATGAAAGCTGAAAGGAAAGAGGTCCAATTTCCATAGAATCATAATATTCTCATCATTCAAATTAAAGGAGAATTGGCACAGCACAGAGAGATAGATCAGTTCAAGGAAGGAAAAAATTGCATTTGATCGTGTGTGATATGACGAAGTTCTATAATTAATTTTATCCGCTAAACTAGAGTGCAGATGCATACTCCAACATTGATGCGGCACACAGAATGTATTTCGATTCGGTTTCGGCTAATAGTACATGACGTGCTGCATCTCTCATCAGATGCCTCTACTTATGCAGCGCGTCATGTACTATCAGAAGAGGCATGACCGGACTTATATAGAACTCGAAATACACACTGGCATCGAATCATTTTTGAGTGGGGCTAGGCAATGGCTAGCCACCGATTCGACACGACCGTTGTTACTGACTAGGTGCTTGTGAACGGATTCAACTGAAACAACAAAAAACATTGTTATTGGACGGTGAATGTTTCATCCTCAAATAAATGTATTTGAGATATCCACCGTCCAGTTTGTCCATAGTGGGACTGTATAATGTGTAATAAACAGGTGCAGTCATCTGCATACTAAGTACAGCAGGGAGGTCATTTACAAAAAATGAAAAAACGAGAAGCCTCAAGATAGACCCTTGAGGTACCCTAGAATTTTGTGAAAATTTAGAAGAAGTAGTACTTTTGAAGTACTGTTAGCGAGTTAGGCAATTACCCAAGGAAGAAGGCTAAATCCACGGAGCTTATTTATGGTTTACCATATTAAAGCACGCTCTGTGGCTCACTTGGTTGAGTTGCACTCTATTGACGTTCTAGCCAAAACAGCGGGATGTTGCACGGATCACAGTAATAGCAAGTAGCTATTCGCTTTAAATGTGATCCGTAGCATCGAATGAATTTTGTCGGCATATATACGGGTGAGCAACATCTAGCCGGTGCATTCCCGGTCGTTCCGTCCTCGGCTGCATATGACACGTCATTAGCGAAGGCACCTGATGAGAGTGCCTTGTCATATGCAGTCGATCGAAACCGACGAATGCCATTTATTTTGGAATCTCCGAGTAGATACGCCCGTAAATCTGGAAATCACTCGGAGATCAACATTCCAAAAAAAGAAATTGTACTTGGCTTACTTTAGAAAGATGTTTAAAAGTCCATCAGGTCCACAGAAAGTGCTAAACATAACGCAGTCTTTCAATGGACTAGATAAATTCTGCTCATGAATCCAGGAAGAAATAACAAAATAGCTTGTGGTACATAATATAATGGCTTCTATGGCAGTTCACTGAGTGCCTGATTTCAACGGCCCTACAATTGCTTTGTTACTTAGATAGAAATAAATATAGAAGAAATTAGAATATCATTAAGTTTTCCGTAAAAGGAAAGGCGGACTTTGGAGGGCAGCCCCATTACCTCATAGTCAGATTTCATCCATTTCCACATATACAGGGTGTCCAGAAACTGTCGCATAAACACACCGGATTATGATTCCTCATGTGATTTCCGGCAAAAAAGTTGTATAAAACATACTCATTTAGCTTAACCCTTTAGCTGCCACAGGCATTTGATAATTTTTGAAAAAATAATTTTCTTGTACGACTAAAACGTCAATATCTCAAAAGCTAGGCTAGCTTGAATAGCAAAATAAGATGATTGTTACAGGAAACAAATTTACCTAAAAAATAAAACTAACCGCACTAAAATCACATAAGAAGTTTGGTTTTCACAGAACTTCAAAGTCAAATTTTGTGATTGTGATTTTGTGATTGTTTCAAGAAGCTATACTACACACATTTTACTGTATGTCAACTTACGATAAGAAATTAGTTGGTATTTCACACACATTACGAGTCTCTTTGGCGATTTATTTCTTCCCCGATGTCTCCTTTACACTCTATGGCTCAGGCAGGGAGACCACACTCTAAGATCAACTTTCCTAAAGAAGTTGGCATCATAACCTGGGGGTCACATCGGCACATTCGACATCGGTGCAACAAGTTAGGATTATGTATTGGAAAATTGATAAAAAGTGCAATGCTCCAGCTGGGCAACAAGGCTTAACGCTAAATTCGAACGTGCATATCCCAGGTTCGTTTGTACTATCACTACTCCCCGGCAAACTAACCAGCGAGAAACGCTGCTTTTCGCATCTTTACGGCTCGTTCAGTTTGCTTATCAGCAATTTGACTCGGGCTGAATGGACCTCAATCCATAGACTGGATAGGAGTAAGCGCAAAGGCCTAGTCCGTTCAAGACGTAGGTTATGCGAAGCCGCCAGCATCGAGTCTTTGCAGGCTCGGTTATGGCGGATTACCTCCCACCAAATAACTACGAAAATAAAATAATAAAATTGCTTCCTTCAGTAAAAAAAAATATTACACTATGTCGCGGCTGATAAAAACAAAAATCCTAAGAACAGATTCCAGAATTATGAACTTCACAATGCTAACAAAACAAACAGATGCCAACCTCACGAAACTCCACACTCTTAGCGGTGTACTTTTTTTACATACATAAAGTAGTCCATACAAATATAACGAACAACAAACAAGCTTAGCATTCTAGATGTAGAATACTGCTGGCTCGGCAGACCTCGAGCCAGCAGTATCCAACTGTTCGTGAACGACGTCGCGGATTATTCGCGATAAATTTTGCTGTTTCTGTTTTCGAAAATAAATTTCTTCCAACATTTGGGTTTCGAATGGACTAATGTGGCTCTCGGTGGATGTATGAAGGAAGGATCATTTTGTGGAAACAGGCAATCTAGGCACACCCGCAAAAGTATTGTGGCCGACATTTGAGATGGGGCACGCATTTGGATTTAGAATGATTTTTCGCTGTTGCTTATATCGGCCATGTAGTAATTTCTCATTTTAGGAAGGACATCCACAACAAATTTATATTCGGAATCACTGGGCAATCCCAACATTTATTTTCTTGTTTTCTTTTTTAACTCATATTTAGAATCAGCGGCCTAAACCACAATTATTTGAATGATAATTGTTGAATGATATCTCAGTTTTTTTGGGAAATATTCGTCTAATCGACGCGACAGAACTTCTTTGTACCGTAACCCCTTGTGGGGCATGGTGCGTTCACTCAGCCGTTTATAGGCTACTTCAGGTCAACGCAGTGGCGGCTCGTGACCTTCGAAACTGGGGGTTCACTATTCACATTAAACATACAAGAGCAACCAATTCTTCAAAAATATGTAAATATGGGCTTAAGTGTTTAGGTTAAAATTTCGTTTTCGGCTTTATTAGCCTTTCGCAGTGGCGTAACGTATGGTGTTTCAAGTGCTCGGTAGAACACGGGCCACAACCGCCAGAGAATAGGGGGGATTATCCCTGTTCTCTTCTCTAAAAAAAATGTTCGTATGCTAAAGTGCTACATAACGATCTTACGTACTGTAATAGTTAGGCTTTATAATAGGTTAGATTGGAAGCTTTATGGCTATGATGCACTGACCTTATCCAATCTCGTGGAGCGAAGTGACAATTTTTGGACTGTGAACACAAATATATTTTTTTAGATTCTTGGAGTATAGGAATATGGAAGCTAGATATATTTACGATATTGGACAAGTGCGAAACATTTAAGATTTAACGTTGCCTCGTAGCAGAGTTAAACGAAGATTCGAGGATGTTGTTATGAATACAGCCCCTAAACAAATATTTTCAATGAAAAACATAAATTCTGTATAGATGTTGAAATTCTAACCATATGCTAAAAATAAAGATCCTTTTGGGCGAACTACTGCCTCGGAAACAATGCAAAAAAGCCTTCACCCATTAATTGAAAGAAGGCTTCACTTATTAACAATAGAGAGAGAGAGAGAGAGAGAGAGAGAGATTTCAAATCCCTAACAGGCCCTAAAACCCTTTGAACGATTTACAATAGCCAGTTAAATCTTGATACGTAATCAAATCCCAAATTCATTCATTTTTTTTAACTAAACAGAATCACTAGGCGATTTGTGCATAACAGACAAGAAAACTAAATTTCTAAACTGAATCAAAACATCTCTACTCATTCTTGTATTTCAGCTAAAATTCTCATCCGAAATTCTTCATCATCAATTCAGTTTATCACCAAGTGGTGTGCACAGCCTATCCGTGCACAAACTGTAGTGTAAATTTTGGACTATCCCCTTGCCCCGGGAACCCTTCACATATCTGATTTTGGAGCGAGTGCACCAGTTGATATGACTCTGTGCACCACACCGAGGGTGCTAGATGGATGGATGGTGTTAGTAGATGTTGTGTGCTATGGTCGCGATATATTCAATGCGTGGATTGTGTTGTACGTTTAACATCCAGAGTATGTATTTCGCGTGCGCTAGTGAAGTTGTTTTATTTGCGAAATGATGAGTTCATTATCGTAGTTTTATCTGGGGGTGCACGTGCACATGTGCACATATGGGCGAGCCGCCACTGGGTCAACGTTACATTGCATATAGAGTTTCGGAGTGTCTGTAATGTTGCAAGCACTATATATTTCCAAGTCCACGCCGAGATTCGATCTCGGGACCTCTAAATTACTAGCATCGTAGAGTGCGACTCAACCAAATTAGCCACAGAGCGTGGCATATTGTGTAATATTGGGCCGCTGATTCCAGATTAGAGGTGAAAAACAATAACAAACAGAGTAATATGGAGTACCCTGTTTTGGACACTAAAAGATTGCTGCGGAAATTTGGCGTCCGCGTCGGTATGAGAACCGCTTAAGCCTAAACAAATTAGTAAATCGTTCCCACCTATGTCTGTGAATACTATACACTTCTAATGGGTACCACTTATTATTGTATCTCTTTTTTAATGAGTTTCTTTCTGGTAGCATTGAGGCTAATCCAGGAACACAGTTGGATGCATTTTGGTTAAGATTCAAAAAGAAAAAAGTTTTTCTTACAAGAACATAATATTTAGGGGTTGGTTTGTATGACAGCCCTATGACGTAATGTTCCGGTTCCATCCATTTCTGGGTAAGTTTTGAGGCTTTACTAGGAACACATTTGGGTGAGGTTTAGTTAAGATTATGGTTCTTATAGAAAAAAGTTTTTCTTAGAAGAACCTAATTTTCAGAGGTTGAGCCCTATGACGTAGTGTTCCGATTTCATCCGTTCCTATATTTTTTTTGAGGCTTAACCAGGAACACACTTCGATGAAGTTTGGTTAATATTGGTACATAAAAAAAAATTCTTAGAAGAACCTAAATTTCTGGGAAAGCTCTATGACCCCATGGTCTGATTTCATTCGTTCCGATATATATACAGCTAAGTAACTGGTTTATTCACTTCGTGTCACATGACTTTCTCCATAGAATGCGCATTTAAGCCGATATTTAGTTCGGAAGATGACTAAAACTACAATTTCGAATTTTTACAAACAAAAAATAAAAAAGTGCTCTATCTTTGGATCCTTTGCACCTGCAAAGCTGGGGGTAGACCCAAATTAAAGAAGTTTTTGTTAGCTTTAAAAATCCAGTAGACGACTTTCTTGTAGGAAGCACCTATTGGATATGAAAAAAGTCCGAAAATTTTGATGGCCACGGGGTTCAATCAATCAATTCGACCCAGTATGTTTATTGTGTGTTGCATGGAATCGATACATCTAACTTACCAAACATTAGTTAAATCTCTTCTTCTTCGTACCTATAGATAGTAACTAATTGCCAAGCGGTTGCAATACCGTATACAGCCCAGTTCCGCGATGCATTATTGTGCGTCCGTTGCTTTTCTGACGAGGATCAAGACGTGAATAATGCATCTATGCATACATATATTGATATATTGATATTAGGTAAAACCCATGAAATCCCCAATTGAATTTCCTCGTCGGTTAAGCCAAAACTACGCCCAAGAAGCAATAAGCTCTGAAATAGGCTTTCTTTACGATGATTATTATATTGTTCTTAGCACCTATTTAAGCATAATAACTGCCAACCAGGAGCCGTAAATCTTCTTCGCAAATATATGATAACTTGGTTATAGAGTACTGCGCATAGTGAAGAAGCTACGGTAACGGCCGTTTTGTACGCATCGAATGGGCTATGACGTGCCACTCTGCTGTAGACCTATGTACAAGTAGAAGAACATTTAACATAATGATCGGCTTGCAGAATCTTAGTTGGGATTAATGTTCTTCATCTTAGTTTTTGTTCTTTATATTTTCTTTTTTTTTTTGTAAGACAAGAAGCATTAATAATTACTCCGTCGATATGGATGGATGCGGCTTGGTCTACAGTTTTTTGTTTTATTATTGAATTTTACGATTAATAGATTGTGTCAAGAGATTAGAAAAATATTTTTTGTTTTTACAGAACTGTTAAATGAATGGTTTTGGTAAACGCCTATTTATTACAATTCAGAAAAAGTAGCAGTTTTATTTTTGCGGCTATGCTTAGTAACAGACGATAATTTTGATTACTTCTCTGTGTGTAGACATTAGGTTTTTTTTGCTTAAGTAATTTTTTAGTTATTGACGATGGGAGTTCTCTGCGGTATTTAAAAATGCTCTCTTATCGCCCAAAAGACCTGGGCAATCTTCATATCATTGCAGTAAAAGTGTTACTAAATTCCTGTAAGTATGCTATCCTGCTTCTGTCTAAACTGCAGCTACGAGATATGACATATATGTATGTATTTCGTTGTAAGGGTTGGCGAAATGAGGCCTACGAATGTGAAAATTGTATATGTCTTGAAATTGCCATTTGTTTTTATTATTTATTATGAAAACTATAATCAGTAGTAGTCTGGCTGGTCTAGCGGTTAGTGCGCGCACCTTCGGTGCACAGGATCATGAGTTCGAATCTCACCGTGGATATTGGTGTTTTTCGAACTCACGAGCTTGTGACGGACTATGATCTCACTCAGATGTTAAACGTTATGTTACCCATTTATGGGGATAAATAACACTGCTGAGCGTAAGCGCGCTCATTACCTTAACAAAAAGCAGATAAGATCTTGGAAATAGATGACACTAACACATCCTGCGGCCTTAGTCCAATGCTGGATTGCCGCGCCTGTTATTTTTTATAATAAGGAACTGTCCACAATTGGGCTCGGTACAAACACGCACATTTTATCCTGTTTTTCAGTACATAACGTAATGTTTCTGGCTGTAAGCTCCGTATTTTATTCGCGAATTTTCATGGTTTAGCTGTCATTACATTCTTTAGCACCGTTTCACTACCATGGTTCATGGTTCATGCATGGTTCCAAAACACGATCGACCATACTTTTAATTATGCAGCAGGTAGCACCCGGAAAATTGTCGAAATTTTTGATGAGAAAAAACAACAATCGATTTTTTACAAGAATATAAAAAACACAATATTTATAACATGTTCTTGTGTACTGCATATATCCAGCGCCCGCTCTAGGGGGGGGCAAGCCGGCCGGTCGCTCGGGGCGCCAAATTTTAGGGGCGGCTTTTTGGTTACAAAATAAAAAAATAAAACTTAAAAACCGAAAGGAAAATTTCGATATCAATTTCGATTTAGTGGAAAGTAAAGCATAGAAACTACAGCAAAATAAAATGCCGCAAGGCGTGAAACAAATTGATACCCACAAAAGGCATTTTACAACCGTTGTGCACATTTTTTTTTTTGAAGCAGGGGAGTGGTGTTTTTAAGGTAAAGAAGCACGTAAATTACTTCATTAAAAAATTCGTTGAAGATCATTTGTATCATTATTTTCTCTTTTAAAAATTGCAGTTTACAAAGTTCTTGTAAGGCTTTGAAGAGTCCACAACTGATACGAGATCTTGCATTTAGAATCCTAAAATGCTAAGTAAAAGATGCCTACATTTTACTTATGTGATGCTAGCACCTGCTCACTTCCGAAAAGCAATTTGTGGTACCAGGGACGTAGCGAAGTGCTTTAAAAACTCATTGGAATTGGTACGATAAAATAAAACTTAAAATACGTCACCTCATTTTAATGCAGCTATTTTCATTAAACTGTTTGTCTAGACATCATTACACATTCACCAAATGGCAATCGTTTAGATGTAATGTTTTCCACAACACACTTAACCAAATCTCGATATTTTGGATAATCTAGATTCAATTTATTTTTAATAAATACATTTTTATCGATTTTGTAATAAGATTTTAACCTAAATCCAGCGCCCGTTCTAGCACTTACGCCGCCCCGGGCAAGGGGACAAGTTGCCGCCCTTCGGTGTACTATAGCAGGCATATTGATAGTAGATAAGATTTAGACTCCTAGCGTAATTCACCACAGTTTGTTTGAAATTTTAAAATTAAAGCTTGGTATTGATTTCCATGAGCAACATTATTTTCACCACCGTCAAAAATGTAGACATGTAACACGGGAGCCTGGCGGCTTTTAAACCGACGTTAGAAATTAATGCAAAAAATGTTTTCCACTAAAACACTCAACACCAGGGCCGGATTTCCCATATGGGCAACCTGGGCAATTGCCCGGGGCGGCAGATTTTGAGGGGCGGCAATTTTTAAAAATATCCCTTGGCTTTAAACTCTGTGAAAGGTGCATTTTGGAAACTCGAAGAGCAGTTGACATAATTAGACAAAAACTTTAATTTCATCTCTCCAATTTATTCAAATTAGATATATATTCCAGGGCGCCCAATCGTACATTCAACTGAAATTGAAATACGCCAGGAAATTTGAACAAAAATTTGGCCACACTTCGGAAAAATTAAGGGAAAGCTGGATTTTTGCACGAGCCTTCGTTTCGAGGTCCTAAACAAGTCCCTAAAAGTCCCCGTCCCTACGAGTGCCGCTAGCGGTGCTACAGAGGGTCAAAGACCCTCGAAAACAGGTTTCTCTGCATATTTCGATAACGGTAGCTTATACAAAAAAGTGGTGTATGGAAAATTTAAAGCTCTTGTGAATTCTCAATAAACGATGCAAAGACCGAATACTTTCGGGCACTCCTAACGGCGCCAAGAGGTCTAACGGTATTTTTAGCAAGGTTTCATTAAAATCTCTATAACGGTAACTCGTACTAAAAACTTTTGTATGGAAAATTTGTAGCCTATGGGGTTTTGAAGAAAGTGGCCAAATTTCATATTAATATGTATAGCCTTAAGGGCGCTATGGGGGTTCCAACCTTAAAAAAACGTGTTTTCTGAGGTTTTTCGTAAATGGTGCTAAGACGAGGGAGTGCGCTCTAAGGTATTCTAAGAGAAATTTGTAGCTTCTGTGGCTGTTAGTAAGACGCCAAAAGTCCCCAAAGATGGGAGCCCCCCTAACGAAGTTATGAGGGCCCAAACATTCAATTAAGCAGTTTTTGGGGAATATCTCTATAACGGTAACGTGCACCGAAAGCTGTTATAAGGCAAATGTGTAGCTTATATAACGCTTAATTAAATATCTGAATTTCAGATTGATGCGTGCAATACTAAGGGCGCTATGAGGGTATGAACCGTACAATAACGGTATTTTTTCGTTATTTTCGTGGATTTCTTCATAACGGGGCCGCATTCGGTTGGGAAGCCTGTAACAATTTGTTGCTTCTATAACGTCAACTTAAAATGCCAAAATAACTTATTTATGCGGGCACCCCTAAGGAAGCTATGAGGGGTCAAAACTAAACAACTAACTAAACTAAAAAACCGTTTCTCGGATTTTTTGATAACGGGAACCTCTAGAGGGAACCCATCTGGAATAAATTTGTAGCTCCTGTTGCTGTTACTAAGATGCCAAAAGTCCCCAAAGATGGGAGCCCCTCTAACGAAGTTATGAGGGTCCAAACATTCATTTAAGCAGTTTTTGGGGAATATCTTTATAACGGTAACGTGCACCGAAAACTGTTATACGGCAAATTTGTAGCTTATATACCGCTTAATTAAATATCTGAATTTCGGATTGATGCGTGAAATGCTAAGGGCGCTATGAGGGTCCGAACCGTACAATAACGGTATTTTTCGTTATTTTCGTGAATTTCTTCATAACGGGAGCGCATTCGGGAAGGAAGCCTGTAAATATTTGTTGCTTCTGTAACTTCAAATTCAAACGCCAAAACAACTCATCTATGCGAACACCCCCAAGGAAGCTATTAGGGGTCAAAATTAAACAAAAAACCGTTTCTCGGAAATTTTTTGATAACGGGAACCTCTAGAGGGAACCCATCTGAGGGAAATTTGTAGCTCGTGTGTCTGTTAGTGTGACATCAAAAGTCCCCAACGATGGGAGCCCCCCTAGGGAAGTTATGAGGGTCCATACATCCAAATAAGCAGTTTTTAGTGAATATCTCTATAACGGTAATGTGTACCGAAAACTGTTATATGGCGAATTTGAAGTTTTTACAACGCCTAACTTAATGTTCAAATTTCAGATCGATACGTGCAGTACTAAGGGCGCTACGAGGTTTCAAAACTTGCAAATTCGGTTATTTTTGGTTATTTTCGTGAAAATCTCCTTAACGGTAACGTATACCGGAAGCAGTCTGTAAAAATTTGTTGTTTCTATGGTTCCAAATTAGAGGCTCCACCGATTTGTATGCTCCTGGAGCCTTCATACGTGCATTATAACGTATAGATTAACTAATTTTTAAGCCCATATGGACGTACGTAAAGACATACACTACACATACCTTCTTTAAAAATTAGTTTATTAAAACGTTATAATGCCCGTATGGTGGCTCCAGGTGCATACAAATCGATGGAACATTTTATTTGAAACATAGAAACAACAAATTTTTACAGACTGCTTCCGGTATACGTTACCGTTAAGGAGATTTTCACGAAAATAACCAAAAATGCCGAATTAGCAAGTTTTGGAACCTCGTAGCGCCCTTAGTGCTGCGCGTATCGATCTGAAATTTGAACATTAAGTTAGGCGTTGTAAAAACTTCAAATTCGCCATATAACAGTTTTCGGTGCACATTACTGTTATAGAGATATTCACTAAAAACTGCTTATTTGGATGTTTGGACCCTCATAACTTCCCTAGGGGGGCTCCCATCGTTGGGGACTTTTGATGTCACACTAACAGACACACGAGCTACAAATTTCCCTCAGATGGGTTCCCTCTAGAGGTTCCCGTTATCAAAAAATTTCCGAAAAACGGTTTTTTGTTTAATTTTGACCCCTAATAGCTTCCTTGGGGGTGTTCGTATAGATGAGTTGTTTTGGCGTTTGAATTTGAAGTTATAGAAGCAACAAATATTTACAGGCTTCCTTCCCGAAAGCGCTCCCGTTATGAAGAAATTCACGAAAATAACGAAAAATACCGTTATTGTACGGTTCGGACCCTCATAGCGCCCTTAGCATTTCGCATCAATCCGAAATTCAGATATTTAATTAAGCGGTATATAAGCTACAAATTTGCCGTATAACAGTTTTCGGTGCACGTTACCGTTATAAAGATATTCCCCAAAAACTGCTTAAATGAATGTTTGGACCCTCATAACTTCGTTAGAGGGGCTCCCATCTTTGGGGACTTTTGGCATCTTAGTAACAGCAACAGGAGCTACAAATTTATTCCAGATGGGTTCTCTCTAGAGGTTCCCGTTATCAAAAAATCCGAGAAACGGTTTTTTAGTTTAGTTAGTTGTTTAGTTTTGACCCCTCATAGCTTCCTTAGGGGTGCCCGCATAAATAAGTTATTTTGGCATTTTAAGTTGACGTTATAGAAGCAACAAATTGTTACAGGCTTCCCAACCGAATGCGGCCCCGTTATGAAGAAATCCACGAAAATAACGAAAAAATACCGTTATTGTACGGTTCATACCCTCATAGCGCCCTTAGTATTGCACGCATCAATCTGAAATTCAGATATTTAATTAAGCGTTATATAAGCTACACATTTGCTTTATAACAGCTTTCGGTGCACGTTACCGTTATAGAGATATTCCCCAAAAACTGCTTAATTGAATGTTTGGGCCCTCATAACTTCGTTAGGGGGGCTCCCATCTTTGGGGACTTTTGGCGTCTTACTAACAGCCACAGAAGCTACAAATTTCTTCTAGAATACCTTAGAGCGCACTCCCTCGTCTTAGCACCATTTACGAAAAACCTCAAAAAACACGTTTTTTTAAGGTTGGAACCCCCATAGCGCCCTTAAGGCTATACATATTAATATGAAATTTGGCCACTTTCTTCAAAACCCCATAGGCTACAAATTTTCCATACAAAAGTTTTTAGTACGAGTTACCGTTATAGAGATTTTAATGAAACCTTGCTAAAAATACCGTTAGACCTCTTGGCGCCGTTAGGAGTGCCCGAAAGTATTCGGTCTTTGCATCGTTTATTGAGAATTCACAAGAGCTTTAAATTTTCCATACACCACTTTTTTGTATATGCTACCGTTATCGAAATATTCAGAGAAACCTGTTTTCGAGGGTCTTTGACCCTCTGTAGCACCGCTAGCGGCACTCGTAGGGACGGGGACTTTTAGGGACTTGTTTAGGACCTCGAAAGGAAGACTCATGCAAAAATCCAGCTTTCCCTTAATTTTTCCGAAGTGAAATGCCAATTTTCCTGGGGTAAAATGCGAATCTCCATCTACAAAAGTTGTGACCTAACATGCAAAATTCTTTTAGCATTCATTCCGAGTAGCATACTGGTGGCGCGTAGTTCAGTGAGTGTAGAAGTAGAAAGTAAGTATTTTCGCAAAGCATTGGCTTCAACTTAAACAAGGGAAGCTAGCATATACTTTAGTGCCCATTTTAATAGGAAGCCTTGAGGAGATTTTGGGTGCATAATCAAAGATCCGGAGCGGCCCAATTTTATCCTCGACATTTGACACATGTCTCTCTTCTGACAGTATCCTTTTGTACGCTATGAATAAAAAAAAACGGTCTTCACTCAGGGAGTTTGTTTCGCTTCGACCTTCTCCGCTCCAGATCTCTGTAACAATCAAGGGATTCCTACATTAAATATTGGACATCTAATCAATGATTTCCCTACTGCACGACTCGTCAAATGTAAGGGTATTTGCCGTTATGTCTTTTCCATTGCCAAGGTACCTATACTACTTGTATAAAAAAAATTTTTTTTTTAAAAGTCTATAGCCAAAAACTCGCTTTCGTACTAAACAACTCTCTGGGATAGACTGATCTAAAACTTGGCAACTCTAGACGGCCACCCACACATGGATATTCTCCCATGGATTCTGTGTGTGGCCCAGTGTCCCTAGTTAGTAAAAGCAAGCACACATTTTCGAGTTTTCTATTACTACTTTATTTTCTTCCTACTTGAAATTAGCCGCGAAGCAACTGGGAAGTAGCCAGAATTTCAGGTTTCAGGTGGACACCTCCTCACTCGGGATATTAGAAGTGATCCATTAGCTACAATTTTCAGTAACATGTTTCTGTCGTGTGTACAGGTTTAAAAAAAAATCACAATTTGTGAGTTTAAATTTTCACGTTTGCCTTCCGAAACAAAAAAACCTAAAACTCCACTGCCAAAAAATCATTCCACATGAAAAATTTTAGTTATCGAAGTTAGGTTATTCGTTTATGACTTCTAAAACGATCAAAAATGAAAAAAAAAATTCCGAAAGTGGAAAGGTATTTAGAAAACATTCTGAAGAAAATGTACAGTCGATGTAATGGATGCTGAATGTCAATGCTTTTCTAAACAATTTCGGGAAGGGGCCGGACCCCATGGACCTTCACCTGGCCCCATTCCTCGGAAGCACCATATTGCCAAGCAAACAAAATAACATCGGTCACTCGCGTAAAAATATGAAAGTTTCTTCTTACATACTACAGCACAGCTAACGTTTTGTCCAGCATGTGTTTTCGACTATCACTACTTTCAAATTTAACCATAGTGACGAAGGGCGGCTATTTGGTTGACTGCCCAGGGGCGCCATAGAGGCTATATCCGGCCCTGCTCAACACATTTAAGAAATTAACTTCTTATAGTCGTAAAGGTATGTAACTGAATCCACTGAGCGAAAAACATGAATTAAGAGGTCTGCCTCCCAAAATATACCGTGGAAACTTCAATTAATTTAACCCTAGAGTGGGCGCGTATTTCCGAGAAACGTCAGTGGGCGCGTGGGGAGCATTTTGCCGCTCCTTTTCAGTGACCATTTTCAGTAGAAATAAAGCAACTGAATTAATTTATTTTCTCCGGATTTAAGTAAAACACAAATAAGCAATGACAAATTAACATATTTATTGAAATCTGTTTTGGGAACTTCGGTTTATAAAAGGTTTTGGAAAACGCAACGCATTTAAATAGACTTTTAACATATTCTACATTATCGTTTGTAATACTCAGAAAAAAGGAAATAAACAGCGTTTTTATAGTTTTTACAATAAATGCACCATTAAACATACCAACTTTGCAAAAAAACATGTTTTTTTTTTATATGTGATTTTTTTACCTATGTAAGAAGGCGCGCGATGAGCAAATTGCCGCCTGATGGTAACAACCTCCTTCTCTAGCAGCACTTCGTCCACTGACGACGTACAGCCTTTCAGCACGAGTTCTGAATGAAAATAGGGGCAGCTACTAAAAAGCGCAAACTTAAGGACAGATTATTTTACGAATTATTAAGGTTGCTCATAGCGCGCCCACTCTAGGGTTAAAATGAATGTACTCTCATAGGCCTGGCTGATTGTCGCGATGACTTTTCCAGTGAAATAAAATGCAATTGCTTTGTTTTAGCTGGCTGAAAGTCAAAAACCGGTGTGGAGACTTTTGTGCGAGACACTATAGTGCAGTTACTAGATGATTTCAGATTGCAAAGTGTGGTGGAGAAATTTTCTTTTTGTTTCTTATGTTTTTTGGGGTGCTGAGCTCGAATCCGGAGCTTCCCACCAAAATTTCGTTGCGGAACAGGGTCAAAACCGCAAAAAAACCCAAAATGTTCGGAATTTTCCCGTTTTTTTGCTTATAATTCCGAAAGTGTACATTTCTCCGAAAACCTGCCCATGAACATATTAGAGAAAACATAACTGCGGGTCTAACGCGCTCTTATTCATTAAAATGTGTTAAGCGGTATAGGTACAATTGATCAATTTTAAGTGTTTTTTGCAATGTTGACCCTGTTTTGCATCGTAACTTTTGTGGGAAGTTGCGGATTCAGACTCTGCACCCCAAAATACATAATGTTCAAGAAAAAAGCTACTTTTGCGACCAAAATTGAAAAACCGTTCAATCTCAAAATTTTATTCATAATATGGAACTATGTTAAAAATGGCAAATTAAAATTATCAATTGTATTAATACCGCTCAACGGATTTATAATATTTACGTCTTTTTGGACGCGCAATTATGTTCTCTTTAAAATGTTCATGGAGAGTTTCTCGTAGAAATAAATAGTTTCAGAGTTAGGGCCCAAATAACGGGAAAACAGCAACAATTTTAGGGTTTTTCGCGATTTTGACCCTGTTCCGCAACGAAATGTCGGTGAAGCTCCGGATTCGAACTTAGCACCCCAAAAAACATAAGAACCCAAAAACAATTTTTCTCCACCACATTTTGCAATCTGATGTACTAGGTTTATCACCTGGATACTACACGACTACCATGTGAATTGGATTTCACGATCATCATAATTTTAACATCATCATTTTTTAACGTGAAATGCAGATGCAACCCACTCTATATCTTCGCGCGTTTTGTTTTCAAGTTCCACGTGCGTGATTTACTTTCAGAAATGCGTCATCCAGAAAATTCTTAGAGAATAAAAAAAGAACTAATTAAAGCGGGGGAGCAAAGCCAAATCCCGAAATTAGCATGTCCGAAAAGAAATTAAAAAGGACTGTTGAGTTGCCCTAACTCCTTGAGGACATTCGACGACAATTGAATTCGGAGTGTGATGCGGTAGACAATCATACCACTTCTAGTCGCATTTTAATTCTTCTGAATAATAAACGTGCAACGGGCCAAGCCGAGTTTCGAAAACTCGTTTCTCTATGAATCTTTATACATATTACAGAGTGGTAATGGTCACGATCAAATTTCTCACAGGAGAGTTTTTCTTAAGCGGTTTTTTAAATGCTATGTTTTCTCCAGAAATTCAATATTTATTGAGTAGGAGATATCACATAAATGCATAATAATTACGTGCTACAACTTCGTCGCCTATTTAACCTTCGGGCGGGCGCAATGCATCTGACAGATTAAGTGACCAGTTTTTGTTGCGCCAATCAGCGATACGAAAAGGGAGAGATCTGAAACTCACAGTAGCTTAATCTTTATCGATCAACTACCCAAAGCAGTTTTCAGTTCCTATCTACCATATGTGTGAGGGGCGGGAGGGGATGAAATAATCTCTCAGATGTATTGCGCCCGATTGTGTTATTTTCTCTTTTTCTATGAAAATTTCCATTTGTTATACTCTCCACATTGAGTAATAACGTTGTGTTGACTTTTAGGCACACCAAATCGTTCAGTAGTGTGTTTTTAGTAAAATAAACTCACATTTTTTATGCGGTCGAGTTGTTTGAGGTTTTTTTTAAATATTGAAGCGATTGAAAGCGGAATATTCCTAGTAAATTGAAAATGTGAAGGGTATCAAACTTTGTGGGCAGGTATTTGTTTCTAAAATGTCGTGGAACTGTTTCAAAAAGACATTGCAACAATAAATAAGAGTCTAAAATAAACAGAAACTTAGTTTCATCCTTTTTTGGGCACTTAATCTGTCAGATGCATTGCGCCCGATCGTGTTAGGATTAGTATTGCGCCCGCCGGAAGGTTAATAAAATTTACCATTACCCTTTAGCAAGAATTAGGGATCATGTAAGCACACATCCAATCAAAATTGCGAAAATAAGAGGAAATCAATTTTCAGTTGGAGGATGAAACTAGCACATAACGCTGAAATGCGTTTATTTTTTATTTTTTAAAAGAACTTAATTAACACATAACTGAGCGAATTGTACCACGCAGGGACGTAGCCCGGATTTTGTTTCGGGAGGGGTCCATTTTGTGCTACCTAATTTTGGGTTAATCATTTTAATTTATTTGTTTTCATAAGCAATTTTGACCTTTCAATTGTTGATGACTTCTTATTTTTAGTAGCTCATTTGACTCAAAGATTAATTTTAGCCGATTGTATACAATTCAAAAATATACAAGATTCGAATCTCCCAAAAGAGATTTCGCCGCACTGAGAAAAAGTTAAATATTAACGAAACGACCATTGGATGACTTTCTCTCAGAATTAAAATAGGTCCTGGAAAAAGGCTGAAATCCAATTGACCGCTTTGTTATGTATTTGGAGACTACCTCGGCTAGAATATTAGGGATGAGCTGGAAACATTGACTATCAACTCACGAAAAAAGAATTTCTTCTTCATTTTATCGACACGTGCTACACTTACCTTACCATCCACCATATAACGGACAATATTCGTAAAACTAAAGTAAAGAACGGGTAGCCGAACAAGCCAAAAAGTCTGCTCCTTTCTTCTTCCTTGCCTCGTTCTTTATACCGCTCCATGGTTTCGCGTTGCTCGACCTGCAGTGTAGGCATATATATGCTCCAAGTGAGTATTATTTTCTACAGATATTAATAGAGTTCAGAGGCTCTCTGCCGACGTCTGAACTTAAAGATGTATTCACACTTGCCCGCTAAATGTGATCTGATTATAAAATCTCGAATTCTGTTCACACTATGGTCGTAATCATGTTTCACGCCTTGACACTATAGTAGAGTCCGGCTAAATTGCCACTCTAATAATTTTATGCATCACTGAAACGGTCATTTATAATAATTTTCTTCAACAAGAAGTAGAATCTAACTTATATCTAACTTATATATATACATAATATAAATCCATGTCAGTGGTGTCCAACTTAATTTTTGAGCGCGCCACATTGCTGATTTCAAAAACAGTGGCGAGCCTAACATTTTTAATAAGGAGAAGAAATGCTTTCATATGCATTTTGGTTTTGGAGGTTATTATGAATGGCGGCGGCGGGCTTTGTTGCTGACGGTGCTTTTAACTGTAAGCAGATGACAGCTGTCAAATTTACACAGAAATAATTTTCTTCTGCTTCGAATGATTCTGTCTTTTTACACATTATCAATATTTTGCACCAAAAACAATTCAGCCGGAAAGAAATTAGATTATGGCAAAAAATATTATTAAGCAACTTGAGCAATTTTTTTTAAAACATTTCGCTTTTTTTCTTAAAAATCAAATCACCAGACTGGATAGTTTGTTGACAAAAAGATTTAGAGATTTAGGCAGCGCTCGTTCTAAGGGGGGCGGCTTTTTGGCTAGTAGGTACTCGTATAAGAAAAAAGTGGAAAAGGCCGAAAAGAAAATATTAGTATCAACTTCGATTTAGTGGAATTAAAACCATAAAAACTACAGATAAAATACATAAAAAGGAAAGTTGTGTTTTAAAGAAAAAAAGTCTTTGCAAGGTTTTAATAACCCACAATTGATACGGAGTACTGCATTCGGAATCATAAAAGGCTCAGGAAAAATTGCCAAAATTGAACGTCCTTGACTCTAGCACGCGAAAAGCAAAGTGGGACAGCATATGAAATGAGAAATAAGAAGCCATATCGCATAACACTCACCACATAAAAGCGTTAAAATCAACCTCTACTCTCTACTGTGAGAAATTGTATGCCCGAAACAACATTTTCATCACTTTTTCAGTCATTTTAGATAATTTCCAAACACCTTTTACAGCAACTCGACTTTCATTGGCTTGATCTTTTCGCGGATCAGTTGATTCCAATAGCATTGATTCATCTAGCACTGAGATGACAAATTTTGAACAGGTTGGTTTAGATTTCAGCAAGTTGAGGAATGGAACCACAGTACACATTGTCAGAGCTGCAACCAATCTTCCCTAATATTTTTCTAGACATGCTAATATCGAGATGTTGCTAGGTTCTCCTGATTTAACTAGCTAGCTACCCAATTCTCTATAAAAATTATCAAGATGGCCCATTTATGAAAATAAACCACTGAAGAAATCAGTTTGCGAAGATTATCTGCTGCGCAGTGTATAAAGATGTTATCAAAAACTACTCCATAAGATTAGTAATGAAAAAGAGCACCATTACAAATTTCCCAATCAGTCTTTTACAAAATGTGTTGAGTCTTTTAGTGAACAAAATAATTTTGCATTAATTTTCAATTTCTTACGTCGCTTTGAAAGCCTCCAGGTTTCCGTGTGATTATTTTTTGACGGTGGTGAAAAAAATGTCGCTCGGTGAATTCAATACTAACCTCAATTTTTGGAACTCCAAATAAGCTCTATATCAAGCCTTGCTGAACTGTGGCGAATTTCGCTTAGGAGTCTGAACGAAAGCGGAACAGTTTTCTAGTGCATACTTTCTGGGCCTTTTCAGTGGATCAAGATGATATTTTCTGAATTATTAGGGCGTTGGTTCGAGTCCTACTGTCACCATCAATTTTTGTGTTGTCTTTCAAAAAATGCTTCTACCCAACTAACAATTATAGTTCTATATTACTTCGTAGAATATTCTCTTCCAATAGTATTAGAGGCAGATCTCATGATATGAAAACAGAAAAGTGACATTTGCCGCCGTTTTTTCTAAACCAATAGAACCTTGTATTTTATATCTTTTATCATCATTACGTGCTTCGTGCATTACCTCCGATAACCAATGTGAACAGATTAAGTATTAATGGCAACTATAGGAAGCTTACAGAATGACAGATATATCTGATAAAAAAAGGAGCGCGCAGCTAGCATTGAACTCATGCCCACCGTACCACTCGTCCTATGCCTTAACCACTCGACTAATCTGAGCATTGCTCGTAAGAAGTTGGAGTTGCTTCTATAGAAATATTTAACACATTTCTATAAAATCTGTTATGCAATTAATCTTCTCTCATGTGGTTTTACCAATAGTGGCAATAGAAAAACTGACAATCATTCGTTTGCAGTGAGAAGATTGTACAGTTTACAGTTTATTTCAACCCACATATTTATCAATAAAATGTACTCAGTTTATGTGTAGAGATTTTCTAACCATTCAATTGAAGATAGTTGGTTTCCATTTTGGTATTTCAAAGTACTTCATCACTCTCAACTCTTCCAAAAATTACGAAGCCCTTACTCCTACAAAAATACGATAAACAATTTATCGGATGACAATTTAATGTCATACTATAAGGATAAAACAACACTACCGATTATCTGCTATAGGAGAATATTGCATGTGTGTGTTAATTTGTGAGTGATTGACTACATATTTGCTAACAGGATTACCCCTGTGTGTTAAGCCATTCAATAAAAACAATAAAAAAGTATTAATGGAGTACCTATATTTTTTAGCTTCATATTAAGAGCAAGTATTACAGAAGCTTTACAGCACCATCTTTGAATTCCTCATACAATCTACGTTTAATTTGCCTTGAATAGTACCTAAGGGGCGGCAATTTGTCCTCTTGCCCGGGGCGTCGTAAGTGCTAGAGCGGGCGCTGCGTGGAGGTGTAGGTTTCCTTTGTATTGAACATAATCTGCAAACAGTTATACCAACTTCCAGATGTGTCGATGTTTTCCTCGTCTGTGAATACAAATCAAAAAACGGAATTGGAACTGTACTGAAAAAGAACACAACTGGCGCCCGACATGATCGTCTACAATTAATCCCGTCTAAAGCCTAGTTGACATGGAGAGTTAAATTTTTGTTCGCTGCGTGTTTTTCATTGAAAACGTATTCTTACTATCGTGGAATATGTGGGGAATGCTGGGGAATTCCATAATCTACAATCCGAAAACAGTCCTATAATTTTTCTTGGCCATTTCATGTATTTTTTTCCGATTCCCCGGCTGTTTCATCGTGAAATGTCAAATGACCGGGGAATCGAAAAATAATACATAAAATGGCCGAGGAGAATTATGGAACCGGTCTCGGATTGTAGCTTATGGAATTCCCCACCGTTTGTGACATATTTGACGACAGTAAGTATGCATTTTTATTGATAAAATCGCAGCGGGAATAATGCCACTCTCGATCTTAATTCAGCCCTTAAGGAAACACCACCGTTTCTTTAGTTATACTAATAAATCGATTGAAGCGGTTGGTGCTAAAACATTTTGTATGGTTTAAAGAACAGAACCATTACTCAATTATGTGAACTGCATTACTTTACAGTTTCTAACGATTTTCCTTTAATTTTGGATGGGTACCTTTATAGCAAGCAGCACATACAGTATAATTCATTATCATGCAAGTCAGCTACTCCGCCAAATAACAGTAGAACTACTGCATAGTTCCTCAAATTGCACTGAATTAAACTAAAAGCAATTTCTTACATGAAACAACATGTTTAGGTAAACAAAGCAATTTTCCATACAAAAAACATCTCTGGGGTGGCACATCTTCTTCTGAAAATCCCAAACACCTGCCCAAAAAAGAACCGACCGAACGGCATGGCAGAACAAATACTAATTTTCCTCAAACATCAATGAAATTATCTAATTTGCGATTAAACGGCTTCATCCCAGAAATCCCTACCTATATGTATACACTGCACTGTGTGTGCCCACTCTTTTTTTGTGGTACTTTATGGATGTACGCGACCATGATGTGTCCATTTTGAACCTCTTAAATTTTGATTATAAGCCAACCAATTATTCTTATCTGTATATGCATTTATGTTACCGCCATTAGAGCGTACAATAGCATTAAATGGATCTTTGAAATGAAATTCCGTCTGGAAGCTGCGCGAGAAAAACTATTAAATCTCCAAAACCCAAAGATGCGGAAGAATACAGACTTTACCGCATCAACTTGAAGAATGCAGACACATCATTTCGGAAATTTAATTGGAGCATTTAGTTAATGACTCAACCAAATAGAGTAATTGTTCCACCGTGCGCAGCGGTTGAATATTGCACTGTGTGCAAGAAAATCGTTGCCGGTTGGTTATTTTCTTCTGTCTTGCGGTCTTTTGGGTTGCGTCCTATTTTTAGTATATTTTTCTAATTTTTGCAACTATCCGAGTCCATTTATATTTGAATGATGTTGAAAATTTTGATGACGGTAGCCACGATCACGATAGAATCAAATTTAGGCGAATTTAGACAAGATTATCAAGTCATTTTTTGCCAGGTTTGCTGAATTAAGCACTTAAATCAATTCGTATACAGATAATATTCTTTCCTTTAATTCCAACTTGATAGTGATTGTGTTGCAATCAAAGTAGATTATCACATTTACAGTAAGTTTTGTAGGATGATTTTACGAATATTAGCGAAATTAAATTCTATGAATAATGGAGATTTCGCACATATGGAATTTATTTGCCGAAAAGATTTCAGTGGCTTATTAGATATACATATTCATATTGCATGCAGATAGCTATGAATGGAGTTTTGCGTGAAAGTGAATAATCATGCGGGGGTCGAATATGTGGGTTAGCTGAATTATTAATATTATTGATGTAAAAGATGAAACTGATATGAATTGCAAATATGGTTAAATCTATTGGTAAAATGATTGTTCGTTTGATGTATGTATGGATATGGTTCAGAAGTTTGGTTTTGAGGACAACAGAGTGTGCCAATAAGTTACTTTGGCTCATTCTTTAAGAAATTTTACAAATTTGTAACAAGTTGGTAAATTTATTAATAATTGTGTGATAATTTATGTTTTTATCGATGACTCATTTATCAGATTATGACCAAATAGTAGATATGTCCCCGATCGTGTACCTTGATGGCTGATAGCTTCATCCGCTTGGAAGTACCAGCGAGCACATTAGAAACAGTCAAAATTAACTTCGATTTCCCTATGCAATTCTTAAATCCACCTGAACCCTTAATTGGTCGCATGGGGTCAGCTCTACTTTAAAGCTAAAATTTGTGTGTTTAAACTGATCAAAACGTGCCCGAAATTCTATCTTATCTAAACGTATTATAATCAGTCACTGCCACACTTTTCACCAGTGCAGACGTAATGCTGTATTACGGCAACTGCGAGAACTCACTATCATATGCAAGCCCGAATTGGTACGATCCAGTACTAGACCAAAATATTACGGCAGACGAAGTACATCAAGCTCTTCAAATGTGTAAAGATGGCAAAGCGGCTGGAAATGACAGGGTAACAGTCGAATTTCTTAAAATATGCAACCGAGAACCTGGTTGAGATTCTGATCCGGGAATTCAATCGAATATTTAGTACCGGAAACGTACCTGAAGAATTTCAGGATTCAATAATATTTCCCGTTTTTAAGAAAGGTGACGCAAATAATCCGGAGAGCTACCGAGCGATATCATTTTTAAATGCATCGGGAAAAGTATTCACAACACTGCTGCAGAAAAGATTTGCTAAATGGCTTACTGTAAACAGCATTATAACGGAGAATCAAGCAGGGTTCAGAAAAGGGTATTCGACAAGTGATAATATTTTTATACTTCGCAACTTTGTGCAACAGTTTCTGGAGGACGGACGGAAACTCTACACACTGTTCGTAGATTTCAAAGCGGCATTTGACACCGTGAATCGGCAAGCACTATTCTATAAGCTCTATAATTGCGGTAAGACATCCAAATTCGGACAGATTTTTGAGCAACTATTCGATAGTACTAAGGCAAGGATTTGGAATGGCGAGCAGCTGTCTAAGGAATTCTGTACAAATGTGGGAGTTCGACAAAGCTGTAAATTAAGCCCTGACGCTTTCTCAGTTTATATCAATGACATTCTGGATGATATACCTGGCGGCGCAAAAGCTTTCAATATCTGGATGAAAGGCCTTCTTTATGCGGACGACATTGTGCTGTTTGCGAAATCTCCAAAAGATCTCCAGAAAATGATCGATCATCTAGAGACGTATTGCAGAAAGTGGAAGCTAACCATAAATCTGGAAAAAAAAACAAAATAATGGTGTTCAAAAAGCGTCACATTCTGGCACAAGAAGAACGGTGGTGGTACAATGGACAGGAAATTGAAGTTGTCAAAACATATAAATACCTAGGCATACTTTTTGCAAGTAGGTAATAACTCTATGGAGCCACATCTCAAGCAAAAACTCAAAGAGGCAAAATGGGCAATGAACGCTATTTGGAAAGGCTGCTTCAATAATGAGCATGTATGCCACACGGCGAAATACGACATATTCAAAGCAGTCTCGAAATCAATTCTAATGTATGGAGCTGAAGTATGGGGAGGTGAAGAGTACGAAGATGTGGAAAAATTACAGCGATTTTTCCTGAAAAGGATCTTTTATTTGCCAAATACAACTCCAAATTACATGCTTCTAAAAGAAACGGGCCTTGTACCACTATTTTTGGATTCACTGAAGACGCATTACAAAGGGTGGCGAACATGGATGATGAGCGTTTACCGAAAAAACTTCTGATACGTGCAGTGACTACAAGGAAAGGTTTCTACAGCGATTTACAGGATTTGGCGGTGAGGAATGGGACAACGTTTAACTGGAACGGTACAGTCGAGTCAGCGTATATATTGAACAAATTGTTAGACGATGTGAAGAGATCACCAATCGATACAACTGCAGCAAGTGCGGTAGCGTCTCAACACAGGGAGACGTTTGAATCACAACCTTCAGACGAATACGTATTTTCAAAATCAGTTCGCGGCAAAGAAAATATCATTAATTTTTCGGGCCCGCGGCGAAATACTACCATTAAACTATGTGCCACATCGAGGAGATCTACCGGTGCTTTGCAGTCTATGCAACATGAGGAAGAGAGAGGACACTCGCCATTTCATTGGGGTATGCCCTATCTTGAAGGAGATTAGGAGATCCTGTTTTGGAAAGAATTCCCTGTGCGATATCGAGGTGTTCCAGATTCTGAATGGCATAAATTGGGATACCCTATACCATTTTTGTAAAACAGCATTAGAATACCGCGCTAACATAATTAACGAAACATTTAACCAAAATATGTAAATGAGTGGGATTGTGGGACAGATGAACCTGCAGAATACGGACCTGTGTGAACTTCATCGCCCAGTAGTCCCACTCTATCATTTAAGATAATCAACAATATATAAGTGGAACCCGTTAATAATATAATGCTTAAATTAATATAATAATAAATAACACTAAAATTAATGTTTTATAAATAAAATATCTAAAAATTAAACTAACGGTAAATAAGGAATTATTTATGTATCGAGCATATAATCAATGAGATCGGGCAGACGGCAATAAGCCAAGCCATATATTTGTTTTAAATCTAAAATTATGTTCTTGTTATCACTATGAATTATTAATAAACACCTATCTATCTATCTAGTGGTTTGACCCCGTGCGACCACTTACGTAACTTTTTTGGCGAAGGTAAGTTTTTGTTTTTTTAATTATTTTGTAAAACAATTTATATTGTTTTGTACCTATGGAATTTGCATAAACAGTTGGGATGGCAGACGGCTTTGCCACGCCCTATGACTGTTTACAATCAGTGTAACAGAATTTATATTGAAAAATGAATTGTTTAATAAACATTTATCTATCATCATCTATCTATCTATCTATCTATCAGTTGGGATTATATTCCATCATTTCTTTCCGCTTTCAGTTCATAAAAATGGAAGGGAAAATACTACAATGGCTGCAAGAAGCCACTGACAGTGAGGAAGATATTGGTAGTTTGGAATCAGATGAAGAATTGACCGATGACATAATTTTGGAAAGTGAGCATGGTTCTGAAAGCGAAATAGGATATAAAACACCACAAGATGAAGAGGAAGAGATTGAACCCTCGTTAGGTAGATATTTTTTGTCTAGTCATACAAAAAAATCCCTAATACAATCTAAATTAGTTGAATGTGTATGTATACTGGGACGCAGCCTCCGCATCACACCCAACAGCCGTGGAGCCCTGCGTTGCCGACCCGTTTCCCATCAGTGCGGGTACACAGTAAATACAATTACTATATTTGGTTGAGAATGTTGCTCTCCGAGCGATTTCCCGTTTTTCGGGCATATCCACTCGGAGAGTGCAAATAGTTGACATTCGATCGAATGCATATGACACGGAACTCTCATCAGGTGCCGTCGCTAGTTCCGTGTCATATGCATTCGATCGAAACCGACGAATGTCAATTTTTTGCACTCTCCGAGTGGATATGCCCGAAAAACGGGAAATCGCTCGGAGAGCAACATTCTCAACCAAATATAGTAATTGCAATCTAAATTTCTTTGGGGTCCCCAGAGACCCTGTGCGACCACTTACGTGACTTTCTCGCCCAATTAAGGGTTAAATTTTTTTCCCCAATCCCGGTGAATAAATAATTTTCCTCTTATGCCAAAGGCCATTTATTGAAATTTTTAAGTTGAAATAAAAGGCATTTATTTGGCCCATAAATTCTAATAATTTCTTTTTAGAGACATTATTTATTCAACGAGATTGGGAAATAACATGGATTGAAGAAGAAATGAAATTAAGAATTACCACCAAATATTTATCATCCATCTAGTTTGGGTTATTAGTGCTGATCAGACTTCCAATCAACACTACTTGAATGATTTAAGAAAATGCATTCTCAACATCATGCGGATAAACCTAATACAGTAAAACTTCGTTATAACGCTCCCGGATATAACGTTTTCCCGGCTATAGCGCTCTTTTTTCTCGGTCCCGGTCCCATTAGCATTTATTACAGGGAATTTCGATTCGTTATAACGTTACTGTTTCCCTGTTATAACGCTCTTTTCCCAGTCTCATTTTCTTAAAAAAAAATTATATTGACAAATTTATTGAGCACGTAGTCTATCTTTACATTGTAATAGTCACAAAGAGGCGTCAAGCATGCCAAAAACATTTGCAGTCTTAGTTGCAATAAAGAAGCTTCGAGCAAATTCTGCCTATAGCATGGACATAGAGGAAGGATCTTTCAATAAATTGAAAACCTCAGTATTACTGCAGTCTGTTGCCAGTCTAAAACAAACACAAATATATTTTTTTTAAACCAGTAATCAATTGATTGCCATTTCCTTACTATTTCATTCCATGTATCAATCCAATATTAAATTTTGTCACCTAAAAGGTGTATGCGTATGAAGTATATTTCTTGGACTTCCCGGCTATAGCGTTTTCCCGGTTATAGCGCTTTTTTGGCTTAGACCCCAGAAGAGCGTTATAACGAAGTTTTACTGTACTCAGGCCGGTTTGCTGTCTACATTAACGCATAGGTATATTTTACTTCCACAAATTGTTTCAGCAGGTTTTCCATTATATGTTTTACATAGTGTTTGTTTTTGCACCGTTGCTATGTACGCGTTCGTGATGTTATTTTCTCAGATCATAGGTTCGACCAGTGTCAGGTAACATACCTTTTGCGGGCATGGGGCTAATATAAATATATTATTAATATATATGCAAGATATAAAAAACTGCCAATGACACAATATCGCCTGATCGCCAGTTTATAATGCTTCCAAAATCAATTTCGCATAGAAATTATCAATAAATGATGATTTTCAAAATGGAAATTCTGCTATTTCTCTTATCTTATATAATGCAGTGGTTTGCATGAAAAAACGAAAGAATTACGCGAGAAACCTATTTATACTTTAAAAGCAAACAAACCACATTTAGGGCTGATTCGATACTGTTGTTACCAAGTACTAGCAACAGCTTGCAAAAAAGTCACAATTTCAGTGACTGTTGTTACTGTTATAGTGGTATTCATTTAAATTGTGTCCCTTCCATGTGCAGTCGTCAATGATTCTATCAGAACAGACACCGGACGTGATAAAGATGTCAGTAACACCATCCATATCGTATCCATATCGTTTATAGTGCACTCCCACAGAAAAAAAGGACCTTTTGTGCCCAAGGACATCTTTCATATAATAAGTGCAGATACTAAAATATCAGGGACTGCACCACTTAACTACCAAGTTATTCATATACACATATGGCCAAAGAAATAAGTACACCCATACGAATTTTTCTTATCACCCTGTAGCCAAGTAGTTATTTGAGGAAATAAACTCATATGGAAAGATTTAAATACTGGTGGGGAATGAAATAATATGTAAATTATCATATTATAATAAATAACAGCTTGATTTACCTTGAAAAAGTACGAGCTGACTAAAATAGGCTGGACAAAATAATAAGTACATGTCAGTAAATTTGATTAAAACTTGTTTTAATTAAAATATTAAGTTCTGATTCGACAAGAATTTAATTTATTTTATTATTTAAAAGTAAATGGTCCATTATTTTGAAAGAATAAAAGGTTTTGTTGGCCTTTTGGAGATAATTCTTAAGGTGTGCTCCCATACATCCATATATCCAGTTACTTCCAGGAAATTCCGTAATTGGTCCGTTTTGTGAAAACTGTGTTTCTGTTTCATTGATTGAACTCCCCCTAAACATTCCAGATTCAATTTAACTCTAGTAACAACGTGTCGTGCTCTGTGGCCGTGATCGTTCGGTCGCCACTCTGTGAAATAGACACTCATAGAGAAACGAGTTTCCAAACTCGGCACGACTCGTCGCAAGTTTATTTATTCAAAAGAAGATGATAAGAAATATTCTAATCGTAGAATAATAAACTAACAATGCGACTAGGAAGTGGTATGGCTGACAACCGTATCACACTCCGAATTCAGTTGTCTTTGTAACGTTGATGACTACACACGGTAGTCATCAACGCACCATGCTCCACTAGGAGTTATGGTAATGAAGAGAGAGAGAACAACGTGAAAAGCCACCCGACTTGGTTGAAGCGGATCCTTGACCAGTTTGTGAGGTACGGTTAGGGTTAATATTCTGCTGAAATCCCCATTTAAAGCGTGTGTCTAGGACTCTAAACTAACATTTCTTGTATTGAAATTGCCTCATTGTAACGGTTATTAGGTATTACACCGTTATTCTTGAACGTGAAAAGTGTAAGTCATTCCATAAGCTACAATCCGAGACCAGTTCCATAATTCTCCTCGGCCATTTTATGTATTATTTTTCGATTCCCCGGTCATTCGACATTTCACGATGAAATAACCGGGGAATCGGAAAAAAATACATAAAATAGCCGTGAAAAATTATGGAACTGTTTTCGGATTGTAGCTTATGTAGCTTCCCCAGCATTACCCACACATTCCACGACAGTAAGAATACATTTTCATTGAAAAAATCGTAGCGGACAAAAATTCCATGCTCGATGTCAGTACTAGGCTTAATCGACTAATAATGTTACGGAATATGTAGAATATGTACAGTGTTTTTCTTAGTTTTTAGGGTTTTTTAGAAAAATTTTTTTTCAAAAAACCCTTATGAAATCGATTTTGTCTGTCCGTCCGTCTGTCCGTCTGTCCGTCCGTCTGTTCACTAAATAACTCGCGAACGGCTCAACCAATTGTCATGAAATTTGGTAGGAATGTGTAGAATGGTTACAGTCTTTGGCACATATACCTTAGAAGTTGGTAGGAAGAAGATAACAGGGTGTCCCGAACGTTTGAAAAAAGTCGACTTTTTTAGTTTTTATCGGAGATTGACATATGGGTATTTAAATCAAAGAACTAAACGAGTACATCTCACATCAGTTAAAATTTTCCAGTTTCGAGCAACGGTAAAAAAGTTATTGGCGTTCAAAGTTAAACTTCCTTTTCGACCTCCGTTTTTCTAAACCGTTATAGGGATCGATATGAAACTTTGCACAAAGATTGGTCAGTATGGCTTTATATACGTTAAATATTAAGACTGTTGACTTTTGCTAAGGAAAAGTAAATAACAGTAAATTGGTAAAATTTGAATTTGATCGTGTGTAGCCCCGTTTAGGTTTCCAAATATGAAAATTCTGCCAGGGATTTTTAGAAAATTACATAGGGAATATGTCTACGAATTTTTATTCGAATATCTGTATCCAAACCGGAAATATAGCCAAGTTAGTATTTAGTAAGGGCCTTTCACAATAAGGGAAGCCTCTTAAGCATTTCTTCAATGCATATCTTTTAACTTGATGAAACAATGAACATGAAATTTGGTGGATATGCATAGAATGGTAATAGTGTTTGCCACAAATATTTTTGAAGTTTGTTGGACCAAGTTAACAGGGTGTCCCTGAATAGCTGCAAAAGTATACTTGTTCAATACTCATAGGAAAGCTTGCATGGGCTCTTATGTCAGGGGACACAATGGAATCATTTCATATAAGTTACTTTTTCTTGATTAAAAAAAGAGTAACAGTAGTTTTACAGCCAATAATTCAGTTCATATATAAAGCCAAGCCGGCCTTATAACGTTTGCCTGAGTTTCTTTTTGCTCAAAGGCCATCTGAAATCTTAAATCGAAAAATGCCTGTAGATTTGCCTACTTTTATACAAACTGGGTAAATAGTAAATCTATTTTTGGATTGGTCTAATTAAAGGTGGAACAGAATGAAAGGCGCTATGAATCCGCATTGATTAGACGCTAAAATATTATTTTCATACAGAAAATTGACAAGCCGTATCTTAACGCATTTTTCAAATAACTTAGCTATGTTTGATATTAAAGAAATGGGGCGGTAATTATTAGGTAAAGTGGCGTCACCATCTTTATAAAGTGGAATAATCACTGCCCGTTTCAATTTAGTTGGAAAACACCCTGTCTTAAACAACAGTTAAACACATACGTAAGTGGTAATGCAATATGATCTACTATTGCCTTCAGTAAGTTACTGCTATAACCGTCAATGCCAGGAGCCTTATTCTTGTCTTAGTTTTTGATTAATAGGTGAACCTCATCAACAGAAATTGGATAGAAGTGCAAAGAGGAAAAATTACGATCGGACTCAGTATTAGACACATAATTGGAATCAGCAGTAATTTTATATAAATTTTGGGATAGCTGTTCCCCTACCATAGTAAAATACTCATTCATAGCGTTGGCTTTGTCCTTCTCACTTGTTAGTAACAACAATTTTATAAATTTTGTTGATTGTTTCATTTATCTTGCCCTATAGTTTCTTGCTACATATTTCCGAGAACTTTGCTGACTTAATTTGTATAATATAGGTTTTTCTTTCTATATATTTTGTAATGAGCTAATAAGTTTAAATTGTTTGGATCCTTTTTGACCAGTTTCGCTAATCTATCTTGTTTTCTAATAGATAGCACAATACCTGTTGACGCCCATGCTTTAACAGGCTGGAATTTAGTACTTTTTCTTTTTTGAAAATATGATTACGTAGACTTATTAAGACTCCGTCGAGAATACAAAAAAAAAATATATCTGTGCCTTTTTCACCGTCATTAGAACACATTCATGGAGCCTAATTAATCGCACTAATGTTACTGATCCATTTTGTAAAGATTATAACATTTCTTTTTATCATAGCGTTATTAGTTGAATTAAAAGTTGTCTGTTTATTATTCTACGATAAGAATATTTCTTAATATCTTCTTCTGAAAAATAAATTTGCGACGAGACGTGCCGAGTTTGGAAACTTGTTTCTCTATAAATCTCTATATCACAGAGTGGCGACTGAACGGTCACGGCCACAGAGCACGACACGGAAAGGCATGTCAAAAAATAGCTGAGCGGAAAGAAATGCACTTGCCCTTTTGCGGTTATTATTCCCACGATCTACTGAATGATGCAGGACAATTGGACAGTTTCCATATAGTTCATAGTCCAAGCAATGGGTATTATTGTGTGTGGTCGGTAGGGAGCCTCTATAGGGTTCAACTACAAATATTGTTGGGAATGAAAATTGAAACTAACGGAAAATCTGGATTGTTAAAATTGATTGCAATTACATATACCCTCGACCCCCTAAGAAAATTACTGGCTATGACTATAATGCCCACCCCCCCAAAGGAATCCTGGCTACACCCATGATATAAGGGATTAGAAAAGTAATTTCATTTTCCGGTGAGAAACAAGTCATTTGCGCGTTTTACTCTTGGCTACCAAAGAAGAAAACAATTGTTGTATGCAGATACTCGGATCGTCAAATACGTCAAATCGAAAATTCCAAATTTTCTAATTTAATAAAGCGATGACAAAAAGGTTTTACAACAATATTTAGACAAAAGGATAACTCATTAAAAAACTGACATGAGTTTGTGAAATTGTAGGGGACGTGGACTTTTAAGAACATAGCCACTAGAAAAACTGATCGACCTCGTCACTTCTAAGAGGATGAGCTGAAAGTTTTATTAGCTGTAACTTTAGATCGATATATAGAAAAACAAAATTAAATAATATAAAATATCATTTTATTTCGTTCTATTTAATAGATATTTTTAAAATATATTTTCAGATGGAATTTCAATAAGACTCCAGACAAAGAGATTTTGGTAAGTTGTTTCCTTGATTTTAGTAAGTTTCCTTAACTTGATTTTTATTGTTAAGCTAAAAGACCTGTTAAATCTTATCATCAATAAGATAAAACATTTTCAAATTTCCATCAGTGTGTGTCATGTTCTATCTATCTACATTTTTCTTAGCTTTGGAACAAAAAACGGCACTTAAATATTTCATTGCTTTCATATTTACAAATTCCCATACCCTTCCTTCTAAAATATCAGTAGAAAGTATATCTTAGCGGATATCTATTTAGTTTATTTTATGTCAATATTGCAGTATCGTAGCATAACCGACAGATGGAGTAATATTAAATTTTGTTTTTGAGGAATATGTAGGAGTATGGAATCTAGGAAGAAAATTTGTTAAAAACATATTTTAGCAAAGGTTCTAAACGGGCTCATATTTTCGAGGCATTTGCATAACGTAACCATACAGTGCCAAATTACAAATAATCAGTTTTTTTTACCTCTATATGTAATAGATTTTGTGTAATGCTTTTGCTGATATTGAGACCTTAGTATCTAGTTTATTCTTATAAATATGAATTTTTCGGATATATTTATTTAACTAAGGAGTTGGTAGTTCGAATTGTGTCCCGTAATTTTTTTTTCTGACAATTACATGATTAATCATTAATCGTAGCAGTGCGCTTATTCGTTAGATACCTTGTATATATTTGAGGGAAAATGGATAATGACTACGATGTGTGCACGGTGAACCTCAATAGAGTTCTAGAAAATATTTTCAAGGAAAACTTTTATTTCTTAATTAAATAATTTTGATTCGAGTATGTCTACTGAAACTATTTCCGAATTCCTGAATACTTTGCAATTCAAATCAATTGCCCAATGTTTGTAAAAATTAAATGCTCAGTATGTATTGTCGAAATCATTTATAATACGAGTGCCTTCACTTACTTTTTACTTTTTCCCCGGGATTTAATCTATTTATCAAAAAAATATCTTAATCGCTTTTTCATATAGTTTTGTGAATTACCGTAACATATCCACGTCGATCCAGCGTAACTTATAAGATGAACACACATGGACAATAAAAATATTGCTATGGAAATCCATACGTGCTTCAATGATAGATATATTAAGGCATTAACTGTGCGATGGAAACCAACAAAAATATAGGCAGACTCTGGCTACCATATACGCTTTTCTTCTGACTTTGAACTTTTGAACCATAAGCGACCAAGTACTGTTCCATACGAATACAAAAAACAGCACACCCAAGAACGAAACGAACAAAGATACAAAAAAAAACTGGCTATGGAAAATCGGATTTTAAATAGAGCGTCGACCGATTCCCACGGACGAATGAACTTGAACGCATTTATTTTCAAATTAACAGTTGCGAAACGAAAAATCCTTTAAACATATTTTGGTACTTATTGGATTCACATCGGCACTCGTTTTATTTAATTTGAATGGCAATTATCTGACGATAAAAAAAATGGAGTTTAATTGTAATGTGTTCTGTTCATGGGTGTTTCGTCTCGTCTCTATGAATAAAATGTTTGGGTGAAGACACAGACGTTTTGCGGGTGCACTTTTGATCTATTCAAAAATTAATTGATGCCAATCGAGAGTTAAGTGAAACTTATTGAGTAGTTACGCAGATTAGAGTTCAATTATTGTAATTTATTTTGAATCGATAAAACATTCAACCCAAAATTACCGTAGATACACATGGTTCATTCAAATTTGTATAATAACAGTATTGTGCGAGGTGTATGTGAAGCCGACTTGTTCAAGAGTAAATCGATTATGTTTCTTGATACGCCATAATTTGACAAATCATTTGTTTCATCTTGAAGAGAGTTCTTAATAATTTTCTTTTCGGTGTGATGTAGCCGATTTATTATAGATAGGCAATGAAATCGCAAGTCATTTCGACGGATTTCTGATTCATTGTGTAGTAAATGCGTCGTATGTATGTATAAATATAAAGATTTTTATATGAAGCATACAGTAAGTAATTGAAAGTTGAATCTGCAAGAATACACACTTGCATCCGATAAATGATTACAACACTTACAATAAGTTTTCAGTTTTCAACTTCCGCTATTAGAGAGCTAAGCGCAAAAAAAGATTAACAATTTAACAATTTAATTTTTTTGCCATCCAATTTGCAATTACAAGTTGAACATTTTTGGAAAATAATTGAAATAGTTTTGTATTGTAAGATGTCATTTCATTATCGTTTGATGGTTTGATTATAGTGTATGCAATCAATTTTTGCTCTTACTGCTTCAATGAAAACGAAAGATTGAAGGCAGTTACCCGTTTAGTTTGGTTCATCAATTTATTGTAAATAGTGTAGTAACTAGGTGATTTCAGATTGCAAAGTGTGGTGGAGATGTTTTTTTGTTTTCTTATGTCGTTTGGGTTGCAGAGCTCGAATCCGGAGCTTCCCACCAAAATTTCGATGCGGCACAGTGTCAAAACCGCGAAAAACCCTAAATTTTCGGAGTTTTCCGGTTATTTTGTTTATAACTCAGAAAGTGTACATTTCTCCGAAAACCTGTCTATGAAAATATTAGAGAAAACATAATTGCGGGTCGAACGCGCCATTAATCATTAAAATGTGTTAAGCGGTATTGCTACAATTGAGAGTCATTTTTTTGGCGTTTTTTGCAATTTTCACCCTGTTTTACAACGAAATTTTGGTGGGAAGTTTCAGATTCAGGCTCTGCACCCTAAAATACATTATGTTCAAGAAAAATGAAACTGTTCCGACTAAAAATGAAAAACCGTTCAATCTCAAAATTTTATTCAAAATATGGAACTACACTTACGGTCAAAAGTATCGACTCAACCTAATAGCGCGTGTATTTGTACGTGTTTTTTGGAAAGTATGATAGTTATTCATAAAAGTCGTATGTCGTTTAAAAGTGCGAAACCTTAGCTACCTGTTGGTACCCTTTTTATCAACATTTGCTTTGCACTTTTTAAATTATTGCCACTTGTAACAAAAAACCCAGAAAAATTGAAGTTTGGTAAAGGTCAGGTCAGGTAAACTACCCCTATAAAAGCGCCCGTAATCGATTTCTCATTATCAGTTGCATCAGGAAAGTTAGGTAACTTACATCTGAAGTAATTTCAGTCACTGTTTGGTCATCAATGGATACGACGCCAGAACAGGCGGCACAAGTTGTAGCCCTATTGTCGGAAAATCATAGTCAGCGAACCGTCGCTCGCCGTCTTGGAATGAGTCAGTCTGCTGTCTCGAGAGTTAGCAGGAGATTTCGAGAGACTGGTAGCTTTAATTCGAGACCAAGACGGCCTGCCAGGGGCCCCAAATTGACTGCACGACACCGACAAGCGCGCCTCTTATTTGCTCGTAATCATCTTACTTGGAGCGATACGGAATGGAGGTCAGTATTGTTCACTGACGAGTCGAGAATGTGTCTGCATGGCAGTGACAGAAGATGTCGAGTCTACAGGCGTCCAACTGAGCGATTTGCGCAGTGCTGTTTCACTGAAACGGTTGCATACGGCGGCGGTTCCTGTATGATGTGGGCTGGCATTTCATTGGAGGGGAAAACGGATCTCGTATTCGTGCCCGCAGGAGGCCGAGGAGGAGGGCTGACAGCTGAGCGATACGTTACCGATGTTCTCCGTGTCCACGTTGTGCCCTATGCAGCATTTATTGGCGAGAACTTTACTTTGATGCACGACAATGCCCGGTGTCATGCGTCGCGCCTCACTCGGCAGTTCTTGAATGAAGCCAATATGTCGTCACTTAACTGGCCTGCGCGAAGTCCCGACATCAATCCCATTGAACACTTATGGGACGAACTCAAGAGAAGAGTCCGAGCCAGAAATCCAGTCCCTTCGTCCACTGAAGAATTGAAGGCAGCCCTATTAGAGGAGTGGAACGGTATTCCTCAAGATACCATCAGCAACTTGATCAAATCAATGCAGAATCGACTGGAAGCTGTCATTAGAGCAAGATGAGGAAATACCAAATACTAAAATAATAAATACTTAACTTATTTTCCAACAGTTTTTGTTTTATTTGCAAAAAACCTAACCAAAATCCATTTTCATATTTGCTCATTTTCGCTACGTTTTCGTTCAAAGAGCATCAATTTTAAAAGTGCTCACCAAATATTGGTTAAAATGGTACCAACGTAAAGCTGAGGCCTTAAGCTTTTCAATGACATACGATTTTTATGGATAACTGCTATACTTTTCGAAAAACACAAATAATTAATATTTATGTCTCTTTAGAAGCGTAATTATGTGCTATCTAACATATTCATGGAGAGTTTTTCGCAGAAATAAATATTTTCAGAGTTACGGGCCAAATAACAGAAAAACAGCAAAAATTTTAGGGCTTTTCGCGATTTTGACCCTGTTCCGCAACTAAATGATGGTGGGAAGCTCCTGATTCGTGCTCAGCACCCCAAAAAACATAAGAAACAAAAAAAAATGTCTCCACCACATTTTGCAATCTGATGTACTAGGCTTATCACCTGGATAGAAAGATTTAAACACAGGGTGGGCAAAAAGTTCCTGCCCTATTTATACATGTGCAGTGAGGCAAATTTAAAATGCTTCGTTTTATTTAGAATTTCCCAAGCGTCATGATGTACCAGAAGTATCTGCAAAAGAAACCAGAAAAATTAAAACGCTCGCTGTGTTGTCTTTATAGACACTTTTCATACATCACGATTCTTAGGAAATTCAAAACACACATTTTTTCCAAGACCGCTGTCTAGGCCGGATTCCAGCGTAGCGAGCTTTTTCTGCCGACACTTCTTACATCACGACGCTTCACAAATTCTTAACATTTTGTGATTGCTCAGCACCATACGCTTCCACCTATATGTCCTTCACGGAGACTTTGCGAAGAAGCGACGTGCAAGCGCAGCGAGCGGTAATACAAAGCATTTCTACTTTTTCAGTGTCTTTTGAAGACACTTCTTACATTTCACGACCTTGGTAAATTAAACACCATAACCGCTTGCACCATAACTTTTTTTTCACAGTTGAAAAAAAGGCGTGGTACAAGCGCAGCGAGCGGTGAGTCGATACTGACAAATGTGTTTCGTATCAGAACTCAGAAATGGGATGAGTAGGCGAGTGAATTGATGAAGCGACTTAACTAAAGCGTGAAGTGTAAAGTGATCTATACTTGAATTCATTGAAGCTGTATATACTACATCAACGATCTGACAATTAAGGAATTGAATAATGAGCTCGAAGCGGCCCACAGGAAATAAGGATCAGCTACGATTGAGTCTTTGGAAGCTGCTCAGCCAAGAGGGACATAATCCTGTCACGTACGAGTTTGCAAAAGATAATGAAGACCGAAGTACTACGACTGGTGATAGAAAAGAAGAAAGTGGTAAGCTACTTGGTTAGAGTCGGTCATGGCCTTGTTGCAAGAAATTTTTGCAAATTTCAAAACAATGGACAGCAGCATCGAGAAGATGAACGCACTTGAATTTGTGGAGCAAGATTCGGTCAGTGACAGAGAAGAAACGGTGTCAAAACTAGGCACGCAGTTACTAGAGCAAACAACCAACCTCGAGAAAAAATTTTAACAAAATTTCGGCGAATAAGCGGAATGCGCTGGTTTTAATTCGAAACTTGAAGAGCATTCCGCTCAGCTTGGAGAACATTTCTCAATTCTAAAAAAAATATTTCTCTATACTGGGAGAACATTTTTTTAAACTCCGAGAAATCGACATCAGGCTCTTCAAGGATATGCGATCCATGTATGATGTTCCTGCATCAATACCTTCCAATGTGGCTACGCTAGTAACACTGGAACAGCGCCCGCTCTCGGACTTACGCCACCCCGGGCAAGAAGACAATTGACCGCCCCTTCGGTGTACTATAGCAGGCATATTGATAGTATAGGTAGTATGTATACTCTTTGCGCAATTCACCACAGTTTGTTTGTTTGTTTGGAAATTCAAAAGTAGCTTAGTATGGAATTCCATGAGCAAAATTTTTTTCATCGCCGTCAAAAAATATAGATATGTCACACAAGAGCCTGGCGGCTTTTAAGCCGATATAAAAAATCTAAGTCTGGATGGTGAGCAGGGTCTTGGGGCTCGAGTCTCCGTGAACCAATATTAGTTTATGGTGTTTTTCGAACTCACGACCCATGTGACGGACTATGATTCCACTCAGCTATTAACTGAGTACCAATTTATGGGGATAAATAACACTGCTGAGGGTGCTGTTGATCTCAACACCTCAACAAAAAAGTAGTTATAAGATCCTGGAAATTGGATGTCACTAACAAATCTGGGGCCTTAGTCAAATGATGAACTGTCGTGTTATTTTTTTTTAAAGAAATCGAAAATTAATTCGAAAAATATTTTCCACTAAAACACTCAACACATTTAGGAAAGAAATATAAACTTCAAAAAATGTGCTGTGGAAACTTGTCTTCAACTTCAATTTATTTAAAATGAATGTGCACTCACATGCCTGACTGATTGTCGCGATGAAATTCCCCGTGAAATATGCAATTGCCTGCTTGTTTTAGCTGTCGAAACGTCAAACATCGGTGTGGAGACTTATGTGCGAGACACCACTATGTGAATTGGATTTCACGATAATCAAAATTTGTATAGGTAGGCATTTGTACGGATTTCGTGTAAAATGCAAATATCTTCGCGCGGATTTGTTCCGTTCAACGTGCGTCATCTAGAAAATTCTTTGAGAATAAAAAAAAAAACTAATTAAATTGACGAAGCAAGACCAAATCCCGAAATTAGCATGTCCGAAAACAAATAAAAGAGGAATATTGGGGCTCTGGCAGTTTTTAGGTACTGTGGTTCTTCTTGATTTGCCCTAACTCCTTGAGGATATTGGACAACAACTGAATTCAGAGTGTGATGCGGTTGTCAGCCATAGCAATTCTAGTCGAATTTTAGTTCTTCTGAATAATAAACGTGCCGAGTTTCGAAAACTCTTTTCTCTATGAATATGAATCTTTGTACATACTACAGAGTTGCCGCCGAATGATCACGATCAAATTTCTCACAGTAGAGTTTTTCTTAATCTTTTTTTTGAGTGCTGCGTTTTATCCCGAAATTCAATATTTATTTAGTAGGATATATCCCATAAATACAATAATAATTACGTGCCCTATTTGAAATGTTAGCAAGAATTAGGGATCAAGCAAGCACAGGTCCAATCAAAATTACGAAAATAAGAGGAAATAAATTTGCAATTGGGGGACTAAACTAGCACATAATGCTGCAATGGATTTTTTTTAAAGGACCTAATTAGCACATAACTGAGCGAATTCCGCCACGAATTGGACCACTAATTGTTTTCCGGCAGTGGGGCGAGTGCGAGCATCACATACGTAAAATGTAGGCATCTTTCACTTAGCATTACAAATGTAAGACCTTGTATCAATTGTGGACTCTTCTAAGCCCCGCAAGAACTTTGCATCTGTAAACTGCAATTTTCAAAAGAGAAAATAGTGATAGGTACAGTTGATACATAAAAAAAAATCTTCAATCTTCTTTTTTTTAATAAAGTAATGTGCTTCTTAAAAACACTATTCCCCTGTTTATAACAAAATGTGCACAACGGTTGTAAAATGCCTTTTGTGGGTATCAATTTGTTTCGCGCATTGCGGCATTTCATTTTGCTGCAGTTTCCATGCTCTACTTTCCACTAAATCGAAAATGGTATTGAAATTTTCCTTTTAGCTTTTTAAATTTTTTTTTATTTATTTAAGTAAAAAGCCGCCCCTAAAATTCGGCGCCCCGGGCGACCGCCCGGCTTGTCCCCCCTTGGAGCGGGGGCGCTGCACTGGAAAGTATTGATGCAGAAACATCAGACATGGACCGCATAACCTCGAGGAGTTTGAAAGGAACAATATTCGATGAGCAAATTCAATGGGCGGTATACCAGATGCAGTTCGAGGCAGCAACTGCCCATAACAGTTGGCTGATTTACATAAATGATATTGCGGGGACTTGAAACAACAATCACTGCATCAGGCACAGCTGCAAGCGAGAGCCCTAAATAATGCGAGTTTCTAAAGGAACTGGCCGCGGACATCGATCGATTGGCGATCGTTGCTTATCGCGATAGTCCACCTTAGTGCGACTTGAATATGGCGTAGTGAAACCCGGAGTTAAGGAATCAAATTCAATTATGGAATCAGCCTAAATCAGCACAGGCAGTACTAACATTTTGCTCCGGAGCTGAGCCAGCCGTGAAGCTAACCGAGTCGACACCAAAGTAATCTTAATCTGCTCACTGTTTATTAGTCCCAGATGCACACCGCGTTCTTCCCAGTTCACGATTATGATTCACATGTGACACATAAATGTATGTATTTTCGGATTATACTTCCGGGGTCATCTATTCTGTCGGCCGCCACGTCTGGCGTGGTAATGTCGACAAAAATCGGTCTGACAGTGAACGTATTAAGCAGGATGGAGCAGGAAACGAGTAGAGGGTAATTTCAAGAGGCAGAAGTAGATCGACTGAATCGTTGACCCCATAGTAGCATAATCCATTTCAGAATCCATCACAACGAGACTGACTTGTATCTGATCGGAAAAATGGATTGCAGACAATATTCATCGACATAGGAAGTCCATAGTCCGAAAAGGGTACTGATGACAATTACGGATGAGACGTTTCCGATCAGAGGAGAAATCTTGCAAGGGTTACAATTAGGTGACCTGGGTTTCCAAAACTGATTCGTGGTTGTAGGCATAATAGACTTCATCGATGACGGAATATTAAAATTTCATCCGAATACCTCTTCAGTACGGATCCCCACCGGCCACCGCAGCTGATATCACGATACCAAATGCATCTGTTGTTGAGTCTTCAAAAACTCCAGCTTTGAGGAACATAATGTCGGTCTAAACCTTAACAAAACCTTAGTACCTTTCGCAGAAGAAGTGAAGAACCTTGGCCGCATGTCGTCACCGCCGTTGGAGGAAAACCGATCCCTGTAAAATAGAAGTCATCAAGTCCTGATCTAATTCAATCTCAAAAAAAAATGGAGCCTTTACATCAGACGATTGGGACATCTATTTTGTGTAACCATTTTCTTCTTTCTTTTGGAGTGTTTTTGGGCATATTAGTCAGAGCGGTGCTAACTGTGAAGGGAGCAAGTGGGAAAAAATTTCGTTCATCGCTTCCTGGGGCAGAGTACTGTCACCATGCTATAAGCATTGTGTGGACGTAGTCGTTTTTTCAGTGCTCTACGTCGTGGACTGTGGCGACAGATAAGCTAGGCAGTGGTGTAATACCCGCATGGCTAATTTTTTCACTTTTCTTTCCCTGTTTATTCTTCTCGGTGTTGTTATTGGCATTTCCATCAGCAATAATCCATTGGGTCCTTGACTCAAAAAAGAAGTAACGTCAAGAGCTTCTTCGCTTAATAGTTTATCTGAGTCCAGGCTTGTAGTTAAGCCAGTGCCCAACAAATAGAAGGAAGTTCATAAGAACGTTGCCCTATCAAAGTGTAACGTGCGAACAACCAATAACACTTTTCGCGTCCGCGGTTTTACCACTAACATTAAGGAGTAGCAGCGGACCTAAAAGGAGAAAGAGTCGGTCGCGGGGGCTCTTGGTGTTATTACGGGTCTTCCCAAAGATAAGCAGATTGTGAAACGACAACCTTGACGGAAGGCCTTACCGAGAACCAGAATCGACCAACGATCGCCAAAGTAAACCCAACTCCCTCTTACGATGAAGTGGTAAGGAGGTGGATAGAAATGGGTGTCGCCGACCGCAATGACGCTTATTGCGATATTGCATCCTCACCATAAACTTTAAGTGTGTGATGAAGATCTTTCCAGGTCCGTCTCCAGTGTATAAAAATGGAGGCTGGTTTCAAAGTCACGGGAAATTGATGAAGTTCGCAGACGAGAGATCAGTCTCTATGTTCGAATTTGCCGTCAATAAAGCAAGGGATGTTTGGCCTGGCGTCAAATTAGAGATAATGTCGAAGAACGATATCCCGTGGCGTCCCATGTGTGGTTTTTTCCCTTGCTGTCTGACAAGTACTAAATTTTGCACATCATACGAATGTGCAGTCCAAATATTCCAACGGATGATTGGCAAATCGACAAGCTGAAAAACCGCATCAACAATCGCAGGGGTGCGGTTATGTTGATTAAAAGACGCTCATTAGCTCCGCTAACCAAATCAGGTGGCGTTGTGTGCTTTGGTTTCCTGAAGCTCAGAGTCTATAAAAATGCAAACAATTTTGTTTCCGCACCTGTAAAGTATGTGGAAGATGACGCCTCCGTTTGTAAGAGTCTTGCGGCTTTTATTTTTAAAGATAAGGTTGTGGATGAAGATCATATCTCCCTCTGCTCAGACTTGGCTACCTTGAACACTGCGTCTCAGCCGTCTCCCATGATTGATTCCCACGAATTCGGCTCGGATGAGGTGGAGAATGTCACGGTATTGGATCAACCGATCAACCTTCATCATTCAAAAGTAGCATCAGCGGCTGTCATGAGTCGTCTATCCCACAGTGATGACAATATCGTTTTTGTTCAGGAACCTTTATAGTGAGCGATAGTGGTGGGCTCGCTGCAGAAAAACCGACTAGCCTAAATTTCGAAATGCTCTTTCTGAAGGCTACCATCTTCACCTAATTTTCCAGACAATGAACAACAGCTAGATGTGATAGTCAACACTTTTACGGCAGCTATTAAATCAGCTGCATCTGAATCGTGTCCTGTAACTTCTCTTTCTGTCAAGCGAAAACCATCATGGTGGAGTAGTAAGATATCCAAGTAAAGAGTCGTGCACACGAGAACTTTCAATAAGGCGAAAGCTTCGAAGATGGACCCAAACTGGATCTTTTAGAAAAAAAAATCATCTTAATTCATTTAAAAAGAGGGTAAGATCAGCTAAACGTAATGCGCGGAAGAACTTCTGTGAAAGTATGGAAGAGTCTGAAACCTCCAGATTTAGCAAAATGATGACTTCAAATCTATCTATACCCAGTTTCCGTCAAAAGGAAAACGGATCGTGGACATCTTCGAGCATGGAAACTATTGAGTGTCTGTTGGACGTGCACTTCGTTGGAAGTTCGTCAACTTTCACAAGGCCAATTATAGTCCGCCCTCAAATACGCTTAAGCTACAGGAGCGACTTGTCCATATTCATGTACGAACTATCATCTCAACATATCTCCTCTCTACGGCACAACATGCTTACTGGAAAGGGAGGTGAGTCGATACAGCCCTGCACTCACTAGTCAGCTGAACTGAAAAATCTCTTCATCAAAAGGTATACAAAATGGCTGTGTTCTTAGATATTGAAGGTGATTTTAATAATATCAGACCTACATACAGGACGGATTTGCGATGACGAAGAACAGGAAGAAAGTGTTCTCTGTCGTTGTCTAGCCCTGGCTGAGAAACGAGAACGTTTTCTCGGCTCAAAGTATTTTTACGATACAGATTTGGGCCCACTACCGCTCAACAAATACTTTGCCAGCACAGGCTGGTTTAGCGTCGGTGTTTTCACTCAAGTCGTATAATTTTGGTCTAAGTGCGGTACTAGGTGTTTGACTCCTGGCAGCCCCTGCACCTAACATAACCTAACCACTTTCTAGAGATCACGATTCGAGAGTTCTATGTCCCATTTGAGTACTGTAGGAGTATAGCTCCAAAGTCCTTTGTAAAAATGAGTCACATCGAGCCACCCCCTATGTTTTTAGCCGATCATCAAAATCGAGGTCTGCCTGCAAATTTCAGCTATACTCCCAACTTCAACGTTCGCATATCGCCCAAATTTGGTCAGCTTGCCCAGCATATTTAAACCCTACTGAAACATAACGAACACTATAAATGCCACGTTTTGAGCGTCAATTACTGATCGGCAATTTTTAAAGATAGAGGACACCATTTTGATTGTCTGTGCAATGGTGTACTGTTTCATATTCAAATCTCTCGGGTTTAAAGTCTGAATAAAAAAAAATTAAAAAAATAACAGAATCAAAAAAGTGATTAGCTTGTCAAATCGATAAGAGACTTTTTGCCCACTATGTAGTTTACTTGTTTCGTATAAATGACTAAAATTGTTCAAGATAAACGAACAATTTTCATCTAAAACGACTACCAGGTTACCGGCTGAAATCTTTCGTTTTCTTATTCATATGAAAAACATCCGACTTCAATCACTGTCCGAAGCTTTGAATTTCTCCTGCCTCAATCCAATATTAACAACAATAAATTAATAATTGAATAGTGAACACTGTGTTTTTGGGTAAAACAAAACAAATGCAACATTCGTCCGTGAGATTTTGACCACACATTAAGGTCAATTATATTCTTATTTGCGCAAACTGCGCAAACATTAAGTCTGTCTTGTGGTAAAATTCTAATTTATCAAAACCATTTGTAATTAGATCCATAACTTGGCTAATGCCGGTGGTCTATATTTTTATTTTATTTTCATTTAATGGCCATTTGCGCTGCCATTAAAACAATAGATGTCCGTGGACGCTCGAGTAATGCTCTGGGAATTTTGCAAGAAGCCACCGCGCCAACCTAGAGACCTAAATATTAAGTCCAGTTCAGTTAATGTAAGTGTAAGCACTATTTGTTTGTACTCGTAAACATTACTTCGAAGAAGTTTGTTTTTGGTTTTAATTTTATTTGTTTACTGTTTTTTGTCATTCCGAAAATAAATGAGCTCATCCCGCTGTTTCAGATTGCAAGGTGCCCTATAAACTACATATTACGAGTATATGATATCTTCTTTGCAATATGACTTTATTAGGCTTCAATCCGTTAGCTCTATACCCGAAACGCGAGTATATTCTTTCGGTTGGTGATTTTGCGCCGCGTTGCGGTCATTAAAATGTAACATGATTTTCGAGACGGACCATATTATAAGAATCTTCACCCGTGCCCACTTAATTCAAACAATTAAAGTTCATTTTATATTACATCCAGCCATACCATACACCTAGCCAGTTCCGGTAAAGTCCGGGAGTCTTATGCTTATGTGCATAACAACATACAAGCGAACTAGTCATTATCGCCAAATTCTTAATTTGAATTATGTTGATGATGAGTGTGGTACTACACCACGGACTAAGGCACATAGACATAGTCTACATCTACATAAGTCACGCTTGGCGGAATATCTCCGTGATAATTTATTAGATTTGAACATTACTTGGCCAAGAAGAAGTTCAAGTGAATGCGCGAAGAAAGGCAAAGAATATTATAGGAAAAAATGAGCATTTCGATTGGTTTCACTTGCAAATTAAGAAAAAAAAAGTAATAATAGAAAAATATAGAATAATGAATATGAATGTGCTGGGCAGCTGCCAGCCAGAGCCAGTTTGCTTATTAGCAACCGTTCATAATTACCTTCAAATACTATTCCGAGATTTATGGAAAAAGTTCTGAGCGTATAGTAGTTACAGTGTACAGTTTGATATCTTGTGAAATGTTGTGTGCGGTCATTATTCTTGTAAAGCAACGGTCACGTCATGTTAAAATGAAAATTGTACTGATCAGCCACTGTGAACAATTATAAATTGAAGAGCACTTTATTATAAGGCAAATGTGCCAAGTCGAAGCGCACCGGCCGGCCGGCCTGTTTTGATGTCCGAAACTTTTATTTTTCGTTTTCTTGCTGAGACGTCATCGGGTGGGTGTTGCTGATGTTTGGTAGTAGGTATGTAATAAATTGTAAATTTAGACTTTGTGGAGAATTCAGAGTAAATATATAGTTTTGTTGATAATACAAAACAAAATGCAAATATTCCGTGAAGTCAATTGATGTCCGTATATAATGTTCATATCCTGACATGATTTGGAGTGGCTTTCCCAAAAATAATTCAAAATTATTGTTTTTTAATGACGGGTTAGGGCTAACCGCGTGTCTTATGCCAAATACAAAACATATTTAGGAACAGGGTGTTATAGTTTATAGTTTTTTTTTACAAAATAGATTGGCTCTGGGCTCTGGGGACGTAACTATCAAAACTGTAATCAGTGGCGTATTTAGAAAATTCTCAAAGGGGGGGCACAGAGTACGGGGCTAATTTGTTACATAAAGTTTTGGTGTGGAGATACTCGAGAGCAGCTACATAGGAAAAACATTGGCAAGACTTAGGGATCGTTGATCCTTGATTAAAGGCGAAACTCAAGGAAACCTTAAGTTTTCAATAGACTTGAAATATAATATTTCAAGGTAGGTGGGTAGCTACCTTGACTTCAAGTGAGGTTGACTATAGAAAATTACAAGGTCTGCTTCAGTTTCTCCTTAAATCAAGGATGCATTGACTCGTGAATATAAGTGATTTCTATGAAAAAGTATGGAAAATGACATTTATTTTAATTTCGGCATCCTTGAGTTAAGGTATGTTTATAAATACGAAAGTCCTTTGCATGACAGATCTTAGAATAACACTCACTCTGCTTTTGGCTTTTCCTGAACCAAAATACGGAGAGGGCCTAAAAAAAGTTTGCGTTGTGTAGTTCGAAGGAGCCTGAAGCCGAAAAGGAATTTTAAGAATATGTACTTAATTGGCTATGGAATTAATGCAATGACCAAAGAGACAGTTTCCATATGACAAAACGGATTCCAGGCGGAACACTTTTCTTTGGAAGAGAAATTTCATACATCGTCCGAAATTCTGCCAAATTTCGGTCAAATTCCGCCAAAAAGTGGTTCTGCTTACTTTTGAAAGAAACACAGATGAAAAGCTGATACAACAAATTTTGGCTGACATTGTGGTCTTGAATTCCATGGCAAGTTTAAGCGAATTTGAATGCAAAATTAGGATTTACTGAAAAATAGGCCTTTGTATGTTTTGTGAAAAATCTAGTAACAGATTCCGTAAAATCGTAACAAGCGCCGAATAATATTTTACAAGTACAATCCAAAATACTACACGGTTGTAAATTTTGGTTTAAACCCGGAGTAAATTTTATAAATAAAATAGTATTAACTCCTATCTATTCCAAAACTTGAATCAAATTTAATCCTTTCAACTTATAATTTTAGTTTATTCAAAAATTATATTAATTATAACCGCTACAGAATAAAACAATCCAAATACCCTTTTAATATTATACATTTTACACCGTTCGGGATAAATTGCATTGAATGTTGTTATATAAAAGGGTAGACTCAATCCTACTATGTTATAAAATCTACACTATCAACGCAAGAAACCCATTAAGCCTAGAAATCTATTGATGTGTAGTCTGTCTGGTTCAGTGAGCAGCGCGCTTGCCTACAAATCACAGAATTGTGGATTCGAAGCCGACTGCACTCGTATTACAATTTTTATTTTTTGGAGCGGTTTGTATAAATTTGCCTATCAATTTTATACTATGGAAGAGTAAAATTTTTATCAAGAAAACTCATACTTTTTATATAGTTCAATTATACTTTTGATAAAGTTTTTACATGGAAATGTATGAATATATTTTTTTATAAAAATTACACCAAAATTTTCAACCGTGTAGGAACTATCCGTGGCATAGAGGGAAGTGATCAATCGATTAATTAAAATGAAGCAACAATAGTAAGCAGGAAGGTATGATTGTTTGTTATTTCCATATGTACTATACTTGCTTCAAATCTATAGTATCTGCAATACCTTTTAAAACGAGTCCTAAATCAATCGCGAAATAGAAATGAGATGGAATGGCTACGATGATGTTTACTTCGTGAAAATTGAAGCATTGAAGAAAGTACCCCAGGCAGGGCACCACAGACACCGAACCGTAGTAATTCGAAAATGTGTGCAAAATGATTTCCCACCAAAACATTTCAATTTTTAGCATTTTAAGCCCCGGATAGAGTTCAAGCGGAATGAAAATGAAACGGTAATGGACCGGCATAAAAACCGTGGTGAATTTAAAATTTTAGCTTCGAAAATTGCTACAAAGGTGGTTTACGTCCTAAATCATCTTAAAAATAACTAAAAAAATAATTTCCCCCTTGTCCGAATGCATTTTCAACGCGAAAATGAGTCGACTCTGTAGCATATTCTCCGTCGGGCGTGGTGAGTTTTGCAAACGTCAAACCGATTCACTGTCCACGACGAGTTCATCGTGGAAATTATCTAATGACCGGGGAATCGAAAGATAACACATAAAATGGCAGAGACAAATTGTGAAACCATTCTCGGATTTTAGTTTATGGAATTCCCCAGCATTTACCACATATTCCACGACAGTATGTATACATTTTCATTGATAAAATCGCCGCGGACAAAAATTTCATTTTCATTCCGCCCGAGGTCTATTCAGGCCTTTAAGAGAAAGAGAAGCATGTGGTTTAAAGACCTTTACAGTAGCCCAACACGAATTTACGGCCAAATGAAAATACACAAGCCCGATCGAAAAATCAGACCGATTGTTTCAAATATTTATCAATTCAGCGGCTTCCAAAACATCGATACCGCAACAACATCTCCTCAAATTAAATCAACATAAGATGGAGTCACTTCACACATGACCAGACTTTCAATAGCAGTCCTTGTTTCCGAACAGATTCATGTCGAGATTGGCAACGTTTCATGACCACCTCGTTGCCTCGACATAATCATAGCTTGTACTTATTCTCTGAGAGTTCTTGTTCTTGAAACCACGCGTCTATGAAAATAAGCCAAACCCGTTAAAAAAACGGAAAGGGTTCATCAACGAGGAGATCTGGCGAATTGAGAAGATGATGTGATAATAATGTTTCGAAAAAGATTTACAAAGTTTAGTAATGGAAACCCTCAAAACAAAAAGGGAACATTTGGTACTGCATTTTTTAGTATGGTGTGAAAAAAGTTTGATGTGCTCACAGTAAATAAATACGCCACTGACTGTAATGATGCACACTCTTTCAATTCGGTTGCACATTTTCCTCAGAAAGTGTTCAGAATGTGTTCTAAAATTCATTTTACTTTCGAATGTGTTTTTTCATTGTGCATCGTTTTAGAAATCATGAACCTCAATAAATAGAATTAGCCATTGGCGTCATATTTGACGGGAAAACTTCATAGAAAAAAAGGGGTTTTCGTGTTCTGTGTTTTTTTTTTTCAGAAACTCCAATTTTACATAAGGGACATTTTGATCTTATTTGGGGCTATCGAATAATGAATTTAATAATGAAATAAACCTAGGGTTACAAAAGTTTTTTTTTTTTGTTTTCGGTGTTTTTACCGATAACCTTAAGAAATCGATAATAAGTGCGTTTTTTTGGGTTATCCCGTGTAGGTTTGGGTAACGAAACTACAAATAAAAAATGACAGCTACACGGGATGACTCAAAAAAACCTATTTCATTGATTTTATTCAGTAAAATTCATTAGGCGCTATTTTTTCTGTGGAATTCTACGTTATAGGTATAGTTATCAATTCGTTGATTCGCGCAATTTTCTACATAAAAGAAGTACTAACATCATAATTTCACGTGAAATCCATGCAAGTACTGTCAAATTTTTGATGGTCGTGAAATGGAATTTACTGTTGCAGTGAGTTGCAGTTGAACTTTATTTCACAGTGAATAGGTGTCATCGAATATAAATCAGGCCGCGAGTCCACATTTATTTATTAAAAATTTGTTAAAAAAAGGTAAGTCTTAAGGGCACATTTTTCAAGGGAGACATAAATGGAAGTGTTTTGCTCGGTAAATATAGTACTTACCTAAAGCTGTTAAAAAACTTGCACGAGGCGATAATAGCTTGCATCTTGGAATCCAGTTTTTCGGACAACACTTTATGCTCAAACCATATAATTTATTCTCGTGCGAATATAATGTCCTTACATTTATTTTCGTCCGAACGATGAATAGGAAGAATCGAATATTCGATTGCTTGGATTTATAAGATCTGACTTTAGGGTCGAATCACCGAGAGTTAACAGACTACGCACAACGCAGAAATTGTTGAAGCATTATATCTCATCATAAGATAAGGCAAAGTAGTATACAAATAAGAGAGCTAAATTACATTTTCACTCTGCCAACTATGATATCTGCAATTCTCCACTTTCGTGTGAGTTGTGAATGCTAATATTTGCGCGAGAAAGCAAGTTTCAGAAATTTGCCGCCCCTTGAAATCTGCCGCCCCGGGCAGCTGCCCGGGTTGCCCATATGAAAAATCCGGCCCTGCCTAGCAGTCGGGTGAAGAGAGTATTTTTGGACTTGCTGCCTTAGGTTGAGACCTTGGGCCTTCACGGCCAAACTGTTCTCGTCCTGTCTTCGCGACAGTTCGCTTCAAACTCTAGTCCATGCAGTCAGGGCTAAATAAAAGAAAAGTTTTCTTCGAACGCAAGGAAGAAGAATCGATGAAACCTGCTTGCTTGATTTACAAAAGCTAGAATCCAAAACATTCCTATTTCTGGACCAACAATTAAAGCCAAGTCAATAATACTGGACTTTCTGCGTCCAATGGATAGTTGGAGAAGTAGAGTAAACGGCACAATGTAGCCCTTAAATGTATAACTGGCAAAGCTTCGGATGTGTCGACAGTAGACGTCGATCAGTTCAGAGCAAAATAACCCTCCATATTACATGGGTACAAGCGTGAAGACATTTACAAAACTGATAAGAGTGACCCTTTATAGGGTTTTTTAGAATTTTTTTTTTTTCAAAAAACCCTTACGAAATCGATTTTGTCTGTCCGTCCGCCTGTCCGTCTGTCCGTCCGTCTGTTCACTAAATAACTCGCGAACGGCTCAACCGATTGTCATGAAATTTGGTAGGAATGTGTAGAATGGTTACAGTCTTTGGCACATATACCTCAGAAGTTGGTAGGAAGAAGATAACAGGGTGTCCCGAACGTTTGAAAAAACTCGACTTTTTTAGTTTTTATCGGAGATTGACATATGGGCATTTAAATTAAAGAACTAAACGAGTACATTTCACATCAGTTAAAATTTTCCAGTTTCGAGTAACGGTAAAAAAGTTATTGCCGTTCAAAGTTAACCTCCCTTTTCGACCTCCGTTTTTCTAAACCGTTATAGGGATCGATATGAAACTTTGCACAAAGATTGGTCAGTATGGCCTTATATACTATATATATATTATATATATTATACGTTAAATATTAAGACTGTTGACTTTTGCTAAGGAAAAGCAAATAACAGTAAATTTGAATTCGATCGTGTGTAGCCCCGTTTAGGTTTCCAAATATGAAAATTCTGCTAAGGATTTTTAGAAAATTACATAGGAAATATGTCTACGAATTTTCATTCGAATATCTGTATCCAAACCGGAAATATAGCCAAGTTGGTATTTAGTAAGGGCCTTTCGCAATGCAAGGGAAGCCTCTTAAGCATTTCTTCAATGCAAATCTTTTAACTTGATGAAACAATGAACATGAAATTTGGTGGATATGCATAGAATGGTAATAGTGTTTGCCACAAATATTTTTGAAGTTTGTAGGACCAAGTTAACAGGGTGTCCCTGAATAGCTGCAAAAGTATACTTGTCCAATACTCATAGGAAAGCATGGGCTCTTATGTCAGGGGACACAATGGAATCATTTCATATAAGTTGCTTTTCCTTTATGAAAAAAAGAGTAACAGTAGTTTTACAGCCAATAATTCAGTTCATATATAAAGCCAAGCCGGCCTTACGTTTGCCTGAGTTTCTTTTTGCTCAAAGGCCATCAGAAATCTTAAATCGAAAAATGCCTGTACATTTGCCTTGGAGTACCTACTTTTATACAAACTGGGTAAATAGTAAATCTATTTTTGGATTGGTCTAATTAAAGGTGGAGCAGAATGAAAGGCGCTAACCTTTCATTCTGGAACGCGTTTATTTAGACCAATCCAAAAATAGATTTACAGGAAGCATTCCATTAATGCTGTGCACAATTCTTATCTATTGCTTGTAAAATATATGTACAAAAAATATTCACTATGCATCAACATTATAAAAAACCCTCGTATTGCGGGCGCAGCCCTCTGTACGCCGGTATTTTTTCATTGAAGTCGGAAAAATGTGCTGGGGGTGAACTATTTAAAGAAAGGCTGACAATTTTATTTTGTGTTAACATGGCAAGCGAAAAAGAGATGCTTCTGGTGATCGGTATGGCAGCGCATTCTCGAGCTTTCAGGAACCTTCGCCTCCAAGATTTGCTAGTCAATTGGAAGTCGCATCGGAAAGTGTGGACGACGCTTTCCGAATGGATACAACCATTTTACAGTAAAATGAGAACACACAAAACAGAAAAGTTCTTTTATTCCTTGACAATGCTGCGTCCTACCCGAGAGAATTAAGTTTGACAAATGTCACCAACGTGTTTTTTTGCCAGTTAATACAACAACCGTGTGTCATCCCTTGGATCAGGGAGTAATCCAAAACTTTATGGTACACTACCGACGATTAATCCTGTGAACATCATTTCAAAAATTGACACAGCAACGTCAGCTTCATATCTAGCAAAAATGATCAATGTTCTTGAAGCTTTGTACTTCATCAAAACCTCTTGGCACAAGGTTAACGCAAGCTTCATAAAAAAAACAGCTTTACAAAGGCAGCATTCTCGCAAACAAACCAGACTCTTTTGGAATTTGACCCCGAAGACGACATACTACCTTATTCGGTTTTCAAAATGTGTTCGGCAGTGCAAACAATCAAATTCTGGGGGAATTTTGGACTATCGATAGGACGGTCCATGCTGAATATCATAAAATTGAAACTCGTTATGAAGGTTCAATAGACATTGTGGACGTAAGCGATGGCGACAATGATGACGAGGACACTCAAGAAACACATCCAATCAAATCTTATGCAGATGATTATGTGACGTTTTGATTTTTAAAAATTATGAAAATCAGATACATATTTTTTTCTTCCGAGTAAATATTGTTTTTCTTCCATACATACTCTGTACCTACTACTATAAAATATGTAAAATGAATATAAAAACCCGTTTTTATACCAATAATAATAAATATGAAGTACCTACATAGTATTATTTTAATGCTTTTTACATTTTAATAAAGCTTTTATACACTTACATAGAATTTTGTGCGATACCTCTTACAAGCGGACACCTCCCATAAGCGGACAAAAATACTGTCACCATGAAAGACCGGCTATGAGAGGTTTCACTGTATATACCACTGGAAACAACTTTTGTTAAGAACAGAAGTGGGGTATATTGTCATACTAACCAGTTTTATCAACCGGCTAGTATGACCCCCGAAATTATCACCGTTTAAGGCAATTCACATTGTCAGATGGTTTCGTCCGTTGGCATGCCGACTCATCAGGAGCTACCTTTGAGACATGCCAAAAAGTATAGCTCGACCATTACAATGTGTTGTACATTCAATCCCGTTCGATGAAATGCACAACAATTTTATTTGCGTTTGCACTTTTATAGTGTCAAGTCGGCTATTACGCCAGTAAAACTTTACAAGAAAAAAGGCCTAACCTCGAAATAAATGGAATACTACCGTTCTTTCACTTATCTGTTTTAGAGTATTACTGGCTATATAAATCCAGATTTGTAACCCTGGGGACCCTGTGCTAATTTTTTGGCGAGCGAAAAAAACATTTTTTGCTCTTGTTTTATATTTTCAACAATATTTTTTAAATACATTTAAATTTTTTCTTGGATAAGAACTGTGTGCGGCATTTTGAAAGTAGACAGAATTTTCAATCCAATGATATAAGCAATATAAGCAATTTTATAGGTCAAATATTGACGGAATTACAGGTTTATAAAAATAGGGTATTTTTTACCAAAAAATTGCGAAGTAAATGTCATTTCGGCAAACAACATAAGCTTAGAATTCGCCTTTTTTTTGTGAAAAACACCCAATTTTTGAAAACCTGTATTTCCGTCAATATTTAACCTCCAAAAGTGGTTACGATATCATTGGATCGGAAATTTTGTCTACTTTCAAAATACCGACCATCGTTTGTTTTCATGATAATTGTTGGAAATGTAAAAAATAGAGCAAAAAAACGGCTCTTTTTCGCTCGCCAACAAATTAGCACAGGGTCCCCAGGGTTGCAAATCTAGATTTATATAGCCAGTATTACTGTAAAACAGATAAGCGAAAGAACGCTAGTATTCCATTTATTCCGAAGTTAATGTCGATTTTGACTGGCCTATATGTCAATGCGAATTATGTTTCTACATAAATACCCCAGGAAAATTGTCATTTCACTTCGGAAAAATTAGGGGAAAGCTGAATTTTTGCATGAGCCTTCCTTTCGAGGTCTTAAACAAGACCCTAAAAGTCCCCGTTTCTACGAGTGCCGCTAGCGGTGCTACAGAGGGTCAAAGACCCTCGAAAACAGGTTTTTCTGAATATCTCGATAACGGTAGCGGTAACAAAACAGTGGTGTATGTCAAATTTGAAGCTCTTGTGCTTTTTCAATAAACGATGGAAATACCGAATACGTTCGGGTACTCTTAACGGTGCCAGGAGGTCTAACGGTATTTTTAACAATACTTCACGAAAATCTCTATAACGTAACTCATACTAAAAACTTTTGTATGGAAAATTTGTAGTCTATGGAGTTTTGAATATCAATAGTGCAGCCTTAAGGGCACTATGGGGGTTCAAACCTTAAAAAAGGTGTGTTTTGGGTTTTTCTTGAATAACGCCAAGACGGGGAAGCGTGCTCTATGGTCTTCTAGCAGAAATTTGTAGCTTCTGTGGCTGTTAGCAAGACGCCAAAAGTCCTCAAAAATGGGAGCCTCCTGACGAAGTTATGAGGGTCCAAGCAGCTTTTGGGGAATATCTCTATAACGATAACGTGCACCGAAAACTGTTATACATCGAATTTGTAGCTTATACAACGCTCAACTAAATATCTGAATATCAGATCGATGCGTGCAATGCTATAAGGGTCCCAACCGTCCAATAGCGGTATTTTTCGGTTTATCGTGAATTTCTTCATAACGAGAACGTATTCGGGAGAGAAACCTGTAACAATTTGTTGCTTCTGTAACCTCAACTTAAAATACCAAAACAATTCATCTATGCGGGCACCCTAAGGAAGCTATGAGGGGTCAAAGTTTAACAAAAAACCGCTTCTCGGAAATTTTTTAATAACGGTAACCTCTTGAGAGAACCAATCTGAGATAAATTTGTAGCTCCTGTGGCTGTTAGTAAGGGGCCAAAAGTTCCCAACGATGGAAGCCCCCCTAGAGACGTTGTGAGGGTCCAAACATCCAAAAATGCAGTTTTTTTTGGAAGTATCTCTATAACGGTAATGTACAACTCTTATATGGCGAATTTGTAGCTTATACAACGCTCAATTAAATATCCGAATTTCAGATTGATACCTGCAATACTAAGGGCGCTATGAGGGTCCGAACCGCATAATAACGGTATTTTCCGTTGTTTTCGTGAATTTCTTCATAACGGAACCGTGTTCGGGATTTACGCCTGTATCAATTTGTTGCTTCTGTAACTTCAAATTAAAATGCCAAAACAACTCATTTATGGGAACACCCCCAAGGGAGCTATGAGGGGTCGAAATTAAACAAAAAACCGTTTCTCGAAATTTTTTAATAACGACAACCTCTAGGTAACCCATCTAAGGCAAATTTGTAGCTCGTATGGCTGTTAGTATGACGTCAAAAGGCCAAAACGATTGGAACCCCGCTAGGGAAGGTCCAAACATCCAAATAAGCAGTTTTTTGGGAGTATCTCTACGACGGTATATTTTTGTATAAATTTATTTTTATATGACTTCAATGAATACTTAAATTCTAATAATGTATTTAGAGTGACCGAAAACCTGTCATTTGGGGCTATTTTCAGGTAATATTGCCGGTTGTCATATGAAATTACAAATAGTGCACTGTGAACACTTTTCAGTGATTTTTGAAAACGTACGGCGAAATCAATCGGTTTTCGTCCACTCCGAACATAATATAATTCGAGTATATGTAGACGGTGAATGATTTAACTATGGTTTTTTCAATTTACACATATTATTCGCAAACTGGATGACTCTGTGCTTTATTGTTAAATGCCGTTCGAAAGCTTAGGAAATGCGCCAACTTTTGTCAACTTTGCAGATTTGCCAATTCAATGTACCGTTACGAAACTTGGGTTTAATTTTGACATTAAAAGTTGAAATTAAAATTTCTGTAAAATTCAAAACATCGTATCTCGGAAGATAGGAAACTCTTCGCATTGTTCGATATGTCCTTTTATTGGACATTTTTTGTACTTTCGGAAAAATATGAAAAACATTAATTGGCGTAAACTGCAAGCTAGAAAATAGGAGTTTTTCGAAAAAATTCTTGGGTTTTTACAAGAATCACAAAAAATTCGATTACTCCGTAACAGTTAAAGCTAGAGAAATAATTTCGGTGACATTTTTCCTAGAACATCCTATAGAGTCTACCGTAGGTCTATGGCTAACCAGCGGCGGGACATCCTGTATAGTTATACATTTTACTATAAAGTAGCAAATCCTTCAAAGTAACTAAGAAATTAAACGTCTACGGTTTGGCACTAAAAAATATGACTTCAGAGTTTCTCACTATGGCCGTGTTTTTTAATTAGCTAACCTACACTATCCGGGGTAATTTTCATACAAACGCTAACCTGTGACTTTATTCAGGTTAGAAATAATATTGCTATCCAGATTTAATGAGCTTTCCAAAACTCGCCTAAATGTATGCAATCTCAATTATTTTCTAGTACGTTTTCCAATGACTAGCAAAAATTAAATTTTGAAATGAAAAGCTCTAAGGTATAGTTTACATGCAACACACAAGTGTGTGCAAAAAATATAGTTTTTGTTTGTAAATTCATGTTAAAAATGTTGTTCGTCGAATTCTTATTCTAACAAAATTATGATTCCTACATAAAAATATGTTTTCATTAAAAAAATTACATGTTAACTTTTGCGTATGTAAAGTGAAAACGGGGCTTTAATATTTTTGAGCAATGTTTTGAAATTAATGGCAATGCCTACGTGACAATTTGAAATTTAAACTGGATGCTACCCACGATAGTTTTTTTTTGCGCGTCTGGGTTAGCAAACCTGCCCCCGATGTAAAAAAAACACGGCCTATGTAGTAGCAAAGTGGGGTACCGAAACGGTACCATACTTCTGCACTAGTCGATTATGTAGTAGCAACATTTTATTCACTACAAAGTTCCAACTATCGCCTTTGTGGAACGTCCCAAAAGCTACTTTGCAGGATTTGTTAGAATGAAGTTAAAATTTTTGTGTCAAAAAACGTAACCGAAACTTAATAAAGTGGCAGAACCAAAAGCATTCGTATTCGGTACTTAAAATGCTGCTTGGTTAATTTAATTCCAAAAGTTTTGTTTTCAGTTACATTATGTTCTACATTGGATGTAGCATTATAAAAGTTTCATTCTGTTTTAAAGACGTCTTTCCAGCTGAACAAAAACAGATTTATATTAAATCCCAACATGGATCCTGTTACGTTTGATGCGAGACTTAACCTGAACTGGGACGAAAGAAGACGCACTCTTGTTGGCTGACTCAAAGCAACTGATTTTATTTCTCTTCTCCTAAAACTAACATACATACATATTTACAATGATTATATATAACATCTCCTTCCTTTAAAGTAATTCGTATGAATTCAAAATTTATATAATTCAAAAGGATTTAATTCAAAATTTGCAAAATGTAGTGAAGCTTGGAATCTAAGTTAAGGTTTGTACCAGTCTGGTTGATTACGGATTCGGGCACTTCGTCTGAGTATAACATCGCCATCAAAAGATTGCTGGATATTTCTGATCGATTTGTTACCATTTTCCTCTTCGTTATTTGAATGTGGGTATAGCATCCTCCAAGTTGATGCTGGGTTAGATTCTTGACATACCGATGCAGACCGATGCTTAATTTGATTTTGATGACGTCGAACACATCCTGTTGAGGTTTTTGCTTCGTATACCATATTACCCAAACGTTTCTCGATGACAGCTTCAATCCACTTAGGACCTCGACCATAGTTTTTTACATAAACAGTTTCGCTAGGTGAAAATTTGCCAGTGCTCGCAGTTGCCGTATAAGTCAAATTGGAAGACATCGGAGTTGGATTGAGTAACTTTAACAAGGTTCGCGGAGCGCGGCCATGTAGCAATTCGGCAGGCGATTTTCCGTCCGAATTTGGAATGGCCCTGAAGGAAGACAAATACTTGACTACTGCTGAGTTGAGCGATAGACCATCATCAATATTCTTCTTAACAGAAGTTTTAAAAGTACGCACTAATCTTTCAGCAAGCCCATTCGATGCAGGGTGAAATGGTGCCGTTCGTATGTGTTTAATACCATTATTAGTACAGAATTCGGAAAATTGTTCGGACGTAAATTGAGGGCCATTGTCACTGACGAGTGATTCAGGTAAACCCTCTAGAGAAAAAATTGAGGACAAAGATGATATTGTGTCGGCGGTGGTTGTCTTGGAGAGCTGTGCCACAAACGGAAACTGTGAAAATGCATCCACAACTATGAGCCACATTGAGTTGAAGATAGGTCCAGCGTAATCCATATGCACTCGTTGCCAGGGACGTTCTGCCTTAGGCCATTCCTGATATTGCTTGTTCGGACTAGCACCTGCTATTTGGCAGACGGTACACTGTGCAGCTAACTTCCCAATGTCTTCGTCAATTGTATACCACCAGCAGTGTTGCCTTGCCATGTCAATAAACATTTTTTGTCTATTCAGTTTGGTTGACTAAGTATACTCAAAATCGAATCAATTTGCGAAACGCTGTTATTTAGAACTCGTGTAGCCTCAACTTTTTTGACTTGACGTTTGTTGTTGATGTTGCTGTTGTCCTTAATCTTGCTCATTGTTCTCTCTGTTGCTTCGAAAGTGTCGGTAATTTGCATTACTTCAGTTAGCGATGGATTTGACTTTTGAAGTGCTGTTGCTCTGAAATTGTCGTGAGGTGTGTAGACAACGATTTTATCGCGGATCATTTCATCTGGGTAATCGTGAGAGCACTTTTGGTCTCCGCACACAAATTTACACTCACGAGCAATTCGTCTCAAATCTGCGATCCACTCTCGATATGTTTGTGTTGAACCCATTGTTGCCTTATGGAACTCGTGTCGAGCAGCTATGATATGCAGTTTTGATTGGAAATATTCCGTTAAACTTTTCGTTAGCTCATCAAAAGTCTTGCTTTCTATTCCTGTACTGCCGAATATGCTTCGCAGAATCTCATATGTTTTTGTGCCTATCCAGGTCAGCAAAAATGCTTTTTTCTTGTCACCTGTTACGGAATATGCGGTGAAATGTTAGTGGAGTTGCTCCAAGTACGAGTCCCACTTGTGTATCTGCTTATTGAAAGATTGAAAACTTGGTACACCAACATTTTTTGTTTCCACCACGGTTTGTCCGCCCAGTAATTGACTGAAAAATTTACGTTGGTCCTCCAGCATACGTTTGGTGCTTTCTTGCTGTTGGGTTAACAGTCGTTGCAGCGCTTCTTCGTCCATGGTGATGGCCCGAATAAAACTTTCGCACTATAGGGATTTAAGCCCGCACAATATAAAGAAAACGCGTTACCCGTTTTATCCTCGTCGCCAATTGTTACGTTTGATGCGAGACTTAACCTGAACCGGGACGAAAGAAGACGCGCTCTTGTTGGCTGACTCAAAGCAACTGATTTTATTTCTCTTCTCCTAAAACTAACATACATACATATTTACAATGATTATATATAACAGATCCGTCACAGTATGTACGGTGCTTTATATGCAGAGAACCTTTAATTTCGCGAAACTGTAGATTTGCAGATTGAAATTATGATGCCGTATTTTTCTCCGTAAAAATTAATAGTTGAGCCTATACTTTTAGCCACCCGTCCCATTCAATTTCATGGCAGTTCTAAACGTGCCTACATCACATTTATGTTCGAAAAAAAAAAATTTCTACAAATAATACGCAAAAAGATTTATATCACAAGTGATCAAATTTTCCAAAATCACCCTCATAATGAAAACATATCGTGTCTTCACCCGAACCATCGTCATCAACTCGTACAGGCTTTTCCCCAAACAGCAATCACATTTCACCATGTTTTCCCAAAACACATGCGGTGTATCAATCAAAACCCGCGCCGTATGCCCTGCCCTATTTAATCGCATCAAAACTTTAAAAAGAAGCGACCGTATAAACATACTCGTAGTTTACCGTGACCCACCAAAATTGGCTGAGAACAGCATACTTACCGCAACGAAACCTAATTTTATCAAAACCCATTTGAAAGGTATATCTCTCTTCTTAATGAAGGACATTAAAAGTAACGGCCCTACTCACATCCAAAAAAAAAAAAAGACAGACAACTTACACACCACAGCGGCAAAGCCCACTGACCTTAAACGCATTTTAGTGTACCATGCACAATTGTGTGAATAAATGAAGCATGCTAATTTACATTTAGTTTAAGTCGTGGCACGGTGGTAACCACACGCAACTTGTATCGGAAGAAGAACACCTAAAGGTGAATTCATATCTTCTGCCGGCCTGTGATAGTTGCATGCTATTAGAAAATGATAATCGTACAAAAGTACATAGATTTGAAGTCCAGAGAATCCCCCGGGAGATGATTGCGCAATGTGTTCTTAATGTTGTACATTTTCAGTATCGTTTCCATCATTTCAGAGAAAAATGTGTATGTTGACGCGGTAATGTAAGCGCCACACGGTTGGAGTATTGTTTTGAAATAGACGTGTTGCCAAAATTATTGATTTAAAAATGTAATTTTAGTTATTATTATCTTCCAAAATCTTAATGGCACTGTTCTATTTTTAAAATAACTTTTTTTTTATTTTTATCCTTTCAGAAAACGCATAGCGAGCAACCTTATGTGACCATCTGTACAAATTCAAAGTAAGTTCAGAGTAACGAAATTAACATATTTGAAAATGATCACTATCACTCAAAGTAAAATGCTCTCTCCCTTTTATCGATGAAAATTAAAAAAAAAAAAACAAAGACTTGCGCCAGGAACCCTTTTAAAATCGAAAGACTCAAACGAGTAACCTCTTTTTTTTTTTTATTCAAAAAGTTTATCAAATAAATGGCAATTAAACGAACGCAAAGAAAATATGTTTATTCAATTCCTTCAAGTCGATCAGTTAACAGTGGCTCAAAATGAAAAGGAGCGGTAACTCATGATTTTCTTATCCATCGCCTGTGTACTCATGTACTTCACTGCCTTCTTGAGGGCTATACAAAACAAGTACACTTGAGAAACATAAGTAACTCGCTCAAGATCGAATCCAAATATGTTTCTGGCCATAATCATCTAGAATGATAATTGCTTACATCGTGTAACAGTAGCACACAGTGCTTGTACGGTATACCTTCGAAAGAAGGAAGATATTGCGCCCGTACCATGCATGCACATGCTGTTGCGTTGATGAGGATGCACGTTGCCAATGCACACGGTTATTGTAATCAATCTCGACTATGATCTATCTTTTTCAAGTTCAACCGTGACTATTATGGAATTGAGGCGCATAATGAATCCAAACGGACACTGACCATGCAGTACTGTATCCAGCGGATGGATTATCGTTTATTATCATCATCATCATGAGAGTAGCCGGCGAAGTGACCTATTCATCGCAATGCAAGCCGCTGTCTATAAAATCCCATTATGATTCATCGCACTTCCCGTCCCTATAATATTCGGTGCTGTTCATACTATCATCGCACAGAATAATGAGCCAACTTTACACAAAAGACTGGATGATAGTATCTGAAGCGTGTCGTATAGTTCTTTCGTTTAATTAAACAACATGCAAAAATTCTGTAAGACTTTTCACTTCTGCGCCCGCCGAAGTGAATGTGACTTGACACGATGCTTGCTTAGATTAGATAAATCAGTTGGTGTGCGCTTGATTGTCCATTAAGACTTTCTTCTAGACTCTCTATAGCGAGTCCTAACATTAGCGTAACGACCGCAGCAATGAGATGAAGACATTTTGATTCAAATCAAATTGTCAGGCCATCGAGCACAAGCAGTTTGCTTGTGTTCTGGTGAGTTAAAGCTCGACTACCACAAGTATTATTTACTAACCATAATGAGGCAAAGTATCAGCTAAAGAATGGCGTGGTATGGTCACAAATTTTCACCTTCTAATGGGCGAAAGAAAGTCGGTTTACTTACAATAGATGGGTATGGAGGTAAGCGCCATAGAACGACATAATGTGTGACAAAGAATAATAATCGTCGTAGCGTCGTTATTGTCGTGATTTATGGGAAGACAATTTTTTTATGGGCGTTAGATGTTTTGATATGGATATAAGATATTAGATTAAGCTGCACGGATGGATTCGGACATTTTGATGCATGCGCGAGATTATTGTCTTGCATGGGAGGAAGGTTGACCTAATTCTTGTTAATAATACGTTGAGAAAACTCATTTTAATATAATATTTTTTTTTATAGGCCGATAGTGTGGGTTTCTTGATATTATAAATGTAGGAAAACAAAATGATGTAAAATACCTTTACCTATATTGGAATGAAAAATGTGTCATTTTAATTTAATTCACTTCCACCATTGTAGGGAAATCGGTGTTGTATCTAAGTGGCGAAAAGTTATTGAGTTTGTTAACGAAAAAGCATATTTTTTTAAGTAATATACATTTTTGAATGGAAATTCATATTTAAAAATTTGTTGGAAGCTAAGGTACGGGTAAATTATTGTCAAATTTTATTCAAATGTGGTCTTTGTGTCTGAAGATGAATGCAAACGCGTTTCGTTTCTGCGTCCCCTATTGTTCTGTACCTGAAACTCCGAAATCGTCCTTATAAGCAGCACCTTGTCTAACATATCTTCACAAGATTTATACATGGGCGGGTTGATAATTAGTGGACAAGAAAGGACAAGAGTTGAAAAAGTTTTGGTAAATTTTTCAAACATAATCCTCTTTCAAGTCGATTCACTTTTCTGAAGGATAAATCAAACCTTTTCATGGCTATGGAAGTATTCAGATCTTAGAAATACAGCAAAATGGATGACGTCGAACTCAGCATTTAAATTGCACAGTGTGCGATCCAAGACTTATTGTTTGGGAGTCAAAAACGCACGGGACTAGGTCATTAAACCACTAGTCTCAACTCTACCAACTAAGCTGCGGTATTGTTATTATGGAAGGGCATTTTACCGAAGCCGTTAACTCCAACATTTGCATATAACACTTCTTCTATCATTGCATAAAAACGTGGCAAAACGCTTTTTGGACCATACGAACCTTTCTTCCTTCAGATTCCATGGTTTCGGCTACTAATTGGTGTCTGATTACTGCACTAGCCTTCCAACCTAAAAATGTGTTGAGAATTGAAACGCTCGGGTCGGATAACAAATGACAACTGATTATATTTCATGTGAATAGGATATGACATTTTAACCTTCAAGCGGGCGCGCACCATTTTGTGACATAACCGGGCGCGCGGCGGTAATTTACCGCCTTCGTCTTTTCCCCTCCATTTGCGCTCAACCGTACAACTTCCATTCTCATAATTATGGTTAATTGAAAGAAGAGCATGTCCCAAATTAGTTATCATCATAAAAACTATTATCTGGTGAACAATCAAACAAGTTTTGCAGTTTTAGCGAAGCACGTCACTTCAGTGATATTACACAGATCACACACATTTTGAACACAACTATATACCAAAATATACTCCGAACGTTTGATGACCGCTGGAAAGGTATGGAAGGTAAAATTTACCCAACATTTTATTGTATCGTATGTATAACAGTATGACTTGAGAATACATACTCCTCCCACTTCGGTCCGGCCAACGGGAGAAAAGCTTTGCGTGTTTATATGATCAGGGCGGTAAATTACCGCCCGCGCGCCCGCTTTAAGGTTAAGAGAAATGAAAACAGTATTGCCAGATAAACATTAATTCACAATACTCCACCTTAATCTGACAATTATTTAGTAATTAAATTAATTCAATTTAACAATTCAGTTCTTCAAAATGAAATAAATGACATTTAAGGCAAAATTTGAAATTATTTTAATCCTAACTTGCTGTTGATGAAATCATGTTTAACTGTTGGAACGGCCTTAGTCAACGCATCAGCCAGCATTTCGTTGGTAGCTATGTATGCCAATTCGATTTCGCCACTGTCCAATTTTTCACGGATGAATTTTGCCTTAATATCGATGTGCTTCGTTCTCGGTGAGAAGGTGTTATTGCGAGCGATATGCATAGCACCCTTGTTATCGCAATACAAGAGCATCTTCCTTGCGGCATGTGGTATCAATTCGCCCTCCAGTCGTTTCAACCAAATAGATTCCTGCATTGCAGCAACAATGGACATATATTCGGCTTCGGTGGATGATAAAGCCACAGTGCGCTGACGATGTGTGCACCATGAAACCGGGAGGGCCGGTTTTCATGTGCAATGAAAACGTAACCAGAGGTCGATCGTCTTTCATCAACGTCTCCACCCTAATCTGAATCGCAATATCCGATAAGTTCGGCTGCTCCTCTTTTGTACACAATACCATAGTCCATAGTACCTTTCAAATAGCGCATAACTCGCTTAACAGCGACCCAGTGCGCTTTGCCAGGATTCGACGAAAAACGGCTCAACATGTTGACATTATAGCAAAGGTCAGGACGGGTGTTTTGTGCGACAAAGAGCAAACTCCCAATCGCCTCCAAATACGGGATCTTCTTCATCTCTGCTTTTGCTTCTTCGGTATTGGCGTACATGTCCGTCGTCAGCTTTTGCGTTACATCAACAGGAGTAGCAATTGGATTGCAATCACTCATTCCAAACTTCTTCAGGATATCTGCAATGTATTGAGATTGATCGATTTTAATGTTACCTGCTTCTATGCTACGTCTCACACGCATCCCTAAAACTGATGACGCCTCGCCAATGTCCTTCATTTTGAAATTGTGGCACAACTCCTTCTTAATAATGGTGCGCATACCATCGTCGTTGGAAAATAGAAGAACATCGTCTACGTATATCGCGACGTAAACCATTTTCTCTCCTTGTACCCAGTAGTATAAACATTGGTCCACCTCACTGCGCTGAAGGCCGAGTCCAATTAAAACGTTGTTGATCTTTTTGTTCCAGACTCTACTCGACTGCTTCAGTCCATACAGAGATTTTAACAAGCGACATACTTTACCGGAACCATCTTCGAACCCTGGTGGCTGAGATACGTAAATTTCTTCCTGCAACTCTCCGTTTAAAATCGCAGCAACAACATCCATCTGGTGAACTGCTAAGTCGTACTTTACCGCTAGCGCCATCAAGAAGCGTATAGAGGAGTACCTGACCACAGGAGCGAAGGTTTCATTGAAGTATATCCCCTTCTTCTGCGAGAACCCTTTAACGACTAGTCTCGCTTTGTGCTGAGTTACCATTCCATAAGCATTCTTTTTGGTTTTAAAAACCCATTTGGATTGAATGACTTTCTTCCCAGGCGGCAGGTTGGAAAGCACCCACGTATTGTTCGCTCGAAGTGATGTTAATTCTTCTTGCATAGCCGTTTTCCACTTGATCGCTTGGGGACTCGTTAATGCTTCAGTTAAAGTCGTTGGGTCTGGAAACACAGCTGAATTCAACATCGCGTACTTCTTTTGCTGTAAACTTGCAATTCGCTCAGAGCGTCGAACTCCATCATCTGTGTCGTACTCAGAATCATCAGGCTGCTGTTTCTCATGTTCACTGCTTTCAGTGACTATCGGCAATTCCATGATAGCTTCTCCGTCCGAATTCGATACGTCACTGTTCGATTCGGGTTTAATATTCTTCTCGTCCGAAATTGAAATGTCGTTGACTAAAACAGTATCGTTGACCAAATCAGTGTCGTTGACTAATTCACTGTCACTATTGGGAACGAGATTTCTTTTATCGTTGTCGACATTGGTCGGCGGCGATTCGATGAATACAACGTCCCGACTAACCAAAAATTTATACGTTGACTTTTCATAGAGACGATAGCCTTTAGACTCACTACTATACCCAACAAAAATGCATTCCGTGGATTTCGAATCAAATTTTTTTCGTTTCGGTTTGGGAATATGAGCTAAAGCGGTGCATCCAAATACACGCAAATGTTTCAAATTTGGTTTAACACCTGACCACTTCGGGACATTTGTCATTGCCACGACACCGTACTCGATTCAAAAGGTATGCCGCAGTATTTGCTGCCTCTGCCCAGAATTTCTTACAAAGTCCCGAATCCAATAACATGCAACGTACGCGTTCGATTATAGTCCGGTTAATCCGTTCGGCGACACCGTTCTGTTCAGGCGAATATGGAACAGTCTTCTGATGCAAAATCCCGGATTTTTTTAAAAATTCACTAAACTGTTCATTCACGTATTCCGTGCCATTGTCTGAACGAAGTATTTTTATTTTCCGATCACATTGGTTTTCAACAAGTTTTTTGAAATTAATAAATTCGTTTAACACGTCGGATTTTCTTTTAATGGGCACTGTGAAAACTTTCCGAGAATAGTCGTCCACGAAAACAACAAGGAAACGATTACCGCTAAACGATTGTGTGTCGATGGGTCCTAATACATCAGTATGAATGATTTCTAATATGTAGGTTATTAGCGCGAGCACCTGCAAATTTACTCGGAGTACGGGTCTGTTTACCCTTAACACACACTGCACATTTATTAGATTGCTTATTTTCTTTAAAATTTAAGCCCACTGATGCAGTTTTAACTAGCTTTAAACTCTCATCACATATGTGTCCCATCCTTCGGTGCCAAATTTCGAAATTGTCCGACGCCACCATCGCCATCACTTCGGGTTCTTTCTCTCGCTCACAGTTTAGTTCATATAACCCGTTCACTAAATTCGCATTAGCCAACACACGATTTTCAGAATCCAAAATTCTACACGAATTGTTTTTGAATATAACTGTGTGTCTCATTTGAACAATTTTATGTACCGACAATAAGTTCGCGCACAAATTTGGGACGAAGTCCACGTCTGTCAATTTAGCATCCAGTTTAGCATTACCGACATGTAATTTTATTTTGGCACTTCCCGTACACTTCACATCCAGCTTTTCTTGATTGGCAACTACAATGTGTTTGTATTTAGCGCTCTTCTCGTTAAATAAAATACTCCGATCGTTCGTCATATGTGACGTTGCCCCCGAGTCGACAATCCATTTACTCGTTTTTTCGTTAGCCAAAAACGAAGTAAATAGGGAAATTTCGTTCGTGTGCTTCTTTTATTGGTGTTCGACTTGTTAGGACAGAATTTGCTTATGTGCCCCAGCTCTCCGCACGCATAGCAACGAACATGTTTCGAATTCCGTTTCGAATCCCGTTTTAAATCCTGTTTTATAATTGGCTTGCGATCCCGTTTTCGATATTTTTTCGACAATAGAGCACCCTCATTGAAATCCTCCTTATCAAATTTCACGTCTTGCAACAAAAGATTTTTTACGTTGTCCACGCTTATAGTCTCCTTTGAGTTTTCGACAGCTAAAACCAACGCTTGGTATTCGCTAGGCAGTCCAGCTAACATTAACGAAGCCACGAGCTCGTCACTTACATCCAAGCCAGCGTTGCGAACTTTTAACGATGTCATCACCATTTTGTTTATGCACTCTTGCGTAGATGGAAATTGACTCAATTTCAGCTGCACTAATCGATTTAACAGCTCAACTTTCCTCGTCAATCCACAATCCTCGTAAGCACTAATTAATGCATCCCATGCATCTTTCGCATGCGCGGCATTGGCTATATGGCCAAAGTTACTCGGCTCTACCATCAATGTGATTTCGGCCAATGCACGTTCATCGAACTGCAAATCCTTTTCCGTGGATGTCGTGGGTAACCCTTTCTGCGTCACAGACCAACATCCTTTCAGCACAAGATACGATTGCACGTGTCTCTTCCAGACATCGAAATTTTCGCGTCCGCGCAACTTTTCGAAAGGAAAACTCACACCGGTTGCCATTTTACTTTTTTACTCTAAGCGGGCATGCGGCCCATAACCTGTTGAGAATTGAAACGCTCGGGTCGGATAACAAATGACAACTGATTATATTTCATGTGAATAGGATATGACATTTTAGGAGAAATGAAAACAGTATTGCCAGATAAACATTAATTCACAATAAAATGTCTATCTCTCTATCCCTATTTTGGATAAGAGGAATTTACTCAAAATCGAAAACCTGAACGAGTAACCTAATCTCTCATCGAATCGTACAACGAATGAAATAGAAGTACAGTCAGACAGGAAACGTCTTTCTTCAAATCCTTCAAAAAGTTTTATGTTAAGAGAAAATTCAGAGGTTTGAACCAAAAGTAGTAACTCTAATGGGTGTCTGGTAGTGAATTTCCTCAACGAGCCCATTTCATTTTTCATTCACAGACAGTTCAAACGTGTCAGCCATTGTTTCCGGCAAAATTTTTAAAGTTAAATCTGCGCTTAAATCATTCAGATGTACGATGAGGGACTTTTCCAAAAAAATGTGCGCAGGACGCAGCTGCTCTTCTTTGCCTACCCATCAATCAACGCCGCTGGTCCCAACTAAGAAAAGAAAATTTCAGCTCTATCAAATTAGAATTTGAAATTAATAGGCCAGGTTCCCTATTCGGTAAATATTTTTTTGAACTACAGTCTAAGGCCGCGCGCAGACTAAAAGCGTATTGGAGCGTAGCGTAGCGTAAAACCTGTCGCCCAATACAAGCGTTGTATTGATTTTACGGTACGCTACGCTCCAATACGCCTTTAGTATGCGCACGGCCTAAAAAGCAGAAATTGGAGGCCATTTGAATCAAATCAGAATCACCAGTGAATGTCTAAACACGTGCAGGGTTCGTTAAATGGTGTAGACTGTAGATAGTCAATTTCGACTGTCCTTTCTTAAAATTTGGCTTTAAAAATATAAAAAATAACAGGCGTGACAGTCCATCCTTAGACCAAGTTCACAGATGTGTAAGTGACATCCAATTTCCAAGATCTTAACTGCTTTTTTGTTGAGGTGTTGAAATCAACAGCACGCTCAGCAATGTGTTATTTATCCCCATCATAGAGATCATAGTGCGTCACATGGATCGTGACCCTGTGCACTGACTACTCTAAAAATTGCCTAATAGTCCAGTCAAAATATCCCAATTCAGGCCTCCAAATAGAAAACACTTGAGTAAGGCTAGTTTTTGTTGTTTTTGAATCAGTGGACTCCCAGGAATATAAAACTGATTTTGCTAAAACAAATTTTGATCGGAGAGGTCCCAAAAAGGACAAAAATGATACTCTTTAATCCTTGACCAGAGGTCGGCATGCGGGGTACCATATCAAAGGGGACGTCGTGTACATTACATATGCAGTGTTTGTTTCCTGTTCCAAGGACCCTCAACGGAATAAATCGAGCTTAAATGGAAAATGTTCGTTTTTCCCGTGTATCTTTTCAAAGCTAAAACTACGAGAATAATTCAAGTTGTCACTACTTTTATCACTTTTCAGAATCTATATTAGCTGAAGATTCTGCCATTAGATTTGCCAAGAAAAAAATTATCGGAAAGCTCGGAAAAAGGAAATAAAAGGACACTAATTACACACTTTGATCGAACGTAGGCATGTGGGGTGTCATATCAAAGAGGACGTCGAGTGGATTGCATATCCCATGCTTGTTTTATGTTTCAAGGACACTAAATAAAATAATTCGGGCTTAAATGGAAAATTTCGGCTTTAGAAAGATACAGATGCGGTAAACACGAAGATTTTTCATTTGAGCCCAATTTTCTCCTTGAGAGTCCTTGGAACAAGTAACAAATGCCGGATATGGAATGTAATTGACATCCTCTTTGATATGACACGCATGCCCACGTTCGATCTGGACTATAACAATATTTTCGTGACCCCCCCTGGCCGAAATCCTGGCTACGTTCATGCATGGAAGAGATCAAAGCACGAACATAGGGTTGCGATGAATTCCTATGTATATAAAATAAATTTATGTAAAACTTGTTGACCCATTTCTCAACTCCAAGCTTCGAAGAACAAAAAGTTAAAATAATTCCGCGCAATATGGGTCCGCAATACCAAGCAAAGTTAAAACTTACAACAATTGGTATACTGCGGCAGATAGTATAAAGCCAGTATCCTACGGAAGAAAGATGGAGGTGGATTAGCTTTTAAAAACAGGCATTCATTCCTAAAAAACAAGTCCCTACAATATACATTAGACCTCGATATTAATGACGATGACGGCACAATTCAAATATCTTACGATGGCGTTAAATTTGTCAATATCAACGCTTGTCATCCCTGAATTCTGGAAAAAAGGCGAATCATCCCCCTCCTAAAACTCGGTGTAGACGCAAGTCTCGCCGAATACTACCGCTCAATCTCAATTTTATAGCCCATTCTAAACACTTTCGAAGCACTCATCCACCCCACCCTTGTCTCACATGCTGAGCTAGCTTCTCACCAGCATGACTTCAGGACTATGCACAGTACCACAACAGCTCTGGATCTGATCACCCATAACACCCACAAAGGTCTTAAACTGAAAAAGCACTTCGACAGAACCGTCCTAGTGGCTTCCGACCTATCGAAAGCTTTCCATACGGTTCTTCGCTTTAAGCTGTCGGCCGATCACCTAAATATGCATATTCCTGCAAAAAAGGTAATATGAATTGCCAACTATCTATTAGCTGGGAGGCAATCCTACACAGAGTTTCGAGGCAATTGTTCAAAGCATAGTATGTAGAATTATGCAGGGAGTTCCACAAGGAAGCGTACTCTCTCCTACATTGTTTAACAACTACCTCGCGAGAAACCCTACATGTCTGAATGTTATCGAACTGATTTCCTATGCAGACGATTTAAGAGGAGTGAATTAAATGATATGTGAGCTCTTGTAATTGACTACATGGTGTCTCAAAATCCGCAACCTAGTCATTTCACCGTCTGAATGTACTGCAACTTTTCTCACCGCCTGGACATAGGAATTTTTGGAGGAGCTTAAGATCCGTACTGGTAAGCCAACGTTGTTCCTACATATATACTAATTGTGGAAATCTTGACTTATCGTTCCATTCTATACACCAAATTAGGTGCTTGCCTGTAGTATTTTGGCATGGCTTACTAACTTACCAGCTCTATAGGAGCTACGCGAAAGTTTGTCTGCTGAAGGAGAAGAGCCTCCCTGCGGGAAAAATATCGAGTTATTCAATTTCGGAAATTTTTCAATATTTCTCCCGCAGGGGGCTCTTCTTCTCCAACAGACAAAGTTCCGCGTAGCTCCAATAGAGCTGGAATTTTTTCCAAGCCAAAATACTTCTGGTCATTTATAAAGCGATAGGCCGAGCAATCCTTGACTTAGCAGCACCGGTGTGGTCGCAAGTCGTTTGTGAAACAAACTGGAATTAGATTCAGCTATGTCAAATAGCTTCTCTACTTATCGCTACAGGTTGCCACCTATGATGTTATTCCAGGATCATCTACATCAGGAAACCAACAAGTTTATCAGTGCAAGAGAATAATATTCACCTGTCTCTTCAACATATATGGTCGGTTGATATCGAGAGGATCACCCAAATCATCATCTCACGGACAATACATGTCAGGTGCAGACTCAGAGACTCAGAAACAAGTCCAGAGATACAAAAAGGTCAGCAGATCGAATGGAAGAAGCTCAACTTAACTTAAGAAAGCACGCTGATAGGGTTTTAATTTTAGTTGGCGGAAAAATGAAATATGTACATATATGGTGCTCCAGCTGTTATTTTTTATATGACGAGTCGTTATCTGTACATATTCTACGTTTTTTCGTAAGTACCAATGGAAATGGTTTTCTTTCAAGTGATTAATTGTCGCCTCCAGTAGCCTTTCAAAGTATTTAAATGTTTACTTATATCGTAGCAAATCCTGAAAATACCTACAAGCCTCCATATCAGTAGCAACAAATAAGGAAGAAACATAACTAAATCCCCGTTCTAGTTGATTTAAATGGAAGTTTAATCAACATTTATAGCCAATTCAAAAGCAACATCTTCAAACAATATCCATCAATTAGCTTCCAATCCTAACATCTTATACGTTCCATCTTTCATTTTAGGCATTTTGTACAATCGGCTACAATGCGCTATCAAATAAAATCCTTTCATGCGAGCGCGTATAATATACTTTGCATGAAACAAAACGATTATGATTATATGCATGCATGCAATGCAATAATATGCTGGCCGCGAGTGCTACTCTAATCGTAAATTCTTCGTAAACTTCTTCACCGCATTACTGCGGTGCACGTACACAACATGCACGGTATCACTTTATTTTTGAAAAACGAAAGACTTCAGCCAGTAACCTCCTCATTTCATCTCGGATGCATTGAATATATGCATCTTTGGCGGCTCACACCATACTATATCGTGTGGGGACGGCAATGTTCGATCACTGCATTTGAAATGAATATATAGCTTTGTCGTAAATCCATGTAATTTAGACGCGATGTACGCCACAAACTTCATGTGCAAAACAAGAGTCTAATGATCATCAACCAATTGAAATGAGAGTATACGTGTACCATGAATGTACCGTGCGGCCCACCTTGATTGAGCGGCTTGAGCATCGTCTTGTCGTCATCATTCTCGTGGGGCGTAATAAATTTTTCGTGTATACCTAGCTCGCGCCAATCTAGATGCAATTTATCTCTATTTTGCGCGAAACAATGATGATGTTGTTGTTTGGTGGTTCGGTTGAACTTTCAACAGTCCAATTAATTAGTTCACTGAAGATGGTAATTTGATTTATTAAGATCTGAACAAGTTTCGATGCGCGCACACAACATGATAAATACGCAGTTGTAAATACATAAAGGCTAATGGATGCATTTGATTTCGCGCAAATGATGCACATCGCGCGATTGAAATGGCATCTTGGCTGGGCGAAGGATCGATTAATGGGCGGTTTTTATGACGACACTCACGGAATGCCGGTTGAAATTAACGATGAATAAAACTGAACTGGAGAAGTATTAAGTTGAACAGTTGCAGATTTCTGAGCAATTAGCAGAATGTGATGTATTTGTTTGAGAAAAAATTTAAGTGCAATTTGCGTTCGTTTGAAGTTGTTTTCATTTAATAAGAGTAATATAAACAATTTTATTATTATATTACCGCTAAACAAAAAAAAACTTACTTTGACTACGAAGGACCTCTTCTTAACAGTCAAGTTAACAGTCAATTAACCAAATAGCTATCAAATTTAATTGTGATTTTTTTCGCATTACTTTGCTTTATTAAGACCCTTGATTAAAGTTAACATTGGAAAACGTGGGCGCTTGAAATACTCATGGAAGATTTTCTGACAAGTCTTTGGAACTGCTTATAGTCTTGATAGCTTCTAGACTGTCAGTGAATATTGCTCTAAGCTTATTAAGGTAGCTAGGAGTCTGGCAAGTTTAGGCACACATTTCGGTAGCGACTGCCTCATCTGTTTCGATAAACTATGAACCCAAGGATGGTCGTGTGTCGTTTTTGGTACCGTATGTGTAGTGTATATGCACAAACGCAATTTCCTTCATCCTGTGGACTGATATCTCGCTGGTTCCTTTTAACCCCTAATGGGGCATAGGACATTGACTACGCTTCTTTTCCACCTCTGCTTATTACAGCCATGGTCTTCAGCTGGTCCCACGATTTGCATATAGATTTTCCATCTGCTTCAAAAGACCTTCCCTATGTATTTTTGGGTCGTCTCAATACCGTGGTTATCAAATTTTTTAACAACGAAAAAATTAGGCTGCGGCAAGAATTACTATAGGACTCGAAAACCCCTGATAAGATTGAAAATATTCACTTCCAAATTAGTTGTGTGCTTTTAAATTATTATTGACCACTTTTCATCAGAAGATTCTACTACAATTCGAATCTTCAGCTAGCGAAAACACTTCGTCAAAAAATGTCATACAAAAGCTTTATCTTAGCACCTTCTCCGAAAATTACTCAAAATTGATAATTTCTTTGGTAAATAGTTCATAAATTGGTGGGGAAATGGGAATATCTGACGGAATCATTGAAAATAACGATAAAATATAATTTTAGCAACACCAAAAACCATTTAATCGACACAAATCTTGGCTTTTTTTTTTACCATTTTTCAGTGCAACCATCTCATAGGACATTTTAACATTATTACTAGAAATAGCAAAGATGTGCCCCTGTCAAGTAAATTTAGGTATTGAGAATGCTTTTGCATATATTATTTGAATTTGAAGTTTTTTTTGCCTGTAATAAAACACTCGATCTATATGAATTTGAATAAGGGACAACTCACGCGGTGTTGTTAAGTCTCGGTCATCCGTAGACGGCAAATCGAGCTGACTTTGTCCATGGGTTACTGCGACTTCACACAATCTCTGCCTGACCAGTTTTCACCGATATTACCACCACATCTGACATTCAAAAATCCTTACATTAATGAGTCACATCGGACTCATACAGGGTGAAACTCTGTGTGCACATGCGACTCATAGACAGTGAACATGTTAAGTGCGAGGACAGCCTTACTCAACGTTATTTCAATTTTAATACACCCTGAAATGTGAATAGTTGTCCTAAAAAGTTTCGGGAGGTGTGCGCATCCCATGGACGCCTTGGATGGTAAATTGAATAGGGCTTCAAGTGTCCCTGTTCCTTATTCTACTATAGGTTAGATAACTGCCTTGTAGATGCGCAGGATAATGTGAGGTTTGATTCCCCATGCTTTCTCATAATTTCTTATGCAGATTCTCAGGAATTTTGTTGTTTTTTTTTCTCAAGCAGAAAGTAGCTTTTGGTCGAGAGACAGACACTGCGTGCCATTCCAACCGGGCAGTTATACATGGAAGGACTCCTGAGTGCTCTAAGTGTTTTCCAGTGGTGGATTTTTTATCTATTTTTGTAGAAAAACCTTTCTGCGAATAATACGCAGAACACCACCTCGTCATTTTACAATATTCCGCAGGGCCGTGCTAAAGGAGAGGTGCGAGCGTAGCGAACGGTGAGCCGGCATAAAGCGTTTTACATACCCTTTACCCCTTTGAATATTCTGAGGGTGCACAAGGCGATTACAATTTTTTGAGAGCGCTTATTAGACAGCAAAGATTACCCCAGAATATTCGAAGACGCTTAGCCTTTAAACGGCCCTCAACAAATTTGAAACGCTTTGTGCGGCTTGAGCGCGGCTTTGCGGAATATTGTATTGGCAAGGTCCGAGCGTAGCGAGCGCTGAGCCCAACAGAATCATCACAAATTTTTTTTAAGGGGCCTTTACAGGCGCTCCTTAGACATCAGGAAGTGCCCTCACATTATTCAACCACGCTACGGCTCAACGCTCGCTTTGCTCGCAACCTCGTCTTTTTACAATATTCCATGGACTCACCGCTAGCACAAAGACCTTCAATTATTGACACTTCCGACAAACTCGACTAATCTGTGACTTCTGCTTAACTCCGTTTTCCTCCATATTGTCAGTAGTTATCAAGTCGAACAAGTTTCACAGTCCTTCCTCGGTGGGGCAAACAATCATGTAACGCCCCTTGTAGTTGAAGGCTCCGCATCACCCGAGCCTCGAAGGGGCTAGTTAGGTAGAATGACCAATGCACGACCCGAGTTGCATTGCTGTTTGGTTAACGGAAAAAGTCGTCCGAAAGACAAAAACAAGCAGCTATATCTATCTGCTTAGGCCGGCGGGTAGCCACTGGTCAAACGAAGCTGCGACTGATGACTCGAGATCCTATCCTTTAAAGATTCAAGGCGGCTAGCCTTAGTTCTGGAGCTAGTGGCAGCTAACGACGAAGAGTCGTCTTTCTGCAAGGGTTGTCTCTTCAGTAGGAGCACGCTGCGATGTTGGTGTAATGATTTCACCTAACTTTCGATGATGCATGACAGAGAGAGACGACTCTGCTTACATACTGACTCTGTACGAAAATTCTTTTTGCGGATTTGAGGTGCGGGATCAAAATAATCCCCTTTATTCAGAGTATGGTCGTGATCCTTACCCACTTTCCATTAGCTGCTTGTAATTTCGTCTGAGCGGTCGTTACCCGCTTCATGACCTGGATAAAGTTCTGTAACGGGACTTGAGGCTCTTGTCTGAGTTTTTTCAGCGACGGTTGTTTTTTTTTTAATTTTGACTTGCTATTGGTGTTAGAGCGATTCAAGAGTTAATTTCAATAATCAGAAGCATTATCAAATGGTCCAGCGTATGAAAAGGTGAAGAACCACCGTTTTAAATATCAGACGAAAGTTCGAGCGTTAAACTTTGTTAATTTCGTTGCTTGGCATTAATGCTATATTGAACTTTTTAGTGTGAGAAATGTGATATCGAAAAGAAAGTCATGAGTGACAATGCTCAAGAGAAAGATTTCAATATTAGCTTTAGAGGTTTATCGAAAAATACAAATCCCTTAAAAAGTCAATTTCCTCGTCCTCTAGGTTGACTTTTTATGCTTATTAACTACAACCTTGGAGCAATCGCTTCACACGATCTCACTCTTCGCTCCGCTCGCATAAAAACCTTTTACAAAAGTCCGCATTTCAACTATCAAAAAAAAAAAAAACAAAAAAATAGCCAAAAAAGGTCAAAATGCCACCATTAACATATGCTGCCATTGAAATACCATCCTAAAAATATGATCTTCTACAAAAGCCTTTTTTTTTAGAAGATCATATTTTTAGGATGGTATTTCTATGGCAGCATATGTTAATTGTGGCATTTTGACCCTTTTTGAACATCGATCGTGAGGTTTAGTCCACAAAGAAAACAGCTTTTCTTGGAAGAAAATACTTTGAGAGATGGAATTTCTATGACACTCCCTGACCAAATGCAAAGATTTCGGAAGTCTCTACATAAATTTTGAGAATTTGATGCTTTTAAACTACGATTGGTTGATAAAGAAGAAAGTTACAATTTACTTTTTTGCGTGAAGTTTCTATGGCAGCCAGGGACGTAGCTAGGGGAGGGGTCCATGGGATTCGGACCCCTCCCGAAATGTTTTCAATGGGCTTTGAAATTTCAGTGAGACATTCAAACTGTAATAATAGGTACACACTTATTTAAATGTGCTAAACATTTTCTTACAGGTTCTCGGTCAGGACATTAGTACACAAATTTTCCAAATTGCATATGATTTAGACATTAAATCAGTTGTTGCGAAAACGGGGTAATTATTTATTTATGCCATAATTTGTTTCCTGTTCATGCGGCCCGGATTACTCTCTATCCATTGCGATTTTTTGGATACATTAATGTAGAAAAATAGAGGCTTTCATTTTCGAAATTGAAAGTGTGCGCAGAAGCCGAATGTTTTTGCAGAAAATCGAAAAAATTGTAATGGTTTTCATTATTTATATTTTTCAGCTTGTATGAATCATTGCCAAAACGTTCGGTAGCTGGAAATACGGTTTGTAAGGGATGTGGGTTATAACACACGTTAGAAGTGTTAGCTCCAAAGAAGACAACATGAGTTAGAAATGAGGCATGGGTTTCTTTGAGTCACATCGTATTTAACGTTAGATTTAGTTTTCCTATTTGGCTTTACCAATAAATGAACCCATTTTGGAAAGTAACCTCTTCTCTTCACAGTTAATTTCTTTTAGATACATTTATGCTAAGCAGTGGCGTAACGTTTCTAAAATATCTTGTGTGCGAGATCGAAATGGGGGCCCCACAAAGTGTAATTTATAATTAAACAAAATTGTTGAAACCACCATTTTTGCTGATTAGTACACGCTGTTGTAAATTTGGAAAAATATTGAAGTTACAAGTAACTCCAGGACTGTATTTAAAGGGACTTATACTTCTTCTTCTTCCTTGCCTCGCTCTTTATACCGCTCCATGGCGTCGCGTCGCTGGACTTGCTATGTAGGCGCATCGCCTGTTCTGGCGATAACGTATCGGCATTGTTCTACAGGCAGCTCTATCTTGGATCGTGTCATCGCCGAGACCAATGCTTTGTTGTTGCTTTTTCATTTCACACATCCAAGTGTTCTTCGGTCTCTGGCCCTGGGCCCATCAAGCGGAACTTCCATTGATATCGCTTTCTTTGTGGGGTTATCAGGCGGACGCCTTTCAACATTGCAATACCCTCCATTTGTCGGTCTTCGAGATTTTCGGTGATTGGTTGTTCTATAGACAAGCTACCTCGGATGTAGGTAGTTTTGATATGGTCCCTTTTGGTTACACCAACTGACATGGGAGGATTTACACTATCGACAGTATATACTAAAACCTCACGATTCAATTGAGTAAGCGGGTCGAAATTATTTGTTTTTTAGTTCAAATCCAGGATTTGTTTGTAGGCGGTTATTAGGGTCTGTGTAAAAATGCGATTTACACTTCACAAATTTAGGTTTATTATGAAATTTCGAACCTTGTTCAGACTATCGTCTTAACTTTTTACACAACTTGACAGTAGAGTAGAATCCGTTTAAATGTACATTCCGAATATTTGATGCCTGACTAAAACTGTTTTTTCTGTTTTGTGCAACATAGGCGAAATTAACCACATTTTACCAAGCTTTCTTATAGATTTAGTCAGGGATTTTGTTTTAAATCGCGTTATGAAACCGTTGAATTTTTTTCTGTTAATTGGATTTAACGTTTAGTATTAGAGCTGTTAATGGGTGAAGTCATTTCTTCTGTTCACTTTATTCAGATTACAAACACATTTTCTGAAATTACATTCTTAAAAAAAATTAGGCTTGTCCTGCTGTCCGTTCTAATAAGAAGAACTTCTGTGTTACAAATATTTTCCGCTATATGGCGATTGCTGCTGATTTGTCGCTAGTGTCGACAAAAAGAAGAAGAAATTCCTCTTTCGATAACTGATAGCGTAATGTTCCCTAAGGTCATCCTTGGTAACGAAAATGCAGTTCTTCACCGAAACAATAAGATGTTCCTTGAAGTTTTCATATCAAACTGCTTCAGCACTCCTAACTTTTTCATCTGTTTAAAATATAGCTTCAGTGTGTCTATGAATAAGAAATCTAGCATTTTTTTAATCACAGTCCAAAAACGTCCACACCTCTTCATTCCGTTAGGGGCCCCGTGTGCGACCGAACACATGGAACACCGTACGTTACGCCACTGATGCTAAGGTCGCTCCTTTGTCGGTGATCAATTTTCATAAATTTCAACAACCTACGTTAAATCCCATTTTGCTGAAACTACATATTAATTTTCAAGATTAGCTTTGTGTGTGCACTCAGGGTGTTTGATCGGCGGCTGCTCCTTCTTACCAACTACAATGAAAACGTTGTGAACCTCAATTTTCCACTGATATAATTTTCTTCAGGTTTATAGTTTAATTTAAAAAAGACCACACTTAGTAGATCCAATCCTTCTATTACCGCTGATTATAAAAAATATATAAACGAGTTTGTTTGACATCTCTAAAGAAATCAGCCTAGATAATTTTCCTACGATTTGGATGGATTTTAATCTATGTCTTGCCTCGTGCCAATACATTAAAATGGCGACAAAGCTGAGACTCAAAATTATCAGCGAACTATCCTTCGTCAATCTTTAAATTTGTTGACCTAGAGGATGACCAGGGTTACATCCTTTACACCTCTAGTTCGACCACTAATAAATTTTGTTTTTTCGGAGATAAATATACTACTGCAAATCTTATATCAAAATTACACCTAAAAGTCTCTCAAAAATTGGTCGAACTTTACCAAAGCGATTAATATATTCAAATCTAGTTAAACTGAAAAACTTTGAAATCAATGGGCCTCATTAATAGAATGGACACATGACACCGTTCCATGATTGTGACCATAACTCTATGGTCTCTCAATTTCCAGCAACATCAGAAACTATTTAAATCCCCTATTTAAATCCCCTATGTAATTGGAGAGTATCAAATCGATCGGTACATAGGGTGCCTTTTATATTTCGCGGTGGGACAACTAGTGTAGCACATCTGGGAATATTTTGAAAACAATAAAGCGATTTTCGATGATTCCCATATGTCGAATAAAAAGGTATGCATCTCAACACATTTTTTTAGCGATGTTTTTTTCTGTATCGCCAAAAAACACAGTCAAACAGTTCTCCACTACCACTAGCAACACCAAAATATTGATTTACAAAAAAATGTCTGAAATCGAAATTTGGACCCCTCCCGAAACTAATTCCTGGCTACGTCCCTGATGGCAGCCTTACTATTTCATAATCCTATTTCGTCGGTTTCTACGTTTTGTTTTGTAACATGGATAGGTACACATTTATGTGAGATTCAGTTAAGATAGGTCCATAAAGAAATAAGTTTTTTATATAAAAATCTACCTTTGGAGGTGGGGTTTCTATGGCAGTCTCCAGTCTTATGACTTACAACACGTACTATACCTTGCAGTAGTCCAAAACAATCGCCGCAATATCAAGGATTCTATACTTTTATGTTAGCCAAGTGTGCCGAGCTAAGGTGGAGATGCAGTTGAATTGTATATACAGGGTGTCCCAAACCCCAACGATAACCCGGTAACCGGTGATAGCAATTAGTCTCCGTTACTGGAAAAATATTAATAAAAAATCAGTTGCGCTTTTTTACATTTATTTGTAATTGAAGAAAAATTGAAATAACGCAGGCCTTGCTGTATTTTTTCATCCACTGTAACAGCAAATCTTAATATTTCTCAAATTTTCTTTTGGCGCTGCAACAGCAACAAAATGCTCCTACCTACCTATCTACACCCCAACTTGAAAAAAGCTGTTTTATTTTGAGAGAAATGTGAACTTCGTTGTGGAACCGAGAAATCATCGTTTCGTCTAAAGCGCAGTATAAACCTCGGGCGGAATGAAAATGAAATTTTTGTCCACTGCGATTTTTTCAATGAAAATGCATGCTTACTGTCGTGGAACATGTCGGAAATGATGGGGATTTCCATAAGCTACAATCCGAATATGGTTCCAAAATTTTTCTCGGCCATTTTATGTATTATTTTTCGATTGCCCGGTCATTTCACCGTGGAAAATATCTATTGACGGGGGAATCGAAAAATAATACATAAAATGGCCGAGAAAAATTTTGGAACCATATTCGGACTGTAGCTTATGGAATTCCCCATCATTACCGACATGTTCCACGACAGGAAGCATGCATTTTCATTGAGAAAATCGCAGCGGACAAAAATTTCATTTTCATTCCGCCCGAGGTCTATTCAGGCCTTAAGTTAAAACAACTGTACTCTTAAAAAAAACTGCACCTGGACCTTCCGGCAAGTAGTTTTAAAAGTTGGCGCATAGTCTCTAGTTTTCCTAACGGTAGGACGTTTGCTTCACAATTCCCGATTGGATTCAGACAATTTTTTTCAAAGACTTGAATAAATGTCAACACTCAAAATATCAAAAGACCTCTGGAGGCCTGTAAAGCTCAATTTTGAATGGGAATGGATGGTATTTGACTCACTCCAGTTGACAGGCCTCCAGACGTCTCTTGATATTTTGAGTGTTGACATTTTTTCAAGTCTAACTCTAATCGGGAATAATCAAGCAAACGTCATACCGTTATGAAAACAATAGACTATGCGCTAACTTTAAAAAAAACTTGCCGGAATGTCCCGTATGTCGTAGTCGACGGGTCGAGAGCGTCCCCTAATCAATAAATAAAATAAATAAAAGGCGCGACAATCCAACATTTGACTATTACTGTTAGTGACATCCTATTTCCAAGATCTTATCTGCTTTTTGTTGAGGTAATGAGATCAGCATCACGCTCAGCAGTGTTATTTATGTATTCCCATAAATGGGTACTCGTTTAACATCTGAGTGAGTACATAGTCCGTCACTCGTGAGTACATAGTCCGTCACTCGTGACTTCGAAAAACACCATGATCCACGGTGAGATTCGAACTCATAAGAAAATTTGAGAAATATTAGGATTTGCAGTTTCAGTGGATGAAAAATGACAAGGTCTGCATTTTCCGATTTTTCTAAATAACTGAAAAAAACACGCGACTGATTTTTTTTTAATTATTTTTTCCTCGTAACGGACACTTAATGCGCTATCACTGGTTACCGGGTTATCGTTGGGAGTTCGGGACACCTTGTATATAAAAATGAAAATTAAAAAGTCAATTTTTTCTCTACTTTCAGTATTTCTACAGTTTATTCTAAGTTAATTGACTCGTTCTCTTAGCACTGAACATTTTTTGTTTGTTCTTTACGTAATGCAATGTAAACAACACCAAACACGGTGATCACGTGCAAATGGCAAAAAGCACCTGAACATCTTTTTATTAAATACACATAATCAAAATTCCTTTTACCATCTCTGAACGGAATGCGCAACTTCTTTCCAGCTACTTTCCGGAAAAGGACAATCCTTCATTTGTCTTCCAATGAAATTAGCTAGTCTAGTCATTTCATGAATATAAAGGGAGTTGATAGATTCTTTAATATCTTTTAAAGGGCAGCAAGAAATGTAGAATTGTACTTGTAGCAATGCACACATATTTTGAACAAATTGTTGAGCAAATAAGCAACATCATTCCATACAATATGTTCGTATTAAGCGAAATTAATTAAACATAAATCAGTTCTAGAAAAGGGAAATAGTTGCTTCCGAAAAGGATTATTCCGGTTTCCGTAACGCAATGACTGGGTGGTCGATGGTCGTATACCTACCGACAGAACTAGCCGTAACAACGGCACAAACCAAATAAGCCTACTTTTAATGAGGCACAAACTAACCAACAGGCAGTAGATTAAAAGGTATTACCAGTCGTACTGTGATTCTAGATTGGCAAATGAAACTTGACACAGAATTCTTACATTATAGGAGGTCGCGGATTTTTCCACAACATGCACACACACCCGTTAATTCCATATTAGTTCAGAATGTGAAAAAAAAAATACTTGAACATTATTATAGTGTGTCCGTTTGGGGGCCTCCTATAACGTCCATCCATATGCCATTCCTCCATATCTAATTAATAGCAGAGAAAATCTTTTAATTGCGTCCTGTTCAAATCAAAATGGTATGACGACGTCGACGACAATCCAAAGCAAAGCAACCTGTTGTTGAGATGTTGAGATGTTTTATGCTATGCGACAAGAATTGCACTAACGACACATACATAATCGCGGAATGAATTGTAACCTATCTCCTGCTTTGCTTCTGAACATCTAAACTCATGATGATGATGGCATGTTGTTGTGGAACATTCTGCTGTGGAAAATCATAATGACCACAAATCGAAATGACACCAAGTTTGCGCACATATGACAGGCTACAAGAGTGGAAAATTGACTGAAAATCATCATTGAGGCCTGTAAAGTGAAAAAAAGAAACTGTCTCGAGACTCGCGCTAGAATCATCTGAGTAGTGAAGTATAGGGTCGTTTCAAAACAAGTTCTATAAGTCAATAGTTATAAGTTTAATTCGCATCTGCAGAATAATTTCAGAGAACGTTGTGAGAGAAAATATTAAAAAATCTTGTTTTCAAATGCATCTTCACATGCATATAATCGTATCATATCGTTAGTATGCACTATGCACTTGTGTCCTATTCTCGTGCTTTCCTCAAATCAAAGACACATAACATAAGATTCCCGAACGGAATGAGGAAATCGCTAGCCAGGCGACTAGAATTTGTCTTCTGTTCTATGAAAGTCTTATTACCACTACAAATTATTATGAAAGGAGTCGCGACATGGACACACGAACGTAGTAAAAAAAACTACCAATTCCAGTGAATTATCGATGCTACTATGTATAATAGAGTCGAAGTAGACAAAACGTTTGAACAAACAAATGGAACAAATAGGTGTAATTTCGTATGTCATATATGCTTTGAATAGATTCAAGAATCAAGATGCAAAAACTGCATTTTCTGTATATGAATGCTATTTAGAAGATAGTGCACGATAGAAATGACTATGATGGAGAATTACGACACTCTTGCTGCATAAGACATCCAGTATGGATATTGATCGCAGTGAAGAAGAAACGGTTTTGTTGAAAAGTTGTCTTGAAAAGCCCGTAAAGCCGGAATCTAACCAAATGGTAATTCGCTACGATTTAATAGAATTGATATGTGCGCATTGGATAAGGAGGAGTTGAAGAAGCGGTAAGTCGGATTAGTTGAAGCCAAAAGAGCCTCTAACAGTATATCGTCCATGAAGTTGTTTAGTGGATTAGTAAAAATAGAAAAAAATTATTAAATTGAGAGTTTTTGTGGATACTTCAGATTTGTATACACCTTAGATAAAAATGTGAAAATGTATTATTAGTAAATGTACAGCATTCCCAACGCCACACAAAGAAACATAAATCACTACATAAGCTCGGTGAGGCCTGTGATCATTCTTGACATTTGGCAAGCGTTCATTTTCGATAACTCGGGAACTCTTTGCTCGATCGTTCTGAAATTTAACAGACTTGTAGAGAAACTTGGGGCTCACATGTCGTCCATACTTTGAGGTCCTACCCGTCTGCGTTCGTTACAGCTGCCCAAATCGCACTTTTGTTTTTCCCAATCGAAATTGTCCATAAACTTTGTCCAATAAATTTTAAATTTGAATTTGACTTGTGGAGCACCGCACTGCATTTGGTGAAAATTTCAAGGCTCTAGGTCATGGTTCTACAGTTACGACCGTCGAAAGATGCTATTTAAGGTGTAAAGTTTGACTCCTGTATGATCGACATTTAGTAAAACAATCGCACTTTTATGTATGGCAATCGTTTATTTTCGATAACTCAGGAAAACTTTGGCTAATATTTCTGAATTGGCACACTTGCAGTTTGTAGAGGTACTCGGCTCTTTCATCGAAAATTCAAGGTGCTACCCTACTGCATTCGACACTTACTGCCCAAATCGCACTTTCGTCTTTTCTAATCGAAAACTGTCCATACTCGGAGCAGAAAACTTTAAAATTTGGCACATCTGTATAGGCACAGCGCTCTGCACTGACCATATTCCAAAGTTTCAAACCTGTTTATCTGCCAAAGGTCAGAAGGTACAGCCGTTCAATAAAAAATGACAATTTTTCACAAAACAATGGAAAAATCACTGTACTCCATCCGATTCCTCTATCAACCTCTATACCAAAATATACTAAAGGACTCTGCAAACCCTTGCAGAGGTACAGTTTTTTCCCCACAATATGTCCATAAAATCCAATAAAATTACGCTAGGAGCCTACGAAGCCGGCAGAACATCACAAATAAAACCATTTTTCTTCGAAGGAAGAATGCATACTCTCCTCCAGGAATAGCACATCCAGGATAAGTTACCCTTCCACCGCTCTGAAGGTTCTCCTCGGGCTCCACTCCGTATATATAATATATAATGTTGACGAGTTTGCATTACAAATGGGAGATAGAAATTGATGAGTTTTCATTTCATTTTGATGAATTTCAGCATGTTGTCGAATTTCCATTCATATAAAATTGACGAAATTCCATGTAAAATTGACTTGTTTCCAGATCAAATTCTCTCTCTGGTTCCTGTTAACCCCTTGTGGAGCATAGGGCATCAAAAGTCGTTGCCGTTGAATCAGTCCGAGGTATCCGAGGCTCGTTTAATGTTTCGAGTGTAAATTAAATTTCAGGTACGCAGGATACAAGCCTACATACCCTATCCCTCAAGTCGCCTTCTACGGCAAGCCGGGATCGCTGTGGTATAATTCTAACCCCAAAACCACAGGGGTCAATTTTTTGTTAAGTTTCGTACATATCTAAACCCTTGAGCGCAAAACAGAGTTGCTGCGTGCACAATTGTAGAGATATGTTCGAAACTCAGGAGAATTTTATTCTCTCCTGTCCCTTTAGTCGCCTCTTACGACACGTCGGGAAAGACGGTAGCACTATTCTTAACCCGTGCCCTGATAGATCAAATTCACTTATCTTCAAATCATGTCGAGGAATACCCATTACAAATTGGCGATATTCAAAATCGTGTTAAAGCATTTCCGATTGTCGGATTTCCATTTCAAATTGGTTTTGATTCGTCAATTTGATCATTTTATTATTGTCAATTTCGAACGGAAATCTGTCCAACATATTTTGAAAATCGTTAATTTGACATGGAAATTTGTGATAGAAATTCGTCAACATGATTTGGAAATTTGTAATTTTTATCTGGAATTTCTTCAATTTGTAATGTAAATTTGCCAATTAAAATGGAATTTCGTCAGTTTGTAATGGAAACTTGCCAGCAAGATTTTTAAATTCGTCAAATTGTAATGGAAATTTGCGAAGATAGTTTGGAAATTTATCAACTTGGAAATATTTTTAGCTTTAAGCCTAACTTTAACGTATGACATAAATCGGCGGTACTCGCATTAGATCGGTACTTCTATTTGTGCGCTTGACAACGTTTTTGTTGGTTAATTACCATACTGAAACAAATCTAGGCTCTTGGTCTTTGGGGCGCTTTTGGATAGGGGGTCCAACGCACACATGGAACACCGTACGTTACCCCACTGGTCAAGGGGATCCCTCTCGGGTCTCACATCTTGCACTTTGCGAAAGCTAATGCACATCTTTCACAAAAAAATTGCGTAAAATTTCTGCACTGAATTAAGTAAAATAAATACCGATTCCTACAATTCTAGGTATACGAAATGCGAGTAGCAAAGCTTCCACTGCTTCTTTTCTTCTTCTCAGTACCGTATAGCCCCATGTGCGGCCATGGTGCGTTAACTCAGCCGTTTATAGGCAATTTCGAATCAACGTTACATTGCATATCATTTCGGAGTGTATACAGGGTGTCCCGTTCATGGTGGAGAATCTTTTAATGGTAGATAGTGTGGCTCATTTGGGGAAAATTAATGTTCTACGAGACACCTCTATTTTGAACCGTTACAATGTAAAAGCACTTTTTGTAAATTGTGTCAAAATACCTGACTTGCCGAACTAAATCAAAATTTGCCAAACCACCAAACATATCATCCGAGATATGACTTCACTTTACGAGACTACATAACATTTCCTATAAAACGACACCTCGTCCGTTACGAAGTTGCTCGTATCTTCCGAGATACACCAGTTCAAACTTTGAAGAAATTTTAAAATCGGTTTTTCATGCAAAATTCAAATGATAAAATCGTAACGGTACTTTGAACTGACAAATCTGCAAAGTTGAAAAAAGTTGCCTCATTATGTTAGCTCTCGAACGACATATAAAAATTAAGGGCTCACGATTTGAAAATTTGCGAATTAAACGTTTCAAAGGTAAAAAAAATGTGGTTTTCGTGTAATGCAAATCATCTGATATGATGAAGATAAATTTGTACGATCAACACAGTTCATTTTGTTGAGCGAAAAAACTTTACATTGAAACCACATTTTTTTACCTTTGAAACGTTAAATTCGCAAATTTTTAAATCGTGAGCCCTTAACTTTTATATGTCGTTCGAGAGCTAACATAATGAGGCAACTTTTTTCAACTTTGCGGATTTGTCATTTCAAAGTACCGTTACGATTTTATCATTTGAAGTTTGCATGAAAAACCGATTTTAAAATTTCTTCAAAGTTTGAACTGGTGTATCTCGGAAGATACGAGCAACTTCGTAACGTACGATGTGTCGTTTTAGAGGAAATTTTATGTAGTTTCGGAAAGTGAAGTCATATCTCGGATGACATGTTTGGTGGTTTGGCAAATTTTGATTTAGTTCGGCAAGTCAGGTATTTTGACACAATTTACAAAAAGTGCTTTTACATTGTAACGGTTCAAAATAGAGGTGTCTCGTAGAACATTAATTTTCCCCAAATAAGCCACACTATCTACCATTAAAAGATTCTCCACCATGAACGGGACACCCTGTATATTACTACATAAATTAATTAGTGTTTGTACTAATATTTTACCAGGTAATATTATTTAAATTGTTATTAGTGTTATAATATTATAACTTCGAACTTTTAAAAGTATAGTGTTGTTCCCGAATAATAAATATGGGATATACTGATGATGAATACATCGATATGGTGTTCGTATATGGCGTATCTAACGGGAACGCATGTGAGGCAGTTCGTGAGTACAGTGGACGTTTCCCCCGTAGACAGTTTCCGGACAGCAGGACGATTGCAAGGACATACCGAATCTTAAAGGCGACCGGAAAAAGGGCAAACCACCAGGCCAGGGATCAAACTGAACGGTATACAATGAATCAAGACGAAATCCTTAGACACTTTGATACCCGGTACGAGCACGCGAAGGGCGTCGCTTCGCCTGAATGTCCCGCGTATGGCGATTCACCGGGTACTCCACGCCGACAGTCGGTATCCGTATCATTTATCACGGGTCCAGGATTTATTACCTGCAGACTTCGAAAGGAGGACAACCTTTTGTAGATGGCATTTGGATCAAACTTCAACAGATCGAAATTTTCCGAGAAAAGTGCTGTGGACAGATGAAGCAACGTTCACACGTAGTGCCGTGTTTAATTCGCGAAACACGCACGTTTGGGCCCATCGGAACCCCAACGCAACTAAAACTTCTTGTTATCAACATGAAATTAGGGTGAATGTGTGGATAGGTGTTCTCGGAGATCGCCTTTCCGAGCCCATAATTCTTCCTGAACGGCTCAATTCAGTGGCGTTCCAAAGCGTGCTGGAAACTGAAGTCGGACCAAGTTTACTTGATGCTGTTCCAGTTGCGGAACGATCAGAAATTTGGTGGCAGATGGACGCATGTCCTGCCCATAATGGAAGAGTTGTCACAGAGTTTTTAAATGATAAATACCAGCAGAAATGGATTGGACGATATGGGCCTATTCCATGGCCTGCAAAAAGTCCTGATTTAACTCCTCTTGATTTTTATGTTTGGGGAAATTTGAAAAATCGGGTTTATAACGAACCCATTACGTCGCGGGAACAACTGATTCAAAAAATTAAATCAGAGTGCAACGATTTGAGAAGAAATAGGGAAGAAGTTCTCCGCGCTGTCGCATCAGTTCCCAGAAGATGTTCACTTTGTATCCAACACGAAGGAGGACATTTCGAACAATATAATATCTCTAATTTTCACTTCGAAATTATTTTAAAAATAAAATAGATTTCGGTTTCGCTTCTTTATCCTATTTGGTAAGCATAAAACAAAAATACATATGAATAAAATTCATTTGAAAATAGCCTAAACGTCTTTTATATGAAAACCACATTTTTTTACCTTTGAAACGTTAAATTCGCAAATTTTCAAATCGTGAGCCCTTAATTTTTATATGTCATTCGAGAGCTAACATAATGAGGCAACTTTTTTCAACTTTGCAGATTTGTCAGTTCAAAGTACCGTTACGATTTTATCATTTGAATTTTGCATGAAAAACCGATTTTAAAATTTCTTCAAAGTTTGAACTGGTGTATCTCGGAAGATACGAGCAACTTCGTAACGGACGAGGTGTCGTTTTATAGGAAATTTTATGTAGTTTCGGAAAGTGAAGTCATATCTCGGATGACATGTTTGGTGGTTTGGCACATTTTGATTTAGTTCGGCAAGTCAGGTATTTTGACACAATTTACAAAAAGTGCTGTTACATTGTAACGGTTCAAAATAGAGGTGTCTCGTAGAACATTAATTTTCCCCAAATGAGCCACACTATCTACCATTAAAAGATTCTCCACCATGAACGGGACACCCTGTATAATGTTGCAAGCACTATATATTTCCTGGACCACGCCGAGATTCGATCTCCGGACCTCTGGATTACTAGCATCGTAGAGTGCGACTCAACCAAGTGAGCCACAGAGCGTGCTTCTTTTAGTACAATACAATTGGCGCAAAAAGGCCCGAACCCAAACATTCAAAACAAAAAGGAATTTTTGATGTCAAATTGTTCAATACAAAGGGACGGCGACCAGCAGTTACAGCAAGAGAAAAAATACTTATTGTCCGAAAAGGCACTGAGGAAAAAAAATCGCATCAGAAATCCGGAGCGAAATAAATTTACCTGTAAGTGTGCGTCGTGTCCAGCAGATTCTACACTCCAACAAGGACCTCAAATTCACCAAAAGGCAGAAAAAAAACACTTTTGATCCAATATCATCAGGCGAAACGTTTTCAATGGGGCCAAAAACATGTGGATTTCGGCGAAAAGTGGAAAAGCGTTATTTGACGAAAAGAAGTTTAATCAGGGTGGCCCCGATGGTGTTCAATATTATTGGCACCATTTAGGACGACACAAAGAAGTTGCCATGAGCCAAAACTTTGGTGGTGGCTCTGTGATGATTTGGGGTGCATTTTCATTTGCGGGGAAATTACTTTTGGCTTGGGTTAAACCGAAAATGACCGCGAGTGATTATGTGGAGATATTAGAGACATCGCTCATTGACCATGCCGAGTCAATTACACTGCGTGACACCAAAAAACCGTCAAAAAAACTGAATGCTATTTTGGTTAGCTATTGGTTCCCATATGACAAAAATGCAATTAATTTTTTTCTTGACCCTCAGGTTTTCGAGTTACACGCCGAAATCTTTTTTAATGGTCTTCATATAGTATCTGCTACTCAATTACGGCAATTTGCAATAAAATAAGTAAATTTCTTATCAGTATCCTTAAGAGGACTCTTGGCAATAAAAATCGCCGAAAATAAATATAATTTGCTCGGTTATTTTATTTTTATTCCCTTTTATTGTGACTCAAAACCGTGAAAAACCATTTTTTTTATCTTTTCGCGGCTACATATCTTTACGTAACTTTAATATTTATTATATTTTCACCTGATATACTCGTTTTTTATTATCCTTATATTATCCCTTTTGTTTTTACCTGTCATATTCTTTTTTTATTATCCTTATAATACCCCTTAAAGAGCGAAAACCGTCATGTACAAAAATTAAAAAAAAAACTTAAAAAGATATTGTTATGGTATAAATAGCACGTGTTGTAATAGTTTTACTTTAATTGGTTTACAATATGGAATCTGAAAGAAGTATTCGCAACCTGTGCAAAAATTCACCAAATAAATTTTGCTACGTGTGTGGCAAATATATTTTTAAATCGCTAGAGAGAAAAGTAACACAAAAATTAAGGGATGCTTATTTTGGCCGCGTTGTGTGTCAGGATAAGCCTTGGATACCCGATTTTTTTTTGCATATCGTGTTGTATGTCACTGCACTCTCAAAAAACTGGAAAACAAGAAATGCCTTTCGCGGTTCCAACACTTTGGAGCGAATCTAGCAATCATCACGACGATTGCTATTTTTGTGTGTTCGATTTTCGGGGTGCTACGAAAAAGCATAAGTATAAAGTGGAGTACCCTATAGTGAGTTCTGTCACGAAACCTGTGCCTCACAGTGTAAACAGCACTGTTCGCCCTCCTCACAGTGATAAAAGTAACGACCCTCAGGATACACAGTTTTTCCCCTCTCCTTCATCAAGCGATCAACGAAAACCACAGCTAATTCGCCAAGAGAAATTGGATGATTTGGTACATGGTACATGGACTTCATTAAAAGCTGTTCTAAAAGGATTCTTAGGAAATCACAAAGCCGAAAACGCAGAACTTTTAGTAACAAATATGTTTAGATATAAAGAGATGGGGTGCAGAATGTCTTTGAAATGCATTTTCTTCACTCCCATTTCTCTTTCTTTCTTGAGAACCTTGGAGCCGTAAGCGATGAACAATGTGAGCGGTTTCATCAGGACATAAAAAGGTTTGAGGAACGTTTTCAAGGTCATTGGGATACAGCGATGTTAGGAGATTATTGTTGGCGCTTACAGCGAGAAGACAGTTCTAAACATAGGAGAAAAAGTTGATTTTTTTCATTTTTCCCTTAAAATAAATGTGTTTAACAATTAAGTTTATAATTTTAAGTATTTAAATATGTTTATTATATTGTTTTATGTCCGTTTTACCAAAAAAAATTTAATAAATAATAACCGATTTTTTACTGGAACTTTATTTTGTATTATTTTCTGGGAATATCAATATCTTTCCATATCTCTGAAACTGGGGGGTCAAGGGAAAAAGTAAATATGAGGTTTTAGTAAGAATTAAATGAGAATTAAAAAAAAATAAAAATTGGAGATGACGGTTATTTTTTTTTTAAATTTGTCACACAGTGTTATTGGACGGGAATTAATTTTCCAACAATATTATTTTCCAGCCAGTATCCATCGGGCACAAACGACAATAGAATGGTTCCAAGAGAAAAACATTACAGTTTTAGATTGGCCAGCCCGTAGCCCCGACCTCAACACCATTGAAAATTTATGGGGAATACTTGTTAGGCAGTATTCTCGATTGTATACTTGTAAAATATTATTCGGCCCTTGTTACGATTTTACGGAATCTGTTACTAGATTTTTGACAAAACATATAAAGGCCTCTTTTTCAGTAAGTCCTAATTTTGCATTCAAATTCGCCTAAACTTGCGATGGAGTTCAAGACCACAATGTCAGCCAAAATTTGTTGAATCAGCTTTTCGTCTGTGTTTCTTTCAAAAGTAAGCAGAACCACTTTTTCGCGGAATTTGGCCGAAATTTGGCAGAACTTCGGACGATGTATGAAATTTCTCTTTCAAAGAAAAGTGTTCCGTCTGGAATCCGTTTTGTCATAAGGAAATGCAAAGGACTCTCAGGCCCGTATTTATAAACATACCTTAACTCAAGGAGACCTTGAGTCAAGGATGCCGAAATTAAAATAAATGTCATTTTCCATCCTTTTTCATAGAAATCCCTTATAATCACGAGTCAATGCATCCTTGATTTAAGGAGAAACTCAAGGAGACCTTGAAATGTTCTATCTCACAAAAACAACTCTGTTGCAAAAAGTTTCCGCCAAAGAAAAAGTTGTCAGCCGCAAAAAGGATTGATATAATACAATCCCGCCAAAAAGCTCGCATGGATATGCATTCAAAAGTGATTGAATTAGTTTATAGTTTCTTCCAAACCAGCGTGGTGCGGTACCCGTCAGAATTTGTGAAATAATTTCCGCCGCGGTAGACCACGCTGAATTTGCCAATTCGTGTGGAGTCTGCATTGTGTGTACCGCGTACCGCACCCGCGCTGGTTTGGTGGAAGTTAATTTCTTTCAACGCTTATTGGCGGGGAGCTTGACGAGGGTGCTATTTGCTGCTATGCTCTTTTCTGATCAGATTTAATCTCGAATCTTATCCAGCCTTGTAAATAAAATGTCTTACAAACTTGTTTGCTTTCCTTCGTATAGACGACTTTTTTATACAATAAAGTTCTTTCGTAATTTTCTTAAGATTGGTTTTATCCTGCAATTACTCCTATGAAAACTCCCCGCCAAACAGCATTGCAAGAAATTAGCTTCTACCAAACCAGCGCGGGTGCGGTACGCGGTACACACAACACAGACTCCACACGAATTGGCAAATTCAGCGTGGTCTACCGCGGCGGAAATTATTTCACAAATTCTGACGCGTACCGCACCACGCTGGTTTGGTGGAAACTATAAACTAATTCAATCACTTTTGAATGCATATCCATGCGAGCTTTTTGGCGGGATTGTATCATATCAATCCTTTTTGCGGCTGACAACTTTTTCTTTGGCGGAAACTTTTTACAACAGAGTTGTTTTTGTGAGATATCAATTCTTTTTTGCAGTTTTCAATATTCACTGCCCTATTGTCACGACTTTGTTTGAGAACATAATAACAATAACAACCCTCTTGGTAACCTCTGTGCCCTTGATAACCTTAGCCTCCTTCGTAACCTGAGTTGTGTGTGTTTTGTGAACCTCTACCGTTTGCTGGAAGCTTTAGGCTCATCGGGATGTTATTTGTTCATCCAATATTATAGTAATATGTACGAACTCGTATAAAAGACGAATAAAAACTGGAACTGTGACCCCTTGCCTCCGCTCTCGCAGACGCTTTACAACTGAAAACTTTAGAGAACATATACAAGGGATTGTTCGAAACAGTCCTGCCAAATCACAAAACTTTACGATTCTTTTCTTGGCATTTTTCGGGCCTATCCCCGATTTTTGCAAAATGCTTCCTTTAAAACATATGAAAAGATTTAAGCGAGGAACTCTATGCGTTTTTTCACATTTTCCGCTGTATCTTTTTTTCTACTCCACGGATGGGAGCAAACGATAGCCTATGCACACCTTCACGACAGACTCTATCAATGGGAAAAGAGACCAAATCCCGAGATGCCCTCTGCAAGGCTGTAGCCCTGTCAATGAACGACAAGAACAACAAGAACAACGAGAACAACGAGAACAAGATTTTCGAAAAAATGCGATTTTCAAACTCTTATATCTCCAGTGTTTTTCATTGTATCTTCTTGAAATTTTCTGCATTTCGTGAGACGGCGCGAGTGACAACCTATACCGAATTTGAACACTCAGGACCAACCAGGGTCGGAGCTACAGAGGTCCGAAAACCCGTACTTGTTCCGTCGTGTAAACATAGTCTTAGTCGCTTTTCACTTTTGATTTGTTCAAATTCCTTCTTTTTTTTTGGCGTGCGGGACGCTCCCGCGTCCCTAGATAGTCAACCTCACTTGAAGTCAAGATATTTGAAGTCTATTGAAAGCTTAAGGTCTCCTTGAGTTTCGCCTTAAATCAAGGATCAACGATCCCTCAGTCTTGCCAATATTTTCCTATGTAGCTGCTCTCGGGTATCCCCACACCAAAACTTTATATAACAAATTAGCCCCGTAGTCTGTGCCCCCCCCCCCTTTGAGAATTTTCTAAATACGCCACTGTTTGTTCTAGCTCCATTATTTCTAGCAGTTTTTAAACGATAAGTGCAGGAAACTAGGGTTAATTTTAGCTCGAATTCAATACAATTCAAATTAGACAGCCCCTAAAGATCTGCAATTGGAAAAATCTATTCAAATAATGTCGTAATCGAACCAAAATTAACCCTAGTTTTCTGCACTTAAGGTATTAAAACTGTTAGAAATAATTGAGCTAGAATAAAATGATGAAAGAAAGATAAGACTATGCGCTAATTTTTAAAAGAATCGTACAAGCACCTCACCTTGGCAGAAGTTGGAGAAAATTGAGATGAAACGAGGCTAATTTCGGGCGCGGCCGAAATTTGGATACCCTTCGCTCCCCTCGGGCTAAAAGTTTTTTCGGGCGTACCTATTACTTGTGTTCAGTCCTCCCCGCTTCCATGCTTTTCCTTGAATTTTGACATAAGTGCCGGGGCGACGATTTATTGGGGGAAGCGGGAGACGTGGGTTTCTTAGATTAACCAAAGGGGGGAGGGGGGTTGTACGGCAACCCAATGAACGCATGGCCTTTCCATCAATTTTTACGTATGTTTGAGGCATTAATTATAAGATTTGGTTGAAATTGCTGGACAAATAAAAAAGTTTTTCTTCGAAGAACCTAATTTGGGGGTTGGGTTTATATGCCAGCCCCATGACCCCATGGTCCGATTTAATTTATTTTTGCATTGTTTTGTAACATCAATAAAAATACATTTCCATGAGGTTTGATTGAAATTGGTGTGCAAATAAAAATGTTTTTTTTTTAGGAAAAATTGATTTGGGGAGCTAGGTTTGTATGGTGGCCCCATGACCACATGGTCCGACTCCATCTAATCATACATATGTTTTGTGTCATGAATAGTCATGAATAGAAACAGATTTGTGTGAAGTTTGGTTGAAATTAGGGTATAAATAACAAAAATCTTAGAAGAACTTATAATTTGGGGAGCTAGGTTTGTATGACAGCCCCATGACCCCATGGTCCGATTTGGTCCATTTTTACATATCTTTTGTGATATCACTAGAAACACATTTGTGCAAAACTTCATTGAAATCGATGAGAAAATAAAAAAGTTTTTCTTAGAAGAACCTAATTCGGGGGACTATGTTTGTATGGCAGCCCCACGACCCCATTGTTCGATTTGATCGATTTTTACATATGTTATGTGTCAGCAATGAAAACACATTTGTGCGAAATTTTATTGAAATTGGTGCATAAATAAAAAAGTTTTTCTAAGAAGAACCTAATTTTGGGGGGTAGGTTTGTATGGCAGCCCCACGACCCCCTTGTCGGATTTTAGCGATTCAAACATACAAACTGCCTGCAACAAAAAGAAGCATGCGTACAAAATTTCAGCTCCATAGCTTTTAAATTGGCCGAGTAAAACGCGTAGCAACAGACGGACAGACGGACAGACGGACAGACGGACAGACGGACAGACGGACAGACGGACAGACAGACAGACGGACATCGCCCAATCGACTCCCCATGTTATGCTGATCATATATGTATACTTATTATATGGTCGGAGATGCCTCCTTCAATGCGTTACAAACTTCATGACAAAGTTAATATACCCTTTTCGCTTAATAAGCGAAGGGTATAAAAATAGAATGTTTTTGGGTGAAATCACACAAATTAAACTTTGAAGCTCTGTCAAAACCAAACCTCTTATCCAATTTTAATGTGGTTAGTTTTATTTTATAGGTAAATTTGTTGGCTGTAGTAATAATTTTGTTTTAGTAGCTGGTCTAGCTTTGGAGATATTGAGCTTTAAGTCGTGCAAGAAAATGATTTTTTTTTTATTCTTCAAATGCCTGTGGCAGCTAAAGGGTTAAGCTAAGGGGTTATGTTCGTACAACTTTTTTGCTGGAAATGAACTGAGGAATCATAATCCGGTGCGTTTATGCGGCAGTTTCGGGACACCCTGTATATTATGTTTAATATATCCTTCCATTTTCACTAGGCGAAAAATGCAGTATTGCCACAATATTTAATGCAAAATCGTTTCGTTCTCCACCGAGTCAAGGTAGCGCCGTCAAAACATGGACTATTTTGTCCTCTCTGCAAAGAAAACGAGTTATTTCCAAAAATACCTGTTTTATAGAATATGTACAGGTCCTATTTTGCTGCAACTGTAATATAGAACCTCACTATCGCTACCTTGTCACACTTCCATACAAAATCCTGTTTGACAACTTTCTCATTCGCGCCTAGACCAGACCAACAAATTTACTTCTATCAGGTAGTTTTTCATTTCCTTTCATATATTCTCTCTCTCTCTCTCCCTCTCTCTCTCTCCCTCTCTCTCCCTCTCTCTCTCTCCCTCTCTCTCAGAGACTATACCAAACCAAGCTTCATTGCTGCTGGACTGAACAAATTCTGAAGCTTTCAAAGAATACCTTGGGTAATAGGGACGTCAATAACCGGACGGACGACGCGACGTACCGAAAATCGGTACTTTCACAACGGGTTATTTTCGGTTTTTCGTCTTTCGGTCTTTAACCCGGACTTTTGCTAAATTTTTTAGTTTTAACCTGAACAGAAATATCCTTTCATATTTACAAGAAAAATTGTGTTCTTGTCTCCTGAAAAAATTTCATGTGTGGGATGAGATGGGGCTTGGAGTCGCTCACAATTAATTCCCAGAATTATAATTCGCTGAAGGAATTGTTTTCATGGTTGGAATTGCTTATCGTGATGGAATTGTTGAGACCACTCCTTCGAATCAATCAAGCAGCACTAAGAGGCGATTGTTGTTTAGCATACAATGGCTCTGTTTTAAAGTACATGCATACATATTTTACGGGAACATATAGTCAGCTGCTACTTCTTGTAGGAAGTGTTTAGTAATTGAGTTTTTCACTGAAGGGAACAGTGTTAGAAGCCAATGGGAAGGATTCTGCACTGCTAAAAGACTATACTGTTTCATCTAGCTAAATTCGTTGTTATGTCATTCAATAGAAAGACGAAATTAGGAACGCTCAGGTATCTCATCATGACTAACAATGAAAAACTGCGTCAGCGTGTAACTCTGGTGGAGAAAGGACAACTCTGGAAGTATCACATCAATGAAACCGTAAAACCGTATACTCCCAGATCTTCCTTCACTCTCATGTTCACTAGTCTCTTTGTTTGGCCTATATGCACCTTGGAGCCGTTGTTGCATTTCATTTTGTACATGCCGCTTTTTTCGGTAATTTTTTATCCTTTTCGTTTGTCAACTAGGCTTTCAGGGTACGGTCTCTGCTGGTAGCTACAAGTTATATGTTATATTACTTCAAGGTTTCTCTTATCGGTGAGAAAACATGATATCCTCTCTTATCTTCGACTGTTAGTACGGTGTAGTCAAACTATTCTGATTTATTACTCGTCGCTTTTTTTATTAATTGCTCTACCGTTTGTGCTTTATATCCGTTTTTCATTGATGCTGTCTTATGTTGATAGGAATGATTCGATGCGCTAACTATGGTTCGTTGTATGAAAGTAGGTTTTCTGAATATACATACATATCAAATTCAACGATGTTTTGTGTCCTTCTTATTTTAAGGTCAAGATATGCTTATTCTTTATGTTGTTCTGTAACCATTGTAAAACGTATGTTGGGGTGTAATTTATTGATGTAGTTTAGTAGCTGGCTTGGCTTGGCGTGGCTTGTTGATTTACGCTGATTATGGCGAGGACATTATAAACAAATGAAATTGGTAAGGTGAATGAATTCAGCCGTTCAACTCAAGTCTACAAAAATTACTAAAACTCGTCAGTGGCTTATGCAAGATTATTTTAGGAGTTTTTCTCCAAATACTACAAACAATTTGCTGCTGGTTATTTGTTTTTAGAAGACAGCTCATCTTTTTGTACAGGAAAATACTAAGCCTCTTCATGAAAGTGTTCTGTCCAGAAATGCAGTTCATAAAAAAATTGGTTGGCTTTACCGCATATGACTTGAGATTTATTTGGAAAAATTGCAAAACTTTAAAGTTTAAACTACGGAAATCTTGGAATTGGTGACTGAATCACGTGGATGTGAAATTCCAACATAATAATTACAGCCTAAGGCCCGTATTTATGAACATTCCTTAACTCAAGGAGACTTTTTTGTCTCCTTTGACCAGGGTTGTGCTTTGTTCCTGATGTCACCGCCGCTATGCGAAAGTCCACAGGTCAAGGAAACCTTGGGTCAAGGATGCCGAAATTTAATAAATTAAATGTCATTCCCCATACTTTTTCATAGAAAAAAAAAGTCTCCTTGAGTTAAGGAATGTTCATAAATACGGGCCTAAGTGCCTGATTTTTAGACCTATACTTATCAAGCCGTATTGATGCATGAGTTTGTTTAAAACCATATCACAGACAACTTTTTGTCTCTTCTAGCCACCTTTCTCCTGAAATTAATGTAATCTGACTATTTTGCCTCCCAATGTTATTTGACCTGTGCTACAATTTTGTTTATCATCTGTACAAAATTTGGCGCAAATCATGTACCTCCTTAACAAAAAGTGGTTACTTGAAGATAATTCCGAAGCCGCTACAGACTACAGTGATCCAGACTTTCTGCCATATTTTAAAAGTAATATTCTGTAATCAAGATTCATAAAATAATTACTTAAAAGTATTTGAAATTTTCCCCCTGCAGCTCACCCCCGTGCTGGCCCACAGAATTTCGTGGGAGTCTCCGAAACTTGCTTGGCAGAAGACATACGGAAGGAAACGGCAAAAGTTGGTCCTCCTTCCCAAACCAAATAAGCCGACTGGAGAGCCAAGCTCATATCGCTCAATCTGCCTGCTCGACACCATGGGAAAACTGTTTGAGAGAATTATCTTTAACAATGTTATCGGTGGTGGTAGAAAAAGGGTACCGCGGTCAGAGCGACAATACGGCTTTAGACGGGAAAGGTCTACTTTGGATGCAATTGAATTGTTTACCAATTTGGCAAGGGAATGGCGCATGCTATTCTGTGGTGACTCACGATTTCAAGAACGCTTCTCATTCCGCAAACTGGGACTCCATTCTTGCCGCTTTACAAAGGATGAATGTTCCAGACTATCTTCTAGCTATAATCAGAGGCTACCTTTCAAGCCGTATCCTCCGGCACGATACCAGCAAGACACCTACGGCGTATAGGGTCAAAGCGGGAGTTCCACAGTGGTCAGTGATTGTCCCGCTGCTGTGGATAATGTACAACGGCATTTTGGAACGTCACATGAATAGAGGAGTGACCGTGATAGGATTTGCCGACGACATTGAAGTTGTAGTGGTATCAAGGAAACTAGAGTGCGTCGAAGTCCACGCCAACGAGGTTATTACAACTATATGAAGCTCTGGCTATTAAGGGTTAGCATTGGGAGACAGTGAGTGAATTTGTGTGTAGCAGAACAGATCCGATGTGTCCTAATCTGGATCTCTATCGTTCCTCTATCTAAATTAGTAACACTGAAAAGGAAAGTTATTTGATGATGTTCTAACTTACCCTATAACGAACGCATTTTCTTTCCACAGATTTATTAGAAAGAAGAAGATCGATTCGGGGGCATACTTCTTTGCCCATTTGAAAGATCTGAAGAACGTTAATATTAGTCAACATAAATATTTTATTACATTTTATTTTATTACATTTTGAAAATATTATAAGCAGGCATAAGTTCGACATACACAATTTGTTGCAGCTCTCATGAAAGTATCTATGGAGCGGCTTAAAAAATGATTTTAGCCATAGTGACATAAATAAATAAATTTGTGGTGCTCTGTGGCCGTGATCGTTCGGTCGCCACTCTGTGAAATAGACACTCATAGAGAAACGAGTTTCCAAACTCGGCAAGACTCGTCGCAAGTTTATTATTCAGAAGAAGGTGATAAGAAATGTTCTTATCGTAGAATAATAAACTAACAATGCGAATAGGAAGTAGTATGGCTGACAACCGTAGATATCACACTCCGAATTCAGTTGTCTTTGTAACGTTGATGACTACACACGGTAGTCATCAACGCACCATGCTCCCGTAGGAGTTAGGGCAAATTAAGAGGAAGAAGAAATAAATATCGGTAAAATAAACAGTGCATGTATATTGCAAGAAAAAAACCCTTTTAAATAAAATCTTCTGTGAAATATTTATATGTATAGCCATACATACAAATGTGTTCTCAATAGCAACAGATAAAATTTGATTTAGATAAATTTTACGTTTTTTATCTTTAATAATTTTCCAAATGTGTAGAAACATACATTTGTTACATCGAATTTTATGTGAAAAACTTTTGTGACATTCCAACTCGCAAAAGGCTATTCTGTGCTCGACCACCATAGACAAGTTTGAGTTCTGATCTTATCATCGATTGACATGATTACATTCAACTGTCCAACCATTTACTCTGATTTAGATTAATGCATCACATTCTTTGGCTCTGACAATATTCTGATTTATTGTCGACTATCATTGATATATCAATGTAACATGTCACATTTAAATCTCGCCGCGCACTTCAGCATACATACATACCATGCCATCAGCAACCGCAACTGGCATCAAGGCAGATGTTGTCAACTTGTACCATTATCATGGCACAATGACACAACTCTTTAACCCGTTTCATTAATGTTGTTACACAGGAACAACAATTTTCTGGACGATACAGAATAAAGAACCAGTTCTTTTGTTTCATGCAAAACGACCGATGGACTGCGGCAGTATCTCTGAAATTGCAATTTATTCCAACCGATTCGATGCAACCATTATTCTAAGTAAGTACCAAGTCCGCAACTTGGGCCTCTTCACTAAGAACACATTCAATCGAAATTTATTACCGTAGGAAATAATCTTCTATCGTAGAACTTGATCGAGTAACAGACTCACGATATTTGTGACTCTTCCATCTTTCAGCATACCACTGCACTGCTCAAGTCTAAGAATCAAAGAATAGTAAAAAGCCGATCTATGTGTGTGCGCAAGCATTGTGCATGCGCGTAGATAATTCGCAATGCAGGTGCCCGATGCTGATAGCCGCTTTTTTTGCCAAAACCCCTTGCATCATCTAACGGCCTTTTTTAATGTCTTGACGCAACGCAACAATCAATAAGCTCTGCGTTCGGAAGACCGTAACTTATTGCGAATATTTAATCCGGATTAGATGTGTAATGGCTTTCCTTATACCGGTAAATTGGCTAAAGTCGCGGAATTAAGCAGATACTTGTATGTGATGAGTTGTTGACGGATGACGAGATTGTCATCTTAGAGTTGGCCATGCCATAAGCACGCCTAGTGCATTGTGGGTGAGTGCTAGTCTGCTAACATTATGCGGGAGCTGCATCTTCAGCAGAATATCGCATCCATAAATATTCTAAAGATTGCCCATAAATCTTGTCTTATACCTTTTTGCATTCTATCTTCTATGCTTGAACGATTAATTATGTAGGTATATGGGGAAGGACGACCATACATACGTGCCGGAGGACATTCAAGTGCATTTGATTATCTTGTCATATTCAATAGAAGTTAGTGTCGGATCGATTAAATCTGCTGTTTCGACACTTAGCAGACAATTTACGAGCATGTTTTTATACACCCGGTTTAAATATTTAATTCGAAGGTAGGCGAGTAAGCGTGCAGATTAAGTGATTAAGATGCTACTGATGCTATCGATTAAATGGGTGAACTAATAAAAATTGGCTGGAAGCTGGAGGACTTGTATCTATCTACTTAAAAAGGAATTATTTAGAGCCGATTAGTATTTGCAGTTGCAAAACGAAATTTTCTTCGGACTAGTTATGTTAGAAAAGACTTAAAAAATTCTTCAAGGAGGACTTAATGTTTTTCCTGATATTTATCTTATTCCTTAGGGACATATATCTTAAAATGTACATATATCCATCTCTTCAAAAACATTTAATTAGATGATACATTAATTTGCCAGTTTTGCCAATTATGTTTGCCTATCACAGGAATGTGGTATATTAGTGTGAGTATTAAAGTCTTTATTTCGAATATTTAGAGGTGAACGTTCTCTTTTTTTAGTCAATTCACAATGCGAATCATTTAAAAGTTAGTCACCTGCTTAGGCAATAGGATAACGCTGATTTAAGCCATAAGTTTTGATACTCCATGGAGTCCGGACTTCCCAATTAATTTTTAATGAAAAACGAGACCGAGGCTACTCGTTTTTCATTAAGAATTAATCGGGCGCGGCCGAAATTTGGATACCCTTCGCTCCCCCCGGGCTAAAAGTTTTTTCTGGCGTTCCTATGACTTGTGTTCAATTCTCCCCGCTTCCATGCTTTTCCTTGAATTTTCACATAAGTGCCGGGGCGAAGATTTATTGGGGGAAGCGGGGGACGTGGGTTTCTTAGAAGAACCAAAACCAAAGTGTGTGTGTGGGGGGAAGGGGGGGGGGGTTGTACGGCAACCCTATGAACGCACGGCCTTTCCTTGAATTTTGACGTATGTTTGTGGCATCAATTAAAACATATTTCTATGAGATTTGGTTTGGTTGAAATTGGTGGACAAAGAACCTAATTTAGGGGTTGGGCTTATATGCCAGCCCCATGACCCCAATGGTCCGATTTAATTCATTTTTGCATATCTTTTGTAACATCAATAAAAATGCATTTCCATGAGGTTCGGTTCAAATTTGTCTTCTTCCTCCTTGCCTCGTTCTTTATACCGCTCCATGGTTCCGCGTTGCTCGACCTGCGGTGTAGGCACATCGCCCGTTTTGGCGATAATTTCTCAGCATTTTTCTACATGCAGCTCTATCTTGGATCGTGTCATCGCCGGTTCAAAGGAGGATGGGCACTTTTGTATGAAAGTTGGTCGTTGAGTGAACAGCAATGAAACTGGTGTCAAATGAAAGGGCTATATTAGAGGGTAACTTATATATAAATTTTAGGCCCGTTAACACTGGGGTTCCTGAGAAAGGACGACTTTTGTTCGTCCTTTGGGGCAACTTTGCCGATCTATAACTTTTGAAAGAATGAAGCTAGAGACTTGAAATTTTGTACAAGTGGTTTTTACTAGAGGATCTTACTTTTTGTAAAGTATGAATATAATGCGACCAATATTTCCTCTACCTCCCCTACCATTTTTTTAATTTTTTTGGTATAACTTTCGTCCGGATAGCAGTTGAATTTTCTTAATTGGTCAAATTATTCCCTACTATAGTACTATACTACTGTAAAAAAATCAGGACGATTCCTTTAAAACAAAGGGTACTTTTGATACAAAAACCGTTTTCCCCTATATTCATTTTTTGCTTCTAAATCTGCGAATTGAGCTGATTTTTTGGAAATTGCCTTCTTATTGCATTCTCGCTATGTCCTTGTCGTGGGAGCTCGCCAACACAATATTAAGACCCCCCTCCATACAAAAGTCCATTCCTTAAAATGCATTCATTAATGTTATGGGTTGTTATGTGAGTATATAAAAACCCAAACGCATTTTTTTCTCGTCCCCTCGTCAAATTAGTCACACATATGGGAAAAACATACATTGTTTATTGCACTTAAACATAAAACAAACATTAAAATTAGGTAACAAAAGGCTAATTAATATTGGTCATCGATTATTACATCTAGTAAATGCTGCTCTGGAGGATTCAATTCTTCAAATCTGCCTAATCCTACACACCATAAAACTGGCAGAATATGGGCGCAGCTTCCCACTGTTCGCCTGCCAGTAAGACAGTTGCAGTTATGCTCTATAATGGAATGTATACCATGCTGTTCTCTGTCAATTAAAATATAGACATAATAAATTCGTTCTCTCACATGCCGCGAATGTAGTCGAACCCATAAAACCATACATTAGTCTACGTAATGTTGCATTCGCTTAAACCCTCAAGTGTATCATGCCTACACATTTCAACATAGTAAATCCCCTCCCGCAAATGCTCTGCAACATACGACCTAGCTAACTTTATATGATATGTGCCTAAAGCGTGCAAAATCAAACAATCCTCTGTTAATCGAAGAAAGTATTCTAAAAATGAGAGGTTTGCTTCCATACCCACGAAATTACTTCGATGCCTATTTAAATTATTCATCTCTACATATTTATAAAGACGGATTGATTCGGCTTATTAATGTTTTCATTAATTATATTAATTATTTCAGGAGCCAAACGATGATCCTTGTAAAAGGCGTTTAAGAGACTAGCTCCTATTTTAAAGTCGTCAAACATGTGGGGAAGAGATCTATTAAAGTTGGTTTGACGAAACAGCTTATAAGATTGCTTCATTTTTCCGTTCATAACTTCTACTACCCGCCGGCATATGATTATAAGTCTTGATCTATTCGCCTGGTCCGTGGTTAATTGGCTTTCTCCTCTTTCCTTTGTAGGAGGTACATAAGCTTCATAACCATATGCTTCTAAAATACCAAAACTATCCCTAAGTCCACGATCGAGAATAAAAACGTCATTTTATTTACAACCTAAGTTGTAATCCTTTAACTTTTTACTCATCCGTTTCCATTGATAGTCCGATTTATACGACATACACGTTCAACGTTATGATATATTTTGGTAAAATTGTGTATTTTTTTGCGAGACTTTACGTCGTTTAATCCCAATTAACTTCTTAACTTTTGAAAATAGACTAAATATATGTAAAGCTGATTTATTCACTACAAAACAAACAAATATATTTTATGTAATGATTTCGCAATATAGAAAGAATTAGATAAAAGTAACAAAAACAACATTAAAAATTCGCAACTTTTGACTTTGAACGTGTATAATTTCAAAACGACTTAATATTTTTTAATCATTTTTTCCATCAATGATAGTGAAAACTGTTAAGTGTATTAGAAAATTTATTTCAAGTCTCTGAGTTACATATTTTTTCGGTAAATGTGATTTTAGTGCAGTAAGATTTTTCATTTTTTGTCAAAACTTAAATAGCCCATATCTCCGATCTCCCACTGTTTAGCTAAATATCGCTAGAACAAACGTTAATCTACTCGTCCTAAGCTTTCATTTGACATACGTTTCATTGCTGTTCATCAAACGACCGTTTTGACCATTCTCCTTTGTATGCAAATAAAAAGGTTTTTCTTAGTAAAATTTGATTTGGGGGAATAGGTTTGTATGGTAGCCCCATGACCACATGGTCCGACTCCATCTATTCATACATATGTTTTGTGTCATCAATAGAAACACATTTGTGTGAAGTTTAGTTGAAATTGGTGTATAAATAAAAAAAAATTCTTAAGCCTCGTCTCCATTGTAAACAATTGTGGCGCAACTGTATACGAACATGATGTTTCAGTGCTTCCCAATTGTTCGCGAACAGTTGCTGAACAATAGTGTCACGTCCACACTGTAAACAAATGTTCCTGAGCTGTTGCACATATTTTGGAGCACTTGTTTTGCGTCCACATTGTAAACAGTTGTATCGCAACACTGCTCCTGAACAATGTTCGCGAACAGCTCAAGTTTGTTTCGAGCTTGTTGCTGAGCTGTTGCACTAATTTTTGTAAGTAATTCATTGATGTTCAATGTTTTCCATTCAAATGGAAAACACGGGGAACATTGCACGAATTAGGACACTTATTTAATAAGAACTGGGTCAATTTTAGTTCGAAAGGAGGAGTTTCAGTGATAGATTTTGATTAATGGAAAACACGGGGAACGAATTGGGACAACTTTAATTAGAAATTTGGGGTTCAATTAAAAAAAAAGTAAATGAAAACAGGGGAGTTCAAATTCTATCGGTATAATTCTGTACAACAGAGTTGTTGAAATAATCAGGCCAGTTTCTACATGTTTTCAGTTGAAGAATCATAGGTATTTAAAAAATCGTATCTTTACAAAAAGTTACAAAAGATTACAAAAGTAGTTTTGACTCCGACAATTTCTGTGTTTATCAGCGGGACGTTACTATTGTACATCCATGTTGTATCCAAGTAAGGTGATGGAAGAGAATACCTGTCGAATTTTCTTGTCGAATAAGTAACTTCGACACTTGGGTGCTATGGCTACCAGTCAGTGTGACGTTACAACATTGGATATTAATAATAATATTTAACTATTCAAAGCTGTGCTATGTGGAATCAAGAAAAAAATCTTAATCTAATCGAACATTTACATGCTGCACCTTGCTTGTGGGATGTTAAATGTAGTGACTATAAAAACCGTATTAAAAAAAGAGACGCGCTAGAGGGAATAGCCAACGTCCATTCCGTAAGTATATCTGAAATAGAAAAAAAAATCCATGTTCTCAAGTCGCAATTCCGACGAGAACACAGGAAGCTGGAAATGCTAAAGGCCAGTGGATCATCTAAAAAAAATGCAATTGGTTCGGTTATGAGCCATTATTGTTTTTATTAAATGGCGTGACTGCCAGCCGAATTGATGGAGGAATACACTGCCTTAATGTTGTATTTCTTCTAGTTATTCTTTCACGAACCATATTGAGAAGCAAGTCGAACTCCCTGGCTGGCATTCTTAAAAAATTTCGAAAGCCAGCTCCATCCTCGTACTGAAGATCATTCAGAATGCTGTCTTCATAGCTGGTCCCTTCCATCAGCGATTTTCTAACCCAACATTTTCTGGCTTTTGTTGACCTTTCTGCCTTCTTTTTCTTTCTTTTTGCGATAATAATGGCCAAATTAATGGCACTCATCGCTATAATGGCCCCCCAACACATTTCTAATAAGATTTGCGCACAGAAAATGTAGAACTGTCAACTAATTTATTATTATTTTTAAGTGTCTATTGAAGTGTTGAGCAACAGTTTATAAACAGTATTCGAACATGTTGCGCAACTGTTCGCGAACATTATAGATTCTTGCTCCGCAACTGTTCAGAAAAAGTTGAGTAAAATGTTGCGCAACTGTTCGCAGACAATATTTTGAACTTTTTTGCAACTGTTCGTCAACAAATGTTTACAATGGGGACGAGGCTTTAGAAGAACTTAATTTGGGGAGCTAGGTTTGTATGACAGCCCCATGACCCCATGGTCCGATTTAGTCCATTTCTACATATGTTTTGTGGCATCACTAGAAACACATTTGGGCGAAATTTGATTGAAATCGATGAGAAAATAAAAAAGTTTTTCTTAGAAGAACCTAATTTGGTGGACTAAGTTTGTATGGCAGCTCCACGACTCCATTGTCCGATTTGGTCGATTTTTACATATGTTATGTGTCAGCAATTAAAACACATTTTTGTGAAATTTGATTGAAATTGCTGCATAAAAAAAAAGTTTTTCTAAGAAGAACCTAATATTGGGCGGTAGGTTTATATGGCAGCTCCACGACCCCTTGTCGGATTTTAGCGATTCAAACATTCAAACTGCCTGCAACGAAAAGAAGCATGTGTGCAAAACGCGTCGCAACAGACAGACAGGCGGACAGACAAAGACGGACATCGTCGAATCGACTCATCTCGTCACGCTGACTATATACATATATACATATTTTATATGGTCGGAGATGCTTCCTTCAATGCGTTACAAACTTCATGACAAAGTTAATATACCCTTTTCGTTTAAAACGCAAAGGGTATAATGAATGGTAAATATACTAAGCTAGGTTTATTGGAGGTAAAATAAAAAGGAGCATATCACAGAGAATGCCGACTTCAACACTTGACTATAGTGACAGAGGGCGGAAATCTGACTACTGCCCTGGGACGTCATAGTGAGCAAATCCGGCCCTGCCTGGATAGGGGGTACGAGGCCATCGGTAAATTCATTGGAACAAACGTATTGACGAGCTTGGTAGACAGCGAAATTTTAGGCCTGATTCGATACTTGCATATCTCCGAGCTGGATATTAATCAAATTTTAGTAAGGAGCATTCCATAGCTCCTTATTTATGCTCTCACGATACTTGATCTTTAACTTGCCGAAGCATGAGTTCGAGTCCCACTGTAACCATAGGTTTGGTCGATTGTTATTTCTTCAAAACATGCTGCTACAACAGCTTGGGAGCATGATGCTTTTCTGCTTTTCCTTACATTGTGTACATTGATTTTGCCATGTGACGATACATGTTTCCAGTTCTCTACGCTGGCACTGCTCCGCATGCTTGCCAAAGTGCATTAGGTATTGGACGGGCAATGCTGGTAGGCTTTATTGTACAATGTATTTTAGTAAAACGCCCTTTATCGAGTTTCCTGTGGATGTAATAAAAAAACCCTATCGTGTCTGTTATTATCTGGTTTGCTCCCGCCCCCAATGCGAAAAATGAATATATTAGTTGAGTTTTTAATCCCTGAAAACTTAAATCAATCAAACATCAATATTTGACAAAAATAACACAAAAATAGCTTTGTAGCCTAAATACTTATAAGATCGTATGAATAAAAAAGTGATTTGCTTAATGCTTTGCTAAAACAGTCGATTTGAATGTAAATTTTTATGGTTTGGGCTTATTTAGCCAAGTACGAGTATAAGGCATAGTCTCTTTTCATTCATACGACCTATTAAGCTAATGGCTAAATGAGATCATAACATTTAAAATTTCATTTAATAATTTAAATAGGTGTCTTATTACATCGAAACAAAAATTCCCAATTACGTTATATTATCGAGAAGTTTAACCTTTATTAACTAGCTCTTGATTAAATGAAAATTTTAATTTTCTTGTTTTCTTTATAAAACGATTATGATCACTATTCAGATATTTTGAGTCAAAATTAAATATTTTATTTATCTTTAGTATCTTGGAGCCCTTCTTAATTAACAAAAGCAATAATAATGATCGTTTCACTAAGATATGAAGCACCTAAACCTAAACTATGCATGCCTCCTTCGATGACCATAGTCCCTTTCATATCGACTACCGTTTATCAATATGTGTAATTAAATACAATTATATCTTGATTGTTTATTTATCCCTATCAAATTACTGTCCACTGACCTGTTAATCTGTAAAATCAGCTAAAATGACAGTTACATACATAAAATTTGAATAATTCATGACAATCTCTATAAAGACTAAAAGGTAGAGGTACTTCTACCACGGCTACATACACGAGAGACGCGACTATAACTCATTGTACCGAATTGATTTTTATTAACTTATAAATGCATTCAAGACACTGTAATTCCAGCTGGTTTTATGAATTTAATTGGACATTTATTGAATTGACTGTCAACTGGTGAGATGGTCAATCGTGCTGCGATAAAGTCAATGCAACGGTCAGGGGCTATTGCTGAAGCTGACTCTGCCAAGGCTAAATGAAGAGAATTTCCACGCTGGAATGCATAATTGCAGAGTGATATATTCATGAGAAAACCGCGAGCCCAATGTTTTGTGTCTATGGGAAGAAAAAGTTGAATATTGTTTGAACAATGTTTGTATTATCAAAGAAAGCCTATAATAAAACATGAATCTCTAATTCGAAAAGAGAAGAAATCAACGAAAGGAATGAGTTCAGGGTGAAGCGCGTGTTTAATCCTACCGGTTTAATGCTGAAGGAAGCATATAGGTTATCTAATAAATATTAAATTTTGCTTTTTATATAAATTTATTAGTCAGAATGGATGAATTTAATCTGTAATCTGTGTACTTTTACACATTATTACTAGTTGGCGTTTCAATCAATGTCTGATTGTTTCAAATAGCTGATTGTCCAGCAATTAAGTTTGAAATTTCTAAATGAATTAAAATTAAATTTCAATTATAATTTATCAAAAGAAAATATCAAGAATGGTTTTCGTTTTGTGGAAAAAATATTGAATTTCAGAACATAGAAGCAAAATAGAGCCTTGGTTTGGTTTGATTTTTCATGACAATTAATTTTATTCCAGTCAAAGTCTATAGGCAAGCTTTTGTATCCCGTTAGAACTCAAATTTACATTATCATCAACAATGAGTACTGTACCATACCGCACATTGTCTTGAAATGGCCAAAAGTTATAAATTCGTAGATAACTTACCTACCACGGGATTCCATATTCATCGCGACATTTAACCCATCGACCATTCTTCAAAAAGATTTTTCTACTCGGCACGACTGCAAGCTGCATACATAATATCTTCTTTAGCACGAGTATCTCTGCTTTTTTCCTGCTTCCACCTTCTTCGCATTGCCCATTTATATGCACTTCTTGCAGGCATTCGTGCCATTGCAATTCAATTTCAATGTGCCAAGTGTAATTTGTTCGGAACTCTTCGAAAAACATTAGCAATTCAAAGCATCCATTCGGCGCGAGTGTATACACAGTCTCAGATGTACTAATAAAGAAGTCTGCGCGTGCATTTATTTTCCGAATCAAATGCATTTCCATTGACCATTTCACCTTTTTCGATCAAATAAATGTTTTATTACAGTGTACGATTGTTTTTCGTCTTTTTTGCAGACTCGCCATCGATGGCCTTCCAATTGCCCGGAGCCCAAGGATTCTCTCGAAAATTATAGAGGATGTCCCTGGTGGTGGACGACCCCCATTGAAATGTCATCAAATTACCGCGAACAATAACATGAGATTTATTGCAACACAAGCTTGGACGATAGCTACGACACGGGCGACAACCGATTCAACGACCACGACGACGACGTTCTCTAAACGAAAACAATTTCGAAAACGATGCACTTGCTCCTATATACAACGACACATGCCCATTTTTCACAAAAAGCCTACTACTACTACTCCTATTTCATACTTCAGACGACGCATGTACTTTTTTGGCTCCTGCGACGACGTCTATCTTCTTCGGTGAAAAATTACTACTCCTGCTGCTTCTGCTTGCTTGCTCTTTTGCTATTACTAAGAATTACTACGCGAGTTGCATTTGGACAAGACAATGGCCTCGCGATCATTTATCTTCTTTTCATCGGCAGCTACTACGCAGAAACGGATGAAGACGAAAACCATGCCATGGAGGACCGTGGCGGCGGCTGTCGGACCGGTACAATTAAGTTTTTTAGTTGCAATCTTTGGTATGGTGAACTCGCCAAATTGGTTACGAATTGTATCCGCATCGCCGGACCCAACACCACATTTGCGGCTAGACGGTACTCTCGATACGCTAACGGAATCGGTGCAGGTGGTTAATTTGACAAGGCAACATGACGGGGATGTTTTTATGGCTAACGGTGAGTATTATTTAATATTTAAGGATTTTTCACAGTTGATGTCGGACTAGTACAAGATAATTTTGTGGCAATCATGAAATGACTTATCATTGACAAACTATGATTTAGGAGACCCCACTTGCCCCCGTTCCTGAGTAATACTTAACCGAATTGGTAGCAGAAACATAAGTTAGCTAAAATGTCTGAGCATTGCTTCCCTTCCTCATAATCAAAACGTACAAAATAAAGTTCGTGGTTAATTTTCCTTAATATAGCAGGAGTTCTTCGAATAAAATAAAAAAAACAGTGTTTTTCACACAAACGGTTCATCCTGAGGAACGAGTTCATGAAATTTTTGGTGTAACAAATCAATTCCAGCTTTTCTGGAAGGAAACATGATTCAGTCGATGTCGAAGATTAATTGAACAAAGAGAGCTCGGCTGTGGGGACATTATCTTTTTTTTTTAAAACTGCAATTATGTTTGTGCTGTCTACGAGAATTTCTTCGAAATTCAATCTAACAATCAGTGGCGTATTTACTGGGGTGAGCACATGAAACATTTTTCCACATCATACTAAAAACTGCAATTCCAAGTGTTTCCTTTTTATGTTGAGCGTTTCCATTACTAAACTTTTGGAATCCTTCTTCGAAACATTATCATCAGATCATCTTCTCAATTCGCCAGATCTCCTCGCTGATGGACTACATTTGAACTTTTGCGTTTGTAAAGTGAAAACGGGGCTTTAATATTTATGAGCAATGTTTTGAAATTAATTGGACCTGGACGCTACCCTCGATAGTTTTTTTCCGCGTCTGGGTCAGCAAACCTGCCCCCGATTATAAAAAAACACGGCCAATGTTGCTAGGAAAACTAAACTTTTGGTGTAATTAACCCGAAATGTAAAGGACTATTAGTCTTTAAAAGAACGCAGCTCTGAACACCACATTTTCTATATTAATCAAACTTTGTTTTTATGTAGGCTTCAAATCGTGCGTGTGTAGGTACATCATGATCAACAAAGTACCATGTATAGATCTGCTTAATTGCACTCTGACTCCCTTCAATTTAAATTTTATCAACAGGTACAGTGCAAATGCTATCTGGTAGACTCAGGTGAACAAACTACAGCTCCAAGATCCCTCAATCTTACCAATGTTTTTGCTATGTATAGATGCTGCCGGGTTTCCCCACACTAAAACTTTATGTACTCTGTGCCCTCCCTTTGAGAATTTTATAAATACGCCACTGCTAACAATGTCACTATAAAATGTTGGGTAAATTTTACCTTGCATACCATTCCAGTGGTCATCAAACGTTCGGGGATGGAATATTTTCGTATATACATACACTCCCAATCAATAGGACAGTTCCACTCGTAAAATGACTGTATCTCGGTAAGTGATAACGGTATTTTCTTCAAACTTGGTGACATTATTTTCAATTGCTCGTTCTTTCAATAATAGAAGGTCTCAAATCCGGAGTCCCGTTAGGATTTTCTCACGATAATTGTTAAATACAGTACAAATGGTGAAGTCAATAGGATAGTTCCACTGTAAATAAAACATCAAATAACGGTACGAAAGGATAATTTTACTTTGAAAGATGTAGCTGGTAATAAGTAGAACTTTATTTAAGTAATTTCAACCCAAAAAGTTAATCTGGGATTGTATAGGTTTTAACGGTAAATTAAATTAATTTCGCCCCAAGCTCCTCTTAACGTTCGCAAAAGAGATTCAGTGTTCTTAAACTATCGTCTAACGATATAGATCTTCCTTGTCATTCATCCCCACACATTTTTGATGGTATTTAGATCTAGGAAGTGTGGAAGTATTTCCAAAACCTTGATTAGTTGGTCTTGAAACCAATCTTTAATCAGTCTTGCTCCATGATTGACGCCATTATCTTGTTATAATCTCAAGGAAGTTGCATGGAAAGTGTCGGTCATTTTAAGAATTATATTACCCAGAATATTTTTGTAAGCCTGGATGTTGTGAATACCCCTAATTTCCACAAGCTCAATAGTCCCATACCGAGATATTCAACCCCATACTTCGACATTTCTTACTCTGAGTGATGCGTCTACAAAATTAATTCCTTCTTGCTCAAATTGTAGAAATAATACCTAAATACATCTGAACCAATGAGATTTAATTTTTTCCGTCAGTTGTTCAATCCACACAGTTTCTACATTGGGGTTGAATATCTTGGTCTGGAACTATTAATTTTTTTTTCAAATTAGGTTTATTCAGAGTACCCAGGCTTTTAAAGATATTGTTCCTAATGTATTGCCTAAAACTTCCGACATTTTCCATGCTATTCCTATAAGATGTTAACAAGATAATGACACCAATTATGAAGCAAGGCTGATAAAAGATTGATTTCAAGACCAACTAATCAAGATTATGAAAAGAAAGTCTTTTCATACTTCCTAGATCTAAATATCATCAAAAATGTATGGGAATGAATGACGAGGAAGATATACCGTTAGACGATAGTTTAAGAACATTGCAGCACTTTGGCGAACGTTTAGAGGAGCTTAGGACCAAATCAACTTTATTTACCGTTAAAACCTATACAATTATATCCCAGATTAACGTTTTCAGCTCAAATTACTTAAATAAAGTTTTACTTATTACCAGCTACATTTTTATCCTTTCGTACCGTTATTTAATGTTTTATTTCCACTGGAACTATCCTATTGACTTCACAATTTGTACTGCTTTTAAGAATTCTCGTAAGAAAATCCTAACTGGACTCCGGATCTTCTGTTATTCAAAGAACGAGCAGGCTACTGAAAATAATGTCACAAAGTTTGAAGAAAATACCGTTATCACTTACCGAGATACAGCAATTTTTCAAGTGGAACTATCCTATTGATTGGGAGTGTATATAGTTGTGTTCAAAATGTGTCTGCTCTGTGTAATATCACTGAAGTGACGTGCTTCGCTAAAACTGCAGAGCTTGTTTTATTGTTCACTAAATAATAGTTTTTATGATGATAACTTATTTCGGACATGTTCTTCTTTCAATTTACCATAATTATGAGAATGGAAGTTGTACGGTTGAGCGCACATGGAGGGGAAAGACGAGGGCGGTAAATTACCGCCGCGCGCCCGGTTATGTCAAAAAAAGATATAGGCCCGCTTGAAGGTTAAGGGCGAACCAGATAGCCAACGTTACTACCCGTTACGTTACTCGTGTCGTGTCGTACTTGTTGCGAATGAATGACCAGCATGCTTCCGTGCTGTTTCGTGCCTAACACCTGTCAAAGGTGGTTCAATAGAGTGGTATGTAACTGCAAAGATGGCACGGCACGGTACGCTTTCAAAATTGCACTATAGAGCACTTCCGAATATAACGGAAGCATTCTGTTTCGCACTTTACATTCCGCCCAATAATTTTCGTAACTAGTTATTGCGCCTCATATCTCAATTTGTTGCCCACATGTCGTTCAAATTTTAAAGTAACGTAACCTATTATTGCTGGAAGTCATACCACATCTTCATGGGCCCATGGGATTATCTTACTAAAATTTTGCATGATTCTAGAGAATGACATTAGTTACCGCAGCGTTCGGAAGTTTTGACCATTCGTATCGTGTAAACCGTCTAGGGCAGTGGTCGGCAAACTTTTCCACTAAAAGAACCAAATTTGACAATATAGCAATTTCATATGTTCTTAGTGCCACATTTTGTATACCCTTCGCTTTCTAAGTGAAAGGGTGTATAATCTTTGTCATAAAGTTTATAACGCATTGAAGGAAACATCACAGATTCATACTTCTCTCAATTCGCAATTTCAGGATTTCTTTAAATTGAAAAACTTCAATCTCTGGTACTATTCCTCGCAGATAATCTGAGAATGGAAAAAACTAAAAGACTATCATGCGCAAACACTGCTAGGGATACTGCAAACCGCTCAAAGAGGGGGGGGGCAAGCTGGGCGGTCACCCGCCAAAACTTTGCGGTGGCATGTGGCAATTTAGTGAACTAGCTAATCTAGAAGAAAGAAACCTTTACAAGAAAGCTGAAATGTAATGATTTATCTTCTATCACTCGACTGAGTCGGAGCAGTCGCAGACCAGGATTAAATCAGACTAAAATGCTTATTCGTTTTCCCCCTACAACATTTTGGCGGCGGTACGCGCTTGTAGGCTGCTTCAGTTCCGAGAGTCGTGGGGAAGGTTCTTGCTCAAAAGTTGACTCCATGTCAATGCACAAAAGTTCGGTCTCACGTACCTCGGAAACTAAAAATAAAATAATAACATCAAACGAAAATTCTAAAGTGAAAAAAATAAAATGTGCCACGCTCATGTAGGGGAGTCTGGTGTAATTGTGATTCTCGGCCATTTTTAATACCGCCCAACCTATAAATCCCGTGGCCAAAACAAGTGTTTGGGATTCCCTAAATATATTATCGCTAATGCTCTACAACATCATCTTCCTGTAAAAGGCATGGGGTGATTCATAAAGGAAGGACAAGCGAACGTTTTACAAAATCATTATTGAAAGTAATGTAATATAACAATGAGGAATACATGTTCGAAAAACTAAGAACCCTGAGACCGAATCAAATAATCGGTAGGTTAGGCCCATTATTGAATTTAATTTAATATTTTTATACCCTTCGCTTATTAAGCGAAAAGGGTATATTAACTTTGTCATGAAGTTTTGTAACGCATTGAAGGCATCTTACGCCAGGAAATTTGAACAAAAATTTGGCCAAACTTCGGAAAAATTAAGGGAAAGCTGGATTTTTGCATGAGCCTTCCTTTAGTAGGAATAGAGTTGGAAGTCCATACAAAATTAAAATCAGCTGAAAAACATTTTACCTTTGAGTGTGTACTGTAAGTAACGTGTACATACAGGAAGATACTGAATAATCGAAGCCTTCCCCTTAGCATCATTTAAATCCATAAGAATGAATAGACTAAACTAGCTTAACGATTCGATCTCTTTCTTAAATGTAAAAAAAAAATCTCCTCCTAAATAGTCCACCTCCACTCTCCCGCTACAGGCACACATATTGACCGTTTTCAGTACCAGGTCGAGATGGGTGGAGTCTCCATTTAAAACTGAACTGCCCCGTGAACAAGCACTTCATATTTGTTTATTGAGGATGAAGATCATATTCGTTATGTTAACGTATTATAGAAAATTATGTAAAAAACACAAACTACATATCAACATTTTTCGTCTCCAAGTGGATCTTCACGCAAAAGAACATAAAAAAAATGCATGCAAAATGTCGTATTGTCCACGAAATGGTCGTGTAAATTTTCGTCTACATTAGAGTTGCCGTGTAATATTATTTTCCTGACCACAAATGGATTGTCTTCAACACATAACATCAAATCATACTATTTGACGTACAATAAAACGATTATCGACAATTTAAGAACGCTTTTCTATATAACAACCACTCTAAATAATAAAATAATAATCTCAATTGAAATTTTGAATATTATGCACACTACGCTATTGTACATACCGAAATAGTAACACCGAGCATCTATTGTTTTTAAACGAAAATGGCACCGGGGCGGGGTTTGTGTCATTTTCGTTTCGTTTTCGGTGTTACCATTTCGGTATGTACTATAGCGTAGTGCGCAAATTGTTAAAAAATTTAATTTAAAAGTGTTATTTAGAGTGGTAGTTATATAGAAAAACATTCTTAAATTGTGAATCGATTTATTGTACGTAGAGAAGTATGATTTGATGTTATGTGTTGACGATAATCCAATGCATTGCGCGCATCAATCTGAAATCCGAATATTTACTTAAGAGTTGTAAAAACTTCTAATTCGCCATATAACAGTTTTCGGTGCACATTACCGTTATAGATATATTTCCAAAAAACTGCTTATTGGGATGTTTGGCCCCTCATAACTTTGCTAGGGGGGCTCCCATCGTTGGCGACTTTTGATGTCATACTAACAGCCACACGAGCTACAAATTTGCCTCAGACGGTTTCCCTCTAGAGGTTACCGTTACTAAAAATTTTCCGAGAAGCGGCTTTTTGTTTAACTTTGACCCCTCATAACTTCCTTGGGGGTTTACGGGTAAATGAGTTGTTTTGGCATATTCATTTGAAGTTACAGAAGCAACAAATTATCACAGGGTTCCATCCCGAATGCGTTCCCGTTATAAAGCAATTCACGAAAATAACGAAAAATACCGTTATTGTACGTTTAGGACCCTCATAGCGCCCTTAGTATTTCAGGCATCAATCTGAAATTCGGATATTTTAATAAGCGTTGTATAAGCTACAAACTCGCCATATAACAGTTTTCGGTGCACATGACCGTTATAGAGATATACCCAAAAAACTGCATTTTTGGATGTTTGGACCCTCATAACTTCCCTAGGGGGGCTTCCAACGTTGGGGACTTTTAGCCCGTTACTAACAGCCACAAGAGCTACAAATTTATTTCAGATTGGTTCTCTCAAGAGGTTACCGTTATTAAAAAATTTCCGAGAAGCGGTTTTTTGTTATCTCTTTGACCCCTCATAGCTTCGTTGGGGGTGCCCGCATAGATGAGTTGTTTTGGCATTTTAAGTTGAGGTTACAGAAGCAACAAATTGGTACAGGCCTCCCTCCCGAACGCGGTCCCGTTATGAAGATATTCACGAAAAACCGAGAAGTACCGTTATTGTACGGTTCTGACCATCAGAGCGCCCTTAGCATTGCACGCATCGCTCTGAAATTCGGATATTTAGTTAAGCGTTGTATACGCTACAAATTCGCCATATAACAGTTTTCGGTACACGTTACCGGTATAGAGATATTCCCCAAAAACAGTTTAATTGAATCTTTGGAACCTCATAACTTCGTTTGGGGGGCTCCCATCTTTGGGGACTTTTGGCGTCTTACTAACAGCCACATAAGCTACAAACTTCTCCCAGAAGACCAGAGAGCACTCCCATGTCTTAGCGCGATTCACGAAAAACCCCAAAAAACACCTTTTTTTTAAGGTTTGAACCCCCATAGCGCCCTTAACGCTGCACGTATTGATATGAAATTTGACCGCTTTATTCAAAACTACATAGACTACAAATTTTCCATACAAAAGCTTTTAGTACGGGTTACCGTTATAGAGATTTTTGTGAAACATTGTTAAAAATACCGTTAGACCTCCTGGCACCGTTAGGAGTACCCGAACGTATTCGGTATTTCCATTTTTTATTGAAAAAGCACAAGAGCTTCACATTTGCCATAAACGACTTTTCTGTATATGCTACGGTTATCGAGTTATTCAGAAAAACCTGTTTTCGAGGGTCTTTGACCCTCGGTAGCACCGCTAGCGGCACTCGTAGAGACGGGGACTTTTAGGGTCTTGTTTAGGACCTCGAAAGGAAGGCTCATGCAAAAATGCAGCTATCCCTTAATTTTTCCGAAGTGAAATGCCAATTTTCCTGGGGTATCTCCGAACATATAAAATATGTATAGCTATGACGAGCTGAGTCGATTGGACGATGTCCGTCTGTTGCGACGCGTTTTGCTCGGCCAGTTTACAAGATATGGAGCTGGAATTTTGCACACACGCTTCTTTTTGTTGCTGGCAGTTTGTATGTTAGAATCGCTAAAATCCGACAAGGGGGTCGTGGGGCTGCCATACAAACCTATCCCCCAAAATTAGGTTTTTCTTAAAACTTTTTCATTGATCCACCAATTTCAATCAAATTTTACACAAACGTGTTTTTACTGCTGACACATAACATAGTAAAAATGAACTTAATCGGACAATGGGGTCGTGGGGCTGCCATACAAATCTAATCCCCCAAATTAGGTTCTTCTTAGAAAAACTTTTTAATTTTCTCATCAATTTCAATAAAATTTCGCGCAAATGTGTTTCTAGTGATACCACAAAACATATGTAAAAATGCACCAAATCGGACCATGGGGTCATGGGGCTGTCATACAAACCTAGCTCCGAAAATTAGGTTCTTCTAAGAATTTTTTTTTCACATATACACCAATTTCAACCAAACTTCACACAAATGTGTTTCTATTGATGACACAAAACATAAATATGAATATATGGAGTCGGACCATGTGGTCATGGGGCTACCATACAAACCAAGCCCCCCCCCCCCCCCCCCCAAATCAAATTTTTCTAAGAAAAATGTTTTTATTTGCACACCAATTTCAATCAAACCTCAGAAAATTATATTTGTATAACAAACGTGAAAATAAATGAAATCGGACTATGGGGTCGTGGGGATAACTTAAACCCCAAAACTAGGTTCTTCTAAAAAAAATTTTAATTTGTTCACCAATTTCAACCCGTAAGGGGGAAGGTAAAGGTTGAAAGGCTTCGGCTAATTCCTATATCTTCTTCAGTTGTGGCATAACTGCGGACCCTTAGCTATGCAGGAGGAGTTTCATAGGAAAAGGACTTCGGCCAATTCCTATGTCTCTCTACGGGGCGTTACTTTCCCGCATTATGTAATGATAAGACTTGGCCATCTGCCCAGGGGACGGAAACAATGCCTCTATAACCGTACAGGTTAGGCAATGACGTGAGGGCTCCTCAACGAGCGAGCAGCGGCATGCGCTTGCTGTAGCTCAGTTCGGAAGTTACAGGCGGGGTTTGTGCCATTCGTTGCCCCTGTCCTTCTACAAAAAAAAAGGGATGTCGCATGCCAAGGTAACACTACACTAACACAGGGGTTGAAATGGGGAAAATTATCGCGAATAGTAACCGGCGCGCACAGGTGCCATCTTATTACGCTCCGTGGACCCGGATGGCGTCGGGTCCCGGCCAAACTATACCCACTAAATATTTAAAAACAACCCGACCTGAGGCGCCCGCGGCCGAACAAAATTAATGGAGGGCGCCTCCCTTTTATATTAAAGCTCGCCCCTGGAATGGGGGGGGGGGGAATTATTTCGCGGGACTAATCATGATAAGCCATAAATTGGAAATGGGAGCGAACAGCCGTTATGGCACAAATTAAAAAGGTTACATCGCGGACGACCACACACAATAGCCACATACCTCACAATCAAACACAACACAACATATCACAAAAAACTTAGCTCATGCTGGTTGGACTTCTTTTCCGGCCTTCAAAAAAAGATTATTCGTCCCCGGTCTTCCATCGCAAATCCAATTTCGTCTTTTTCGTCCGCCAACTCCCAATCCCGCGTGTCACCGTCGTGACATCTCGCACCCAACTCCCTCAAGTTGGCCGCCCTTTCTCCTCTCATTTCGCAAACAGCCAGTTCAGTGATTCGAGCACACAGGTGGTTAATTTTGAATCTGGCGGGATTTTCAAAAATATGAATGATTAGAAATACATCAAATCATAAATATTTGTCAAAATTTATGAATTCAAAATCAGACACCTATGTGTCGAAATCGGTTCGTTACAATTATCCGAGTAACCGCTGCGCCTGAGTGCTGCATTAACATCTGCAGCGTCTCAGGTTACTTAACGTGATTGGTGACAGAAAACATTTAAGTCAACCACTAAAGCAGCATCTTCGAGGCATGCCCATGATGGCCTTTACTCAACGATTAAACCCTATCATGGTTTAGCGATGTGCCGACAACTCATCCTAAGAAAAACTTCAAGTCAAGAAACCTGAAACAAAAGCCTCGGATTGGACGGACACAAAACAACGACGACCCCGCAAACGAACAACTGATTACTCTTTCGGATCCTGGAATGTACGCTCCCTGAATAGACCGGGGGCCTTAAGGGCCCTCCTGGATCAGGTAGAACAATACAAGCTGAGCATAGTGGCAATCCAGGAAACTAAATGGCTCAAAAGCGAGATTAACGACCTCAATTCGCACACTATTTTTACGAGTGGTAAAGAGGAGGGCAACAAGGAGTTTGGAGTAGCTTTCATCGTGAATAAGCAGCTCAAGGACCACGTTATCGGCTTCAAACCCATCAACGAGCGGCTATGTGCGATCCGCATTAAGACCCGTTTCGCTAATCTCTGGCTCATTAATGCGCATGCCCCTACAGAAGTAAAAGAAGACGCGATTAAGGACGAGTTCTACAACGACCTAGAAACACTCTTCGACTCACTTCCATCAAACGACGTCAAGCTGCTGCTAGGAGACTTTAACGCCAAAGTCGGAAATGAAAGCTGGCATAGGGGAACTACTGGAGGTCATAGCCTCCACGACGAAAACAACAACAACGGTCAGCGACCTATCGACTTCGCGATGCGGCAGAAACCTGGTAATAAGCTCTACATGCTTCCCTCATCGACGAATCCACAAGCAGACCTGGAAGTCTTCAGATGAATATACCGTGAACCAGATCGACCACGTACTAATCAGCAAGAGATGGGCTTCTAATGTCCTAGATGTTCGATCCTATCGAGGAGCCAACTGCGACACCGATCACTATTTGGTGAAGACGACCCACAGGTGCAGAATCTCTTCGGTGCACCTAACGAGAATCAACCCTGCCAAAATCTTCGAGCTTGACAATTTGATTGATGATGCCACGGCGGCTGCGTATACAACAGCACTAGAGGAAAAACTGTCGCCCATGCTTGATGACATCAACAATTCAGGCATCCATGAGTTCTGGGAGGAGCTCAAAGACAGCATCAAGGGGGTCGCAGAAGAGGTCGTGGGCTATAAAGGCCGGCGCAGACGAGCAGACTGGTTCGACGACGAATGCAGGGCCTCGATTGAGGCGAAAAATGAAGCCTATCGCCAATACACACAACGCGCATCCCGAGCCAAGAAAGAAAGATATAACGAGCTTCGGCGAGTATCTAATAAGTTAATTAGACGTAAGAAACGCAAACATTTTGACGAGCAGTTACAGCAAATAAACCAAAGATTAGCCAGTAAGAACATTAGACAGGCGTACAAACTTATAAATAATGTTAAGAACGGATATCAACCCAGGACAAGCCTATGTAAGGACAAGGATTGTAACATCATCAGCGACATCGAAAGCGTCAACAAACGATGGGCCTCGCATTTTGAAGAGCTCCTCAATGCACCATCAACATCCCCCGCGGAGCCAGCTCTTGAGCAGTTAGCCGAAGCAGGCCCTCCCGTTCTACCCCCAACAGTAGAGGAAGTGAGTCTTGCCATACAGTCGCTTCAAAATAATAAAGCGCCCGGCGCTGACGAGATCCCAGCAGAACTGCTGAAGCATGGTGGAACGTGCCTGACCAGTGCTATACATGTGCTACTGCTGAAAATATGGAACGACGAGGAAATCCCCGAAGATTGGCGCAAAAGCATAATCTGCCCAATCCACAAAAAGGGTGACAAGCTGAAGTGTGAGAATTACAGGGGCATATCATTAGTTTGTACGGCCTATAAGATATTATCGAAAATTCTTGAAAAGAGAATTAATCCGTACGCAGGCGGCTTCAGACCTGCTCGTTCAACGACCGATCATCTTTTCACAGTGAAGCTACTACTCCAAAAGTGCTGGGAATATAACATCGACGTATACCAAATCTTTGTCGACTTCAAGCAGGCATACGACAGTATCGATCGAAGTGTACTGTACAACATTATGCTGAATTTTGGTATACCGGCAAAGTTAGTGCGACTCACAAGGATGCGATGACTAATACCGTCTCGCAGGTCAGAGTGCAGAATCGACTCACTGACCTATTTGAAACTCGTACTGGACTCAAGCAGGGCGACGGGCTGGCGCCGACGCTCTTCAACCTTGCTTTGGAGTATGTAATTCGAGCCATGAATATGGACAGCAGCGGAGCGCTACTCATCAAGTCGACTCAATTAGTAGCGTACGCCGACGATATCAACATCATGTCTCGAAGGTTGGGTTATGCAGAAAGCCTTCTGCATAACCTCAATAACGCCGCAAAGGAAGTTGGACTACATATCAACGAAAGCAAAACAAAGGCCATGATGCAATCGAAAACAAGGACGCCAGCAAACTCAAGCATCACAGTGGGGGACCTTAATATCGAGTATGTAGACAACTTCAGCTATCTGGGTTGTAACTTATCAAAGGACGCCAACGAAACCGACGAAATTAAGCAACGGATACAACTAGCCAATGAGACATATTTCTCGGTCCTCCCTATAATTAATTCGAAACTTGCGCACAGGAACACGAAGCTCCGCGTGTAGAAAACGATCATCCGACCCGTGCTATGTTATGGCTGCGAAACATGGACCCTCGCCCAAACCTCCGAAATTTTTCTAGACCGATTCGAACGAAAGGTCCTTCGGCGAATTTTCGGGGCCGTTCGCGAGCGAGACCAATGGCGTATCCGGTACAACCATGAGTTGTATCAATTGTACGATGAGCTGGAAGTATCGAAAATCGTGAAGCTTCAGCGTTTGCAATGGGCGGGGCTTGTACAATGGATGGACGATAATCGCATGCCAAAGAAAGTGATGAACGCACAACGAATTGACGGAGCGAGGTTGCGTGGACGACCGAGAGCTCGCTGGGAGAACTCCGTAGGTGAAGACGCTCACCAGCTGCTGGGCTTCCGAAACTGGAGGACGAGGTCACGTAACCGCGACAATTGGAGGTCAACGATTCAGGCGGCCAAGGCCCGACGTCGGGCTATCGTGCCACATTGATGATGAATTTCAACCAAATGTCATCAAAATGTGTTTTAATTGATGTCACAAACATACGTAAAAATTGATAGAAAGGCCATGCGTTAATAGGGCTGCCGTACAACCCCCCCCCCCCTTTGGTTCTTCTAATAATCCTTTTGGGCTACTTCAATGTCACAAACATACGTAAAAATTTATGGAAAGGCCATGCGTTCATAGGGCTGCCGTACAACCCCCCCCCCCCCCCTCTTTGGTTCTTCTAATAAACCTTTTGGGCTACATCAATTTCTCCAAACCTTTTATTAATGAGTCCACCGAAACAACAAATGTAAAAACATATGCAATTGTGCCATACCATTCCCCCGCTTCCCCCAATACATTTTTCCACGAAAATTTTGTTTATTGGCGTAATTATTCCAACCAAATCTCACTGAAATATGGTTTTAACTTTGCAACAGCACTTATGTGAAAATTCAAGGAAAAGAATGGAAGCGGGGAGGACTAAACTGAAGTCATAGGTACGCCCGAAAAAGCTTTTAGCCCGAGGGGAGCGAAGGGCATCCAAATTTCGGCCGCGCCCGAAATTAGCCTCGGTGTCGTTTTTCTCTGTTTTTCGCATGGGAACAGAGAACATCTTCGCACAATTTTGTCCAATCTAGGAGTATGGGTGGCAGTTGAGCGGGGTAGCGAGGTATTCACTATATCCTACGTAGAACGGGCCTTATTGTTTCTTAATAAAAACCTCTGGCTTAGGGCCCGTGTTCCGTTAAACACGTGGAACACCGTAAGTTAATCCACTGAAAAAATGAAATATACTTTGCATCATTGAGAGGAAGGAAAGCACACGAATTAAACCTTATTTTTTTCGCTGCATTTTCACTTTCAACATTTTTCCCAATAGTTGAATTTCCACAGAAAGTTCTCCGCAGAAAAACATGACCCTAAACACCAATTTTTGGTTTTGATCGCGATAGATAAAGCACCCGGGCGCACTAAAGTTGTAAAAACTGCACGAAGAGCTATATTAGTGGACAAAGAATAATGTATTCTTATTGTACAATATGTGCATACAAAAAATGGACGCTGAACCGAGAGCTCGGAAATCAGAATTCGAAAACCTGCCCAAGAGGAAGCTCAACCCAAAAAAGGTGTGTTTCAAAAAATGTACATACACTCGTTGGCAAGAAACAGACACATTTTTCTACCATAAATTTCCGTTATACCCTTTTATAAAGAAAGGTTTCGACCCCAAATAACCGGATCTCTAGTCATGTTCCCTGAATTCATCCTGTTGCATCATCCCAATCAGAAAAGAAGCCTTGTGAAGCGCTTCACTAGAAGCACTAGAGCGTCTCCATAAGCCATTCTACTTTGTTTCCATTTGAACATTGAATGTCCGCAGAGGTAAGCGCTTTTCAAAGGGGAGTTTAGAAGCGCTTCTAGAGAAGTCGATATGGAGCCATTTAAAATGATTCGACTGGAAAGTTTTCTTTTTGGAAGCCATTAAGCTCGGCCCAACAGTTTTGGAAAGATAATGAGGCACAATTTCGAAGTGTATAAAAATAATGAGGAATACAAAAAAGGTATTGTACTGCACAATGGACTCTTTCTTTGCGTTCGTCTCGGCTCCGTTCTACCTTAAGTCGCCCCGTGTCGAAGAAAGAGGAGCGACGAATACGTCCTTTACTGTATCTTTGAGCAAACCTGAAATCATTGGAGTACGATGCAACACGTTGCAATATATAGGAAAATGCATAATACCAAAGGCGTTCCATAAATCCATAGTTAGAGAGCGTAGATGTAATTTTCAAATATCATATTTACAGTAACAGTACAGCACAACTTTTCAAATAACACAAAAAAAAACACAACCCTTTTTACTTACTTTACTAGCTAAACTTCTCCAATTCCACGAAACCATTTATCGCTTCCTGCGATATCAATAAAAATTCCATCACCTATTCATTAATCTCCCATAAAGAGACCACAAAGTGCGCAAACTAACCATCAATCACACTATTCATTGGTCTTGCACTACTATCACTGTGCTTGCACGGTACCTGCCGGGCTCATAAATGAATAAGGATCACCTTACATAGACTGCAACCATTTTCCCCCGGGGTGACATACACAATTCATTTCGTACGCAATTATTCATGATAAACTCATGCTTGCACGCGCGCACTCAGTTACCATTTCTGGTCCGACATTTTATAGATTCAATGCAATTCTGCAAAAGAAAATTATCTCCGTCAATTGTTAAATCTAAATATGTTTTTGTGTGTACATTATATTTACAGAACTACTACCGCCGACATGCAACATGGACACATGCGTGGGTCTATCGAGCGGAACAGCAGGACTATTTGTAGCCTCGCGCGAAGCAGGTATGTATCAGCCTTTTGTGGTCAAGTGATATTGATTGATGTATGCCGTTAGCGGCAATCAGACCATGAAAATTCACTTATCCTTCTTCTGTCTTTCTGTGTTTGCTTTCTTGATTCTTCATTTCGAATGCATACAACACACCCACCAAACGATCGATTCCGCTTTCTTTGGACAAAAACAACATCATTAACAACAACAACATCGATCTCGTGACCATACAAAAGATATTCTATCCGGACACGAGTACAGTGGCACAACGAGCCCCAACAGTGGCATCAATGCGAACACAGAAAAATGTCAATGTCGATGTCTTCAGCACTTAAACACCTACCGTGAGGATCTGGGGATTTGTGTCGATGATATACACGGTAAGTACTTCTTTTGCTTCTTATTCTTTGACTTCATCTGGATAAGTTCGGTCTGCCTAACGTATCTTCGTGTAGAATCAATTTAAGTAAAATACAGCGAAAAAAATCAGCATATACACAACACGTAACCTGTCCTTGGGCTAATGGCAGTGTACGGTTACTGGCGAATAGTATTCTTATTATGTGTCTGCAAGGAATTTGTGTGTGTGCCTAAGTGCACCGCGCATAGCATAAGGGTAATGCTATGGCATTGGCATTTCAACTATTTTACGCCAAAGATACAAACTACTCAAATGCAAAATAAATGCCGCCAATTACAACGATCGGTTGTTACGAAATATCTTGGCAATCTTGTCCCGGCAATCCTTACGGCAGTGTGCGGTGGATCATGTCAAACGGATCTTTGGATCGCGCATGCAGATCCGCGTGCCTGTCGACATGCAAATAGTATGGGAATAGAGGAGTCGTCGATGTAGTAATTACCATAGCCTGGAAGTTGTATGTTTTGTGTACGATTGCGAACAGACAACATTTCGAGAAGAAACGTTGTTAATGTTAGGATTTCTGCATGCTATATATGAAAAGTTGATCCGGGATAACATTATGTAACAAGACAACCTTTTAGCATAAATGTGATGACCTGACTAGATCTGCGGCTTAGTTAAATAGTTTTTAAGTAGTTCTTTAACATCGGAATTTTCACGCAGGATTCGTTCCTTTTTGTTTCGCGGAGGTTTCAGTTTTTGTTGTACTAGTTGTTCACTAAGATATTTAAAAGTGTGTCACCAGCTGAAAAAAAACGCTTAAGATTCAGATTCAAATCGTCTGTTCAAATTTAGCCAGAACCAGCCAAAATTCATTCCAATTATTGGCGAACCTGCCTACGAACATGGACGACGGCCCGAGCAGCAGCCAGCTACAACCAACTACACATCCCAAGCCGACTAAGAAGGTAAAAAATCCTCCTATTATGTTCCCTAAAATGGATAAGCGAAGCATCGATTCCATAATGTTGAGTCTGGACATAACCTCGTACAGCATCCAATACACGTCAATCGGTAGTAAGCTTTTTGTCGATGAGGCTAAGGATTATGAACGTCTTCACTCCTTCTTGATTGAAAAGAAATATAATTTTTATACGTTTCGGCGGACGGATTTGAGGCCAATTAAAATTGTCTTGTCCGGACTTCATGATATGGACTGCTCCGTACTACATGAACATCTGAAGAATGAGTTTCAACTTCCCTGTCTCGAAATTAAAAAATTCCATCCTCGTACTAGCAGATACGATTATGAGACCTACTATATTCTTTATTTTGAGAAAGGAACTATAAAACTCACAGAAATACGGAAAATAGCTGCTATCTACCATACCAAAGTTCAATGGAACTGGTTTTCCAAATCTAGAAACGGACCTACTCAATGTCGTAACTGCCAAAACTGGGGGCACGGCTCTTCAAATTGTCATCTTCCACCAAAGTGTTTATTATGTGGAAATGTACATGCATATCTAGAGTGCCCGCTAGCGAATCTATCCGCCAAAGAACTAAGAGAAAAACTCATTTGCGCAAACTGTGGACAGAATCATATGGCTAACGATAAAATTTGCCAAAAACGCAATGAGTATCTTGCGATTCGCGAAAGAATTACGCGCCGTAACCAACCCAACAACCACAAGCCGAAAGTCAATCAATTCACAGTGCAGCCCAACTTAATTAACTTTCCTTCATTACCCACTATGAACAACACTATAAATGCCAACAATACGCAGCGACCTATTGCACCCACAATTCCAATGTCAATTCCATCATACGCAAACGTTGTTACATCCAACCTGCAGCAATCACCCATACCAACCTGTGGAATAAACTTGTTTACAGGCGAACAGCTGTTGGAAATGTCGACTGAGCTAGCAATGAGCTTATCGAATTGTAGGACTAGAATGGAGCAGTGGAGCGTACTAGTTAATTTAACTCTCAAATTTTTAAACTATAATGGATAATATAAAATTATTATTGTGGAATTCTCAAAGTGTTAAAAACAAAGCAATCGAACTATTAGACTTTGCAATTGAAAATAATACTGATATAATTGCTATTACTGAATCCTGGCTAAAACCAAAAGATAAATTCGACTATCCGTGTTATGCTACATATAGACTAGATAGATTAGGTGCCAGAGGAGGTGGTGTGGCTATATGTATTAGGAAAAATTTAAAATATACTGTACTTCCAGAATTAAGAACAAAAATTATAGAAGCGATCGCTATAAATTTAGAAATTTGTAATATCACAATAGTCGTATGTTATTTTCCGGGAAGAAAAATAGATAATGAGGTACTAGACATGTTTGATAAAGACATTAACTACTTAATGACTCTAAACCAAAACATAATTCTCTGTGGTGATTTCAATGCCAAGCATAGATACTGGAACTGCGTTAGAGCAAACCGAACTGGAAAAAGGCTTCACGAACTGGCATCTAATAAAAATTTGTTAATCCATTTTCCTGCTGAGCCAACTTTTCTTAACTCCAACGGTTATGACTCGACATTAGATATAATAATTAGCAAATGTTCACATCAAATTACGCAGCCAATAACTTCCAAAAGTCTGTCGTCGCCTCATTTGCCAGTATTATTTGAAATTCAACTTACTGACTCTAATTACATTCCTGAGGTAAATCCCGCTTCAAAGAGGATAAATTGGAAAAAATTTAAAAGGTCTTTAAATTACAACATTAATCTTAGGGCCCAAGATTTGTCTGCAATCGAACATATATCCCAAATAGACGAACTCCTTGAAAACTTTTATAGTAAATTAAATTCCGCCTTAGAATTTGCGAAATTTATATTACCTAGGTCAGAACGCACACATTATAATACCATTGATGATGATACTAGAGAACTTATTCGAGTCCGGAATTCACTAAGACGTCGCTGGCAGATAAATCGTAATCCATCACTGAAAAATACCGTAAATAAGTTGTCGAAACTAATTCAAAATTAGATATTTATAACTCGTAATCGTAACTGGAATAACATGCTACGGCGTATTCCGCGACATTCTAATAAAATCTGGAAACTAAATAAACTTTTCCAACGGCGTAAATTCATGCCACCATTACGAGCCAGAGATAAATATCTGGTTTTTGATAGTAAAGACAAGGCTGAAATGATATCTGAAGTTTTCCACCGTTCACATCAAATGTCAGCGCATTTGGGAAATTCACGGCATTTGAGAATGGTTCAGGAGCAAATTAATGATCTCTCTGCTACAGTAAGTACCTTCAATGCAACTTATTTGTCAACTCCAGCTGAACTCAACAAAATCATTAAATCTACAAAAACGAAAAAATCACCTGGACTTGACAACATTACCAACCTGATGTTAAAGAACTTACCGAGAAAAGCGATAGTTTATTTCAATTTCATTATAAATGCCTGCCTTATGAAAACGTACTTTCCTTCTGCATGGAAATTAGCTAAGGTTATTCCAGTTTCTAAACCCGGTCAAGACAACCGGTCACCCGAAAATTACAGACCAATAAGTCTTTTGTCTGCATTAAGTAAGATATTGGAAAAAGTTATACTTTCTCGGCTTAATGAGATAGTTGAGAGATTAAAGATTATACCCGAATTCCAATTTGGGTTTAGGAAAAAACTCTCAACTACTCATTAAACCTATAGACTCGATAAATATATTAGAAATTCTTTTAAAAATAAAAAATCTGTCGGTGTTGTTGCACTTGATATCCGCAAAGCGTTTGATTCCGTCTGGCATGACGGTCTCCTCTTCAAAATGATAAAGTTTGGCATTCCCTCTTATTTGGTTAAAATTACCCAATCCTTTCTATATAACCGTACATTCCTTGTGCAAATTAATGAAGCGATGTCAACTATAAAACCTATACCAGCTGGCGTTCCTCAGGGCTCCTGCTTAAGCCCAGTTCTCTTTAATCTTTTCACCGCCGATATTCCAGTCAGTAATGATTGCCAAATTGCATGCTTCGCAGACGACGTCTGCGTATTTTGCAATGGAGATACCCCCACGAGTATAACAACTAAGCTCGAACATCAACTTGAAATTTTCTATCAATATTATTTCAAATGGAAAATCAAACTGAATACTTCCAAAACACAAGCGGTCTTTTTCACAAGAAAAAGAAAAATAATCCACAAACCAAGTACACCACTGAACTTTTTAGGAGACGATATAAGATGGAAGAGGCACTTAACGTATTTAGGTATAATATTTGATAGACAACTTACGGGACACGAACACATTGAAGATACTTCTGAAAAAATGATGAAGTCATTTTGTTCCCTCTACCCGCTATTAAACAAAAAATCGAAATTATCCACTGATAACAAACTTTTAATTTATAAAATGGTAATTCAACCAATTGCAATGTACGGTTGTCCAGTATGGAAAACTTTTGCCAAAACGATAAGGAAGAAGCTGCAAACCACCCAAAACAAAATACTTAAACATATCATAGATAAACCATTTTATTATTCAACGGAAAAATTACATAATGAAACAAAAGTTAAATTAATAAATGATATTGCTGAAATACAAAGCTCTAAATTTATAGCGAACAGCCTAAATATAGCTAATAATATAATAAGATCTTTATTTAACTTGTAATCGTATGGATGCAGAAGTGTACAGTACCATTAAGTTATAATTAATCTATTAGTTAAGACAGATTTCTAAAATAATTTAAGTTAAGATTTTATATAAGTTTTTTTTTTTTTTTGTCATAAGGTTTTTTTTTAGAATTTTTCCTTAACACACCACTACTATTTTTACATATTAATGATACAACCTGAATTGCTAGTCCAAATTAAACAATACATTACAGAGTTAAGGCCTTAGCCGGTATCTAAACGAAAATTATTGTAAAAGCACATGTAGTCCATTGGAAAAATAAATTTGAATTTGAATTTTTGAAATTTAGCCAGGTTACTGTCTCAAGTCTTATGTTTTGCAAACGAAGTTGTCAATTTTAACAGTCCCGAATCATCACCGCTAATTATTTGCATGCTCTACTTTGTGGAAAAAAATGTATTCCAGCCGACGCAATTTTAAACCATATCCATAATTCAGCCCTACCTCTCTTACCCACTTAAGGTTCGTCGGAATTGATGGAAACTGTGCTGATGGTTTTCTATAGAGCTTCAAACGAAGATCCAGGAAATATAGCATTTCACTTTGAAAGAATTAGAGGAAAGGTGGATTTTAGCATGAACTTATTTTTTCAAAGGTTTTAAATAAAACTCTAAAACGGGTCACAGGGTCAAACTTGCAAAAAACTGATTTCGGTGAAAGGGTTGATAACGGTAATATGCACTGCAGTGGCGTTACGTTTTCAAATTTTTGTGCATTCGAACCGTCAGCGAGGGCTCTTTCTTCTAAATTTGGGCAAACTCTATGGCGTCGGATCCCACTGTGACCATAGAGTTTGTATTGTCTTAATCAAGAATACGCTCCTACGGCAGCCTGCAGCAAGAGCTGCCAAAATCCCTGGATTCAAAAAAAAAAAACAAAATGTTTAAATCAGTACTACGACAACAACAAGGAACTCTATAATTGCCACTAGCTGCAAAATTTCTAAGCGCAGGTTCTTGATTTTTTTATTAATTTTTAATATTTTTGGGAAAATCTGTCAATAAGATCTGGAAATTCATCAAAATAGTTTTAAATTAAGTTTATAGTTTGACACATAGTACTTTGACATAAGATTTCGCTAATTTGAAATAGAAATTCATTGAATTGAAGTTGAAATGAAATAGGAAATTCTTCCATCTGCCATGTAAATTCGTCAACCTAGGTTTTGAAACTCGTCAATTCGAAATGAAAATTCGTTAACTTCATATGGAGTTTCGTCAATTAGAAATGCAAATTAGCCAACATGGTTTGGAATTCATACATTTGAAATGAAATTCGTCAATTTGACAGGGATGTTCGCCAATTTGTAATAGAAATTCATCAACATGATTTAGAAATTTATCAATTTAAAATATAAATTCTGGAAATTCGTCGATATGATTTTTCAATTAGTCTATTTGCAGTGGGAAATTGTAAATTTAACATAGAATTTCGTCTATTTGAAATGACAATTCGTCAGCGTGATTTGACAATTTGTAATTATAATGGAATTTCGTCAACATGATATGGAAATCCGAAAAATGTATCTGGAAATTTGAAAATTTGACAAGGAAATTTGTCGATTTCCAACGGAAATTCGACAATATGATTTTGAAAACTGTCAATTTGATCTGAAATTTTTCAAATTGAAATTTGATAACATGATTTGGAAATTCGTCGATTCCTTCCCTTGCCACGAACCCCCCGCATCGTTCGTCCTTGTCGTGTTTAGTCTATCCTTGACGATCGCTACTTGATGGCTTGCTTGCTAATAGGAGGAGCGGGGGAGGCATGATCCATGAGCTAGTTGCCTTCGGGAGCCCACTGTTTGGACGATGATGAAGCACTGTCATTATTAGGGCAATGCAGCAACTGTGTGACTGCCTCCCTTGATTTTAAAGGCAGGCGTGCTAAGGCAAAAAATCGTTGTCCTCACGGAGTATCTTTCAAGAGACTGACTGAATTGGTTGGGGCTAGTGGTTGCGGTGCCATCCATGATGGTTGACACAGTATCTGAGTCGGACAACTAATAGGAGCACAGTCGTGACTGAGTGATGGCTGGGGGTCTAGTAGAGCTCCGCTTCGTGGACAGACCATAGTTGACGGGCGCGACAATGTCACGGCTAGGAGCAAGGATAAGGCCTCTAGGGTTCCTTGCAAAACGCGGTGTGGTGTCGATGTCGAGCTCTTCTGGCGACGTCAGCCTATACCCTTTTCCCGACGGAAAATCGAATATTAGGATCACCTGTGTGAACTCGTAGCGTCAGCGTTAATTTATTTTAATCACTCAGTGGTCGGAGAGTCTTTACACTGAAGTACCAACCACTCTGATCTTGCGATGCAGGACAGGGAGATGATTCGGTGGCCGTTTTCCTTGGTAGCCTGAAATATGGCCTTTTGAATATAGCCCTACACCCTCCTCATACCATCTAGCATCGGCAGAGGCCGGAGACTGTTCCTGTCTTTTGCACATGGACATTAAAGCCTCGGCGCCAAGACAGACTCTACACTACCGCCTGTTCCTTGGCCATGCGTTCAGCATTCTTATCAACAATTTTGTGCGGTTGAAAAACGTATGTAGGTGGTACGGGCTCTTGTCGATATCCATGCGACCAACCCTTGAGTTGTCATAGTTACCATAAACGAGTCTGAACCGTATAGGTCACTGCGTTGTCATTGTCATAACTGCTGCCGTCGTAGAACGAGCCGGAGCGAGACAATCTCCGACTGTTAAAGAAAGCGGAGCTGCATTGCGGCACACTGTGTTTACCTCTATCGTAAGGGGTGGAAAAAAGATGATTTGCTCATTTAGGGCTGGCTCTTCAGTTTTCCCTTGATAATTTTGCTACATAGAAGTTATGGGAGGAGATTTGCTGGAAGCATCATCGAAAAGTTTGGTTTTGTTTGTAATTAAATCCATATAAATCCCACGAGTGTCCGGAAAAGACAGTCACCAGCCACTTCACTCACTTCTAGGTTAAAGCTGGATTTTCACGTGTACCTCTCAGCGCATGCTGTTCCTCCTTGGATTTAGGGTACGTTAGTAAAGTGATACCGCACCTGCCCGACTTAATTTAGTTAGCACTAGAGATACTGCGTGGGGTTACAAAATGGAACTGTCGCGATACAATCGTCATCCAAGCTAATTCAATTGGCACAAGCCTGTTTCCGCTCGTCACCATCGAGGGAAGGGTAAAGAGCGCATCAGATGAAGTACGCGTTTAGTTGTTGATCCCCCTGCAACATCTTTCGGCCGACCATTAAAATCGTGCTAGCTTGTCGGTTACGTCGTCGCTCGTAGACGTGCAAAAGGCTTTTCAAATGTTCCAACGACTGGGCGCTGTACAGCATCTGAACAGTAGTGGACTTATCGTCAAGCCCCTCGATATTGCATTGAACGATGTCGAGCTCGTCCACGTCGGCTTGTCTGGCTATTTCCTGCATCGATAGCACATATCTGTGAATGGTTTCATCACGGCGGCTGCTTAGTTGCTCGTAAACTTCCCTGCGAGAAATAACGGAGGCAAATTCTCTTACCAGATTATCGCGATGGTCATTCCACGACTTCATGTTTATACTTTTCAGAAATATTCTTGCACAGCCTTCTAATAATAATCGACGTGCGCACGCAAGCTTATGCATTTCATCTAGTCTCAATCGGCTGGTTGCATCCTCAAAGTCGCTAATTCACTTCCTTATACCATAAGCACTATCTCCGGAAAAACGTGGTATTCCATCCAATTCAAAAAGTTCTACCCGTTTCGGGTGCTGCGGTACTTGGCAAAGTCGAGCACAAACCGTCTTCTAACACCTTTATCTCTGCGCGCAAAGCCAAAATTTCTCTACGTTTTCGAAGCATTTCCAGCTCTTTGTCCACACTATTATCATCCGGTTGTGCAAGAACAACACAGGGCTTAGAATCACAAAGTTTAACGGGATGGTGTACAGTGCCCCGGTGTTAGGCATCACAGTATTGGGCATCACGGTGTTGCTAATCACGGTATTGGGCATCACGGTATTGGGAATCACGGTGTTGGGCTTCACGGGCTTCGGATTGACATTGCTCGGCATCACGGTGTTCAGCTTCTTGTTCACGGAGTTGGGCATCACTGCATTGGGCACCACGGTCATCATGGTGTTGGGCATCACGGTGTTGGGATTCATGTGTTTCGGAATAACATTGTTCGACATCGCAACGGGATCGATAGGCTTTTGTACGGATACTTCTCTTAGGAATAACGCTCTTAGACTTGCCACTGTCGCATTGGGTGGATAAGAGATATTAGCTTGTCCCAAGGCAGCAGTCAATTCCTTGCGATTCATTCGGTTCATAGTGGTGTTAATTTTTCTTTTTCTGTATTTTTTTTTGTTTGCACCCCACACCTAAAGTTGTAATCTACTTGGAATAAGACACGTGTGCTTCGTTGAATGCAAAAAATTTTACTAGTCTTCTTCTTTTCTTTTGACAGTATGTTATTCTCCACTCAGTGCTTACGACTAGGATTGTATTTCTAAACAAAGTCTACAGTATCAAAAAATGAAATGCCAAAAGCTCGATCGATACGTGGTATCTGGCTCTGAGGGTGGTGCGAGGGTTTAATCAATACAATCAGTGCATTTTTATACATTTTCTTAAAAGTATATAACGGTAACGTTTAGTGGAAGACATCCTTCATCTCTCCAAGTAGATAAATAGATATTTTCATGCTCATCTACAGGGTGTCCCGCATTGGGTGGTCAATACTGTAAGGGTTGATAGCGCAACTTGTTTCAGCAAGAAAATTACCAATACAATCGGTATTTTTTTACCGTTACCTTTTTATCGCTTTTTTTGTGAATGTCATCGAAAATCGTGACTTGTCACGCAAAATCGTAATTTGCACCATTCCTGATGACTTAATCCAAGATTTGATTTCAGTTTCAGAAACTACATAAAATTTCACAAAAACTGAAGTTTTGCTTGTTGCCAACATTATCGGCACTTTCAAGATACAGTTACTCAAACTTAACAGAAATTTTAAAATAGATTTTTCATCGAAAATTCAAACAGTAATTGCATAACGGTGCTTTATACGTACAACTCTGCAAAGTTGATGAAAGTTGCTTCAACATGTTGGCTTTCCAACGGTATATCACATTTCTTATTTACATTGCAGAATTTTAGGTAAACACGCATTGAATGGTAAAAATCATGGCTTCAGTGGAATCGTTAACAATTTTCCCTTGACTCGAAAAAAGACATACAAAGGCAATTATAATTCGGGATAGAATCTCGCTACATTATTTTGGCCAGAACTGTATATTTGAAATCTGGTACATTGTTTGGCAAATGCAACGGTACTTATAACGGTTAAAATTTAATATTTGCTATTTATGGCAGATAGATGGGTGCCCGTTCATAATGCGAGACCTATCAAAGAATATTTGGAAAACGAATTTCCCGGAAAGTGGATTGGCAAATTTGGGACAGTTGCGTGGCCTGCGAGAAGTCCCGACCTTACTCCCCTAGATTTTTATTTAAGGGGTAACTTAAAAAGCAATGTCTATTCCGAGCCGATTACCTCCCGGGAACAGCTGCTGCAGCGAATTATTGATGCTTGTGACAACATTAAGGAAACCCCTCCTGAAATCCTTCGGGACGTTTCTTACATGCGCTGAAGGTGTCGAGTCTGCATACAAAATGGAGGAGGCCAATTCCAGTAGCATTATCTCAATTCATCAAACAGACCCATTTAATCATTAGTTAATACTTTTAGTTTATTGGATCTTTCTCATATTTAAAACTTTATTTTCATTTTTATTTAACAAATTTTCAAAATTCCGATAGTAAAATATAAAAAAGAAATGAATAAAATTTCAGTTTAAATAATCCGATAAGAAAATAATTACCTTGTTTTTTTTTATATCCAATATGTGTAATTCAAAAATCCCACAATGTAAATATGAAAAGTGATATACCGTTAGAAAGCCAACATGTTGAAGCAACTCTTATCATCTTTGCAGAGTTGTACGTATAAAGGACCGTTATGAAATTACTGTTTGAATTTTCGATGAAAAATCTATTTTAAAATTTCTATTAAGTTTGAATAACTGTATCTTGAAAGTGCCGATAATGTTGGCAACAGGAAAAACTTTAGTTTTTGTAAAATTTTATGTAGCTTCGGAAACTGAAATCAAATCTTAGATTAATTCATCAGGAGTGCTGCAAATTACGATTTTGCGTGACAAGTCACGATTTTTGATGACTTACACAAAAAGACCGATAACAAGGTAACGGTAAAATAAAATCCGATTGTATTGGTAATTTTCTTGCTGAAACAAGTTGCGCTATCAACCCTTACAGTATTGACCACCCAATGCGGGACACCCTGTATACTCAGATTCTGACAAATCTTTCGGTTTATTGATCAATTTACTATCAGAAATCGTCTGCTTCTCAAGTCAAGTTACTGCCTGAAGTCTTTCGTTTTCTTTGTCAAGTTACTGCTTAAGGTCTTCCTTTTTTTAATTTTAGTGTGTTTTAAGTACATTGACTTCTGGAAAAAGTACTCTCGTCCTCCTTGCGCTGCCATTGAAAATATCTGATTTATCCCAAGTTCTGAAAATCGTAAACCAAAGGTTACTCTCTCTAGTCTTTTGTTAACTTGAATTAAAACTTCTGGATTTTTGTTTCTCCTTTATATCATGTAATATCACTAGCATAGTAATCTTATCATAATTTCTCAAAAAAATCTTATTTATTTCACAACATTAATAAAACTTACTTTACATATTGCCTATAGCATGTATGCCAACATTTTAATATCGACCTCATCGCTTCAGAGATGAAAGATATCAGCCGAAAGTTGCTCGCGGAATGGCACGAGCCGCTAATCGCTGGCAGGTGGTAAAAACTTCCCATTTTTCTTGATCAAGCACATATAAGATCATTACACGCATGAAAAGCACTAATATAAGAAGCTGTCGACAGTTTCCCGTTTCATCACCTCTGCCACGCAAAGATATGAGTACTTATCTATAACATATTATAAAAAAAAAAGAATCCAACGCTACCGTGTGTTTTTACTATGCAGAAATAGATCCTCAACGACTTAAGATTGCTCCTGATTTGCTATCCAACGGCCGCGTTATGATCTAATTATATATGTGCGCGCGAGCAATACTTGAGTTCGTTTTGTTTTGATTAATATTTTTCGCGAACACAGAGGAACAGGTTAAGATTAAGATTTAGAAGATGAATGGCCCGAAGAAGTGCCAATGGTCGACAGGTGCGGTACGACACATAGTCCAGGCTACATGTTCCGTGCATATGTGCTTCAGAGCATTATAAATGTGCGAAGCCTATTTGCATATGTTTCGAGACGATGCCATGTGGAGTGTGTTCATTCGATTGTAACTGATATTGAAATGAGATATATTATTAAAATTATCTAACAGTGCGGTCAAGGCACACGTAAACGTTACGGTGCGAACTTGTTTTTGCCGTTTGCCGCGCGGCCAATATCGATGATCGGTCATAATCGTCTGTACGGAAGATTCTTGTACGGGGAAAATTAGATATTCTATACGGAAAAGTGTTCGTGTACCGTAATTATTAAATTGGTTTAGTTAATTAAGGAGATGTAATTATTATTTGTCTGCATATCCGTAAAATTACACACACACACGAATGTGCACTATTAGGGGGCTAGAGGTTGTAAGACATTATGGTGGAATGCAAACGATGATACTGATACTAATTGCATTTACAGGAAGTAGGGAAAGGAATCAACTTATTAAAGACGACAGAGTAACTTGTTCCGGGTTTCATGCCGGTATAAATTTTTCTTAACCGCTTTTTTCAATTTATCGAATCCTAAAACGTAAGACTAAAGCAAGCAACCTGACTAAAGAAAACCTAAAGGCTTTAGACAATAACCAACAAAAATGAAACGAGAATAGGTGACCATCACTACATGGAACAATGGTCCAGACATGAAGTGATTTGATATTGCAAAACGTGGTGGGATTTTTTTTTTTGCGAAGCATGATCAAAATAACAAACCCCCTTTTCCGTCCAGAGGAAATTTAAACGATATCACAATTTTGAATTAAATGCTTGAATGTCTTCCATATTGCGCCGGTTTAGCAATGACATCTTGATGTGAAGCTTCGTACTCATGCTCAGTAACCTAAAAAATATAAAAAACAAAAAAAAATCGGATCTCAGGGCCAAAAATGTCAAATTTTGCTATCTGTTGAAACCTTTGTTTAAAAATACCAGCTCAGATCTAAAATGATGGTGCACTGATAATTTGGTTAATCGGGTTTGTCTATGTTTTCAGAGTTGTTGTTGCAGTAATGACGGGATGCTTGCATCGAGGAAGTTAGGGCATTTTTTTGCCGAACAAAATAGACAAATAGGGAACTTTGAAAAAAGCAATTTAAATTTGAAAATTAGTTATTGTCGCGAGTAAGACCACAGGTGCTATTTCTCCAGGATATTGCATTGGCGACTATCGTTACATAATTATATAAACGTGTGGTTGCCATATTCCTAGGACAGCGTTAATCACTATTTTCAAAAACTTCTCCTAAAATATTTTTCTGCCTAAGCCTGTGCTACTACCACAAGTTTTCATATTTCTGTATAACTCCGAATCTGTCACATCATGAAGCTCTAAAAGCTTTCACAGACAAATTTCCATGCCCCATATAAGACCTTGTCTAACCAATATGACAATTTAAACTCGTTCTAACAAATTTAGAGGTGGCGCAAGGGAAGGAAGTATTGCTAAGCTATTGGTAGTTGAGCCATTTGGATGGAATGGTTTCTCTAATAAAATATTTGTTGCACAATATACCTCAATTATTCTGGCTGGTGTTGGTTAATGCGCAAACCGTCAGTGGGTTCGAACCTCACCGTGAACGAATTCAGTTTATGGTATTTTTCGAACTCACGATCGGCGCGGCTGGGTTTTATCAGTTGTATGCAATGCATTTCGGCTTCCAACTATGGAGAAGCCATCATAAGCCATGAATGCTGATGATTCTGAATATAATTTACTGAAATAAGTGGAAATTGTGCGTTTTTTCGGCTTATTTCAGTTTCGAGAGTTGCGGTTTTCCCTCAGTTTCCTCAATATTTGAATTTTCCCAAGCTTTGTGGTTTTGTACAAATAGACACACTCATCAGGTCTTGTGTCTGTTGTCTATCTATGCACAGGACGACCACTTGAATTTTTTGGAAGAATTCTATGCATATTTGACCTGATGAGTGTGTCTATCTGTACGAAACCACAAAGCTTTGGGAAAAACTTTGGAAATTGAAGGAAAAAGGTTCGTCCGAATCGGGATTTGAGGTCAGCAACTTAACCTACTGAACTATAGACGCTTAGAGGTCTCAATGCAAAAATTTCAATGTGACATTCCCGAAATTGGGGCTCTTCTACTACTCTGCTGAGTAGCATCGTCTGGGTCATCTTCGTCGCTTATTGATAAACGAGTCTAGCTCAGTGTTAAGCGAACCACATCTCTTCACGTTGTCCGTTGCGACTATAGTCGTTATTATGGAAGAGCCCTTATAATTAGGCTCTAGCTTGCATGATTCGCCGGTAGACGGGTTTGAGATCATCACCAGGTAACCTTCTTGATAAATCGTCGGCGATTTCCGTTTGGCGTCGAATCGGAGTTTCCATTTCTCCCTGATGATACCGTGATTGTGCAGCTCCTCAACCATTTTTTGTGCGGTATATCGTTTTGAAAACGACAACTTGCGTCAACGGCAGTTAACAGGAGTCATTTCATGGAAAGTAATGACCATCTCCGCGAAATTGCAACGTCCTAATTGAGATAAGACTTTGTCAAAACAGTTTAATAATTTCGAACAATCGCATTTTATTGTCTGTGACTTGGCCGCACTTTACTCTTCGACATCAATCCGACGTGACGTGACGTCGTTCTTTCCAAGAACATCGACACCTAACAACATATCTGTCTCCAAGACGTGAACGTCCACAACATGCAATTCAACAATCAACTTCATTCTCGCAATACATATCGCATTGGTTATCTTCCAATACTGGTTAGTGTGCTACCACCAAACCCAATGAATTTCTGGCCCGTCGGTTTGGAAATAACGCCTCTCTGTTTGAGCGCACAGTTTCATATCAAAGATTTCTCACTACCTGAGTCTAGAGCAGCCGTTATGGCCGTCATGATAACACCATTGGCGGTAACAGCAACACTTAATGCGTTAAACATACTTTATGTCGTGTAATCGTTTAGGCTGGATTGCATAGATAGGGTTCGAGTTCGATACGTTCGAAGCATGCTGCAGGGTGCAGGACAGTGGAGTCACGCTCGTAGATGTGCGGTTGCACACTGCATGTTGCAGTGCTGTGACGACTGTGTTGGGGGGCTGCGAGACTGCTCGTTGCAGTGATTGTGCGGTCCATGATGTCCTTTGCGAGGCGTACGGCGTACCTTTCAACCCGGCAGTCGTAGCACTGGTGGTCACGATTGTCGAATCGTCTGTGCGGTAAATACACGGATGAGCATACAATCTGTGTGTCACTGAGTGAAACTACACGGGGTACAAAAGCGCGAAAACAAAACCGGTTTTATTTGAAAATTGGATTTCTCCTTGCCTTGCTCCTCACCGATCTCTTCTAAAAAAAAAAAAGGGTTTTCATCTTGTTCTTGTTCCGCGTGTAGACAGGCCCACTGGGGCTATGATCGTGGAGCAGACTGCGATTGACTCTTGTTGGGCGCAGGGTGCTATAATGCTGCCGTTGGGCGATCGATTGGAGGGCACTGAGCGCAGTATAGTCGCGCTGCGTATGATGGGGCACTGTATGTTCGCGCTCCAGATGACGGGCGCTTGGTGGAAACGCTGCAGGTGAAAAGCGCTGTGAAGCCGCAGAGGTGCAGCTACGGCATGGAGCGTGGTTCTACATTCGGAACGCAGGGTCACGTAAACCGTGTCGGGGTGGGCGTGACACTCACAGCACCAGTTTGTAAGCGTACTCGTGGCCGTCGTTGTTGTGACATTGATAACCCAGAATGCGACGTCGTTCTAGAGAGTTGAGGTCGGTATTCACTTTAAGAAATCAAAAACACGAGCGCGGGGATCGGACGCGGAATTTAATCATTTCTCGCTGTTTTAATACGGGGTCACCAATATAGGGATTATGTGGTGGCAAACTAAATCCCTATTCAATATTAAAACTATTTGCGTTGAACATACTTAATAAGTTGGATTACATTATTAAACGCGTGGCAATAATAGGACTCCACAACCTCTACTGAAAGTTCTAGTCGAATTTCAAGTGACGTTCGATTTGAGCGCCACGGTAGAAAGTAGCAGAAGCACTCAGCTAGTCGCTACAGGGCAGTTGATTGATAGAACATCATCTATTGGTTTATAGCGTCGGTTGCAATTGTAGCAAATAATTTCTTTTTTTTTTTTTGTCCGGGAGAGATTGGGTGAGGTTATAAAACACAACGTTCGCGCAACGTTACCTTTAATTTCAAATCAACCGGCCGTTACGGATCAGAAACTTCTCCTTACAAACAGATCCCCTAAGCGCTTAGGGGATCTGTTTGTAGGGCGAAGTTTCTGATCCGTTGCACGTTTTGCCGAAACTGGATGACTGTTCGTGTTATTGTTGAATCGCCGGACTGCCGCTAAAAGTTTCAGGATATCTTTGAAATGGGTTGCTGCCAACGCTGTTTGTATGTCAGTGTGGTTGATTCCTTGGCAGAAATTAAATATAAGGTCCGCGTCGGTGAGCCTCTCTATTCTTTCCGCTGCAATAACTCTGTATACAAACTCCTCTGTGTCGTCTCGCTCTGTCGTCTAATTACCTTCAACATTCGAGTGTGAACTTCGGCCGACATTTCTTCTTGCGGAAACTCTTTCGCAGATCGCTCAACGAAAAAAAAATCGTGTGCTCACCAAATTTAGGCCGTCGGCCCATATTTTTGCGTACCCGCATACCTTAGCTGGTAGCACACACATTAGCGATCGCCCATTCCAGCGATATACTCGCCATAGATTTCGCACCCGGAGTACAAACTGGCCAGGTGACAGTGACGTTTCGTTTAGAGGGTCGAATGTTGGCAAAATTTCAACGATTTCCGGCAACAGAATGAATGGGGTCACTGCTAGCTATGGCCAAGGGGGTGGCACTCCATACAAATTTCTTGCAGAAAGGGATGCACGATTTCCAATCGCACATATTTGGAAAGTATTTTAAACGCAAAATTCCATTAGATAGAGTAGGACGGAACTAATGCAAAATCAGCTGAGTATCCCATCTTTGGGTATGTATTGGTACCTTTTCTCGCTTTTTCCGATGTATTGGTGTGACATTTTGTAAATTTAAAGCTGCCACCATCCAGAATATCATAAACTTACTCAATATTGACAGTAAAATGAACACTGAACTGAATTCTTTCATCCAGTTTGCGTTCAGTTTCGTTTTTCTTCTCTTTCATTTTTACACCCATCATATAAACGGTTATATGTAGGTAGGCCTGTTCGGTACCGAGATTTCAGTACCGGGTTCCGGTTTTTTCAATACCCGGTACCACAAGCGGTTTCCCTGACTCAGGTTATTTTTTCAGTACCGACGGTTTTTTTAACCATAAGCCGGTTTTTTTGAGTACCGGGTTAAAAACCGACTCAGGTTTTTTTTCAGTACCGACGGTTTTTTCAACCATGAGCCGGTTTTTTTGAGTACCGGGTAAAAAACCGGTACCAAAAAACCTGAAAAAACCGGCTCATGGTTGAAGTGAATCGTTCTTTTTAACTCGGTACCAAAAAACCGACTCGTTGGTCGGTTTTTTAACTCGGTACCAAAAAAACCGGGATATCGGTAATTTAGAATATCGGGTCCGGTACCAAGTGAACACCGGTTTTGTACCGGGATCCCGGTTTTTGGAACAGGCCTATATGTAGGTACCTATATGAGTCTCTGTTTCGCAATTTCTCACAACTTTAATGTGCACAGATAGAAAAATTCAACCCATTCAGAAAGATGGGCTATAGAGTCACTTATAAGGAGTGCCTGATCTTGGTATATGTATTTCTACTATCATCGTTGCTATGGCCTCACCTGCTCTCCCGGTCACTCGTCCCGCTATGCTGTCACCTGTCATCATTTTCCATTCGTATCGTACCATGGACGAATTAATCGAATTGCTTAATTCATCCAAGATTCGTACATTTCGTTAACGGCACATTCAGCGTTTGAGGTTTTCGTTGCTTCCTGAACACATAACTCTGCCGAGTAAGTGCGTCTGATATTAGTATGTGTATGGTTCAGTCGGTTTTTCGTTAGACACCGCACCGTACTGCCGTGAATAGAGTGTTTTGCTACTCCTCCTTCGCATACATCTGCCGGGTAAATGCGTTGGGCATTTGTATGAGTGCCGTTCGGCAGCGAATGGGTGGTTAGTCCGATTATTATCGTTGGACATGGTATTGAAGGCAATAGAGTTCTTCGTTGTTCCTCGGTCGTACGTATTTGCTTAGTAAACGCGTCCGGCATCTATATGTCGTGGGACACGACAAAGGCGGCCACCGTCGATGCCAACGATTGCACCAACTTTCGCAACTCGTCAACTTCGTTTGTGAGTCTAGTGATCTCACCTCCGCCCTTTTCTAGCCTTGTCGTCGCCATCATCCGGTTGACTAGCCACTTCGACTGTTTCGCCCTTACATGCAATCTGGGGTTACTCGTTTTTTGAAACCGCGGAAAGAGAACATGTCAAAATTAAAAACAATTTATTTTGAAAAACGTCTCTAAATTTGGCCAACCTTTTTCAATTTTAATTGGAAATAATTCATTGTAAGACGGACCTACAACGGTTCACGCTCGGACAAATGGCAATGGGAAAATTACTTAATCAAACGTTCATTTTGGAGGAAAAACAAACAAAAGAAGAAACATTTTTACTAAGAGTTTAGTATGAGGTTGTCAAAGCGTCAGCTGACAGATGATTCAGCAATATCTGAACTTTGCAACCAGGAAATTAGTAGCGCATGTGGATGCGATGACGTTTATTTTATACGTACCTGAACTACTCAGCTTCAGCCAAAAGAGTTGGAAACCCATGATTTAAAGTAAATCATTAATTGTCAACGCATAATGCTCTTCAATTAGCTAGGGCAATGAAACAAGAAATTAAGTTACTGTTTGTCTAGTTTGTTGCTAAACTAGGTTACAGGCTTAATTCTTTTGTTTTCAAATTTGTACTGATTTCGTTTGATAAAAAGAACGAAGAAAATACTATTACTAAAATGTGGGAAGTCTTGTGTAGATTGACAGTAGTTGACAGAACATTTTATTGCATGACAACACAGCACCGAATACCGAAGGTTACACATTGTCTTTTTTGTTTGGAAGCCATAGTGGTTTAAGTGGTGAAAATAAAAACTCTAGAAACGTTAAATCCCTTAGAGCGAAACGTCAAATCCCTTAGAGCTCACATTTGGTGGAGGATAAATAGAAGTTTGATGAAGAAGTGTAATAGGAAAAATAGTTGCTTACACAGTGCACAGTTCGCCACACGATAATCTTAATACAAAACTGACAGTCAACATCGCTAGAAATTTAATTTTAAAATAATAACATTTTTATAACATCCAGATTCGTAAAGAATCATTCGATTAGACTATCCATACAAAAAAAATACCCGTTCTATCCACTAATTAAAATCAGATAATCTTTTCGCGAGAGTGAATCATTATGTTCTAGTACCCAATCGACCTTCATATCGATTATTCCCATCGTATACCCCTTCATACAACGGCAACAGTTGTTGCTAGCACGAAACACAAAAAAATAACGTTCCAACATCGTATCGTATCTAAAGATCCGCTTGATCTCTTAATTAAAAACGATAAATACCCCATCAACAGTAGTCGCGTAGTGAAGACGCAAGACACAGAGTGAGTGCAGGCAGACAAGCCAAAAAAGGGAAAGTATTGCTAACTATTGTAGAAAAAGTGCTCGTTAAGGATTATCTGCTTTTTTGTTTAAAGCTTATACACATAGACCGCAATCCATGTAGGAGATTGAAAGAAAATCACTTGACAGATACTCTCATATATAGCAATGAAAGTTTTTAGATAGAAAATGAGAAAAAAATCTAATCATTTATTATTTTCAATATTGAAGATATTCTTGTACAATAATATGAAATCACCCATGAGCGCTTAAGTGATCATTATCACGGTTAAGACCTCCAATTTATTATTATTAAATTGTGTTGTGGGAGAATGTTTTAAGAAGATAGCTGTTAGTAATTTGTTCAAATTTTCTGGTTTTTATATTTTTTTTTCGAAGTTTGTATAGTAGCACCGAGAAAAATTGTGATGAAGATATTAAATTAAATCGGAAGTTCATGTTCAAAATCGCACACAAAACTGCATCTTTTGTATGGAGAAGATTCGATTTCTTTATGCATCTGCCACCTGTACGCGGATAGTTCATTTTTTTGTGTTTCGATGACCTACATTATATTTTTTTTTTTCACATTATAATCATTTCTATACTTATTTTTCGGCAAACGCAGTGTAATGTGAAAATAGCGATATATTAACCAATTATTGACGCGAAATTTTGTTGAAGATTGTTTAGAAATGTTTTTAGAAATTTTCGTACGTATTTGTGATGCACCATTTATTATTTCAATTTATTGAGCATACTAGCATTTTACTTTATTGCTTCTTCATTTCATTGCATGTTTTTCTATAAATAAGAAATTATTTTTCGGTATTTTAATTGGGTGTGATAAATCGATAAACTCAAAACATTATAGAATTCACAGATTTTCACTATTAGCTTTATAAGTGAGTGGCATGAGAGAATTATTTGGATTTGAAATAATATTTCATTGTATGTGTATGAAATATTATGCAGATAAATTTAGCAATTCTTAGAGAAAAATCCACAAATGTATAGCTGTTTGTACCGCAAACGATGCCCGTTCGACAATTTAAACTAACAGAAAATCTTATTGATGTTACCCATCCGCTAAGAAAGTTCCAGGCTACAATCATTTTTTTTTTCATTATCCTAACTACTTGAGGACCATGGCGCGCTGACGACTATCGTGTGTAGAGTGACTGTAGGATATACTGGGATAGTGTTCTCTAACATCCCAACTGATATTCGGCGTACACCTCTGATTATATCGCATCCTGTCGTTGGTGGTCGTGACGTCACGTCCGTCGTCGTGTTGAAGCGTGGTAGCGTCGAAGGAAGAACTAAATCTAGAAATCTCAAATGCCTGAAGTTACTATATAATATTTTCTCGCATAAGGATTTTGGTACCCCTTTTTGCAAATAATCTTCAGCCGATAGCATGGTTCGCATGCATCGAAAGTTTACGGCGACATGTATCAGTTTCAATTCAGAGATTGATTGATAATATTTTTCGGCCCTTGAGGAAGAGTAGCCTCTTCAGCGTTAAATTGTGCATTACTTTCAAGAGATAATAGCCTGTATACCATCTGTAAGTTATCTGTTAATGTAATAAGGATGTTATTTGAAATCTGCCAGCATCTAACCACCATGTCCAAGGAGTGATCTCCTGGACCTGCGGTTTGTTTTTATAGTCATTCACATAGCAGATGAATTGTGGTTTCGTCTTTCTCCAATCAAAAGCGACATACGGTTCCCCTTTGTGGACCAAATTGTTAATATGGTACTGGACCCCAAAATACTCCCAAGGAAAGCCTATTAACTTAGCTCTGCCCAACGTAGATATTTAATATTTGAGCTGAAGGGGCAGACTAGCTTTTCGGCAACTCGTAGGTGATCTGCCCGATAGATGAACGGGGCAACGAAGACTATTTACCAATCACAACTTTTGCAGCTCTCCATCTTTGTCCACATAAGGGCTCAGCACTCTAAATACCTGGGTGACAAGATATCCATTAGATGGATGCAGAGTTATCATAAATAATGTCAAAATATCGCTGGTTGTTTTCAATTCAAATTTGTGCGAAAACATAAATACTATTGTTCTCATAAGGCAAAAATTGAATTTCATAAAAATGTAAACTGGCGTTGTTAATTTATACCTTGCGAAAATAATTTTCTCTCACTGCTAGACACCATCCAGTTCCGGACAGTTCAAGCACGTTCGTGGTAGAAACTCATAAGTGTTGGTATGCAATCCGAAAAGCGCTATTTTCCCTATACCGAACGTATTGTAATTCAAAGATAAATGTAGGTAACGGCGCGGCATGTGTAGATTGTAGTGGGTGAACTTTTGTAGGGCATTGCAGGGGATTTGTGGTTTATTGCAACATTTCAAGGCTCTACACACAAAAAAATATCGTTCGTATTATTAATAAACGGCAGTTATTGAAAAATTAATTAATTAATTTAATTGTTCCAGTGTAATTTTTATTAGACTTATAATTTTGTATTTATTAAATAATGACCGCTTTTATCATTCCAAAAACTTAGCGTTTATTAAGGTCCTATTATATATTTTATTGTATTTATAATAAAAACGTATCGGTTTAATAAATTGTTTGTTGAGTGATCGTACTTATTCGTTAAATAGATTACTCTGCGAATTGTTATAGTTACAATCAAAATTATACAATCAATAACTTCAGGCTTAACATTGAAAATAGCCTTGATTGAATCTATTAATACGTTTGTCAAATCAATAAATGAATTTTAGTTTTGCTAGGTCCATTGCCTATCGCTTTTCAAGGCTACGAGTCCCGAGCCATATATAATAAATAATTCTTGATTCTACAACTTAGTTATAGATTTCGTGTAGCTAAACGACTGTACTTAAGATAACAAATAATTGTCGTTTATTATTACATATGCTTTGCGGCCTTACTCCCTAGTTACCTAGTTACATAGAAACAAACGGACATACAGGCAAAGAAACGGACATCGCTCAATCACCCTATCACATAGTGACGAGTATTAAAAAAATGCAATATATGTAGTATTTATGAACGGGTGTACTCATTTAATTTTTTTTTTCCAATGAAAACAGACATAATCGTCATGATCCCCCATTTATAAGGATGATTTCGGTTCAACTGCTTCAGCCATTCATTATTACAACGAACAAGTTTTTTTAACATTATTATTGTTCATTGCATTTATGAACTAATTTATTGATTTGCTTTTGAAGACCGGAGCATTGATATTAATAAATTGTTCAAAACATTAATGAACACGATTCTTCAGCTGGACAAATGCTTTAAGTGTATCTTAGAAACGTTCATCATGTATGTCTGCTTGGTCTAGTAGGTAGGGTGTTGGTCTTCAAATCATAGGATCCCCGGATCTAATCCCACTGTAGGTAGGTGGTAGTTTTATGATGCTTTTCAGAGCGCACCTAGGTAAATGAAATGTCTTTAACACTTATAGAAGTCTAGGTTCACTGCTGGCATGCGACAGATTTGTTTTATTTTAAAAATAAAAAATAAAAACCATAAAGATTCAATAATCGGAATTTATTGATTTAACAAAATCGAACATTACTTCAACAATTCTTTGGTCGTTAGTTCTATAACTTCAGCACGTGGAGTTAACCAACCGATTAATGAATTCAATAACCGATGGTTATTGTATGAATTGAAATTCTTTACCAGTATTACAATTAGTTGGTTGTTGATATAATGTACATAACATAAACTAACGATGGTGTGTTTATTATATTAATAAAGGCAATCATCGCAGACATTTTGAGGACACCGTTTATTGATTTAACGTACTTTTTCATGTATATTACGTACCGATTTGGGATGATCGCTCAGCGATCGTAGTTTTGCATCCAATTCCGAGCCATATTTGCATATTTTTGTAATGGTGTTACTTTCCATGTGTCGACCATAACATGTCTGTATATAAAATATGCACGTATAGTGCTCAGAACCGATGGTTTAACTGCGATCGCTGAGCGATCATCACATGAGTCGTCTCTACGAACACGTACCTTTAGAGAATTCGCCAATATTTTTGCGAAGCAGTGCTGTTGCGAAATAGAATAAGACGAAGTGCAAGCGCAGCGAGCAGTGAGCTAATGGGAAGCAATTTGTTGGATTTAGATCTCTGGCTCGTCCATACATTTACTCAAATCCTATAGCTCGCTGCCTGTCGCCCTTTTCACAATTCGCCAAAAAGTTGATACGTAGCGCTGCTTGGAAATAGGATGAAGCGAGCGCAACAAGCGGTGAGTTAATATCAGGCAATTCGTAAGCTTTATATTTCTGACTCGTCCATACATATACTCAGACCCTGCACCTCGCCCTTTACTCCACTGAGACCTCGCTCTATCTGTCTCGCTATTCAGTATTCGCGACGTAGTGTTGTTGCGGAACAAGGTAAGTCCAGCGAGCGGTAAGCCAATGGATGACAATTCGTAAAATTTAGACCTCTTAAGTTTACTTAAATCCTGTGCCTTGCCCTTCGCTTCATCCAGACCTCACCATGCCTTTTACGCTTTTCAGAATTCGCCTAAATTTGCGACGCAGTGATGGTGCTAAGAATGATAAGGCGAGGTGCAAGCGCGGCGATCGGTAAGCCAATGGACGCCATTTCGTGAAATTTAAACCTATGACTCGTCCGTATAACCTGTAGCTCAGAATACTCTGCGCGCTCAGACTCTGTCTGTCGTGCATTAGAAAAACAGCCAACATGTTTGCGACATAGACCTAGTACCTGGAACCTGGATATATGACTCTGGATTTGCTTGACAACCGAATTCCGCTAGTTTGTGTACAGCATTGGGCTTTTAGGAGTCTGGTCACCTTATTATAGCCTGTATATTTTAAACTTTAAATATACTGTTAGAGTTTAATATTTAAACTATATAGTATTCATTGAAGTCATATGTAAAATAAATTATAAAAATATTATCCTGTTAGTTGAATATATATCCTGTTGATAATAAAACATATTATAAAGATATTCCCCTGACTTTATAACTTTAACAGGTTATGGGCCCAGGAGCAACTCGTAATAAATATAATAATAAAATATAATTAATAAATCACTAAATAAATAATAATAGTGATAAATTAAATATTGAAAATTGTGCATGAAATAAGCACGAAGAATCATGAGCGTTCATATGGAGGTCCTTTGTAAGGACAATTACGATACCTGGAAGATGCAGATGGAAGCCTTATTAATCAAAAACGATGCTTGAGGATACGTTAACGGATCAATAAGGAAGCCTGCAGCTGAAAGCGGAAACGAAATCTCGATTACTGCCGAAAAATCATGGATTGAAAAAGATCAAAAGGCAAAGTCCGATATCGTATTATCAATCAACCCTTCCGAATTAAAACAAATTAAAGGATGTGAAAGTTCAAGAGATGTTTGGTTGAAACTTGAAACCATATATCAATCCAAAGGACCAGCTCGTAAAGCGACGTTACTTAAGCAACTTACTCTTCAAAAAATGGAGGAAAATGATGAAATGTGTAGTCACATCAAGAAATTCTTTGATGCAGTCGACAAACTTGATGAAATGGATGTTGATATAAATCCAGATTTATTAACAATTATGTTATTGTACAGTTTACCATCAAGTTATGAAAATTTTCGATGTGCCATAGAATCACGTGACGAATTGCCTTCACCTGATGTATTGAAAATAAAAATTATGGAAGAAGCCGAAGCGAGGAAACATAATTCAATATCCAACGCCTTATATGTCAAGAAACACAAAAATCAGAAATTTCGAAAGGAAAATAAGAGTGAAATGAACTATTACGATCAAGATAAATTTGCATCGAAATGTACTATATGCAACAAAATTGGTCACAAAGCGACTGAGTGCTGGTATAAGATGAAGAAAAATAAATCAAACTTGAAGAAACATTTTGCAAAAAATGCTGACGACGTATCATTATATATTTCTGCATTGAAAGCTGAAAATGTTAATGAAGCATGGTGTTTGGACAGTGGATGTTCCACACATCTTTGTAAAGATAAAGACAAATTTGAAAACTTAACAGATGTTTCAAATGCAAAATTGAATCTTGCAAGTAATACATCTACGACGATTAGTGCCAAAGGAACTGTAAAAATAAAAGTTTCATTAGAAGATCAGCAAAAGAATGTGAGTCTCAAAAATGTTCTATATGTTCCTGATTTACGCACGAATTTACTATCAGTCGGAAAAATAACTGATAAAGGATATGTCGTAACATTTACAAGAAATACTGCTAATATCATAGATAAAAATGGAAAGTCAATCTTACAAGCCAAAAGAATTGGAGAATTGTATTATATTCAAGAAAACGAAGAATTTGAATGTAAAACAGTAAATGAAAATTTTTCAAATTCATCTGAAGTTTGGCATCGACGAATGGGTCACTTAAATATGAGAAGTTTAGAAGAATCCCTTCGTAATAAAGCAGTTCGTGGATTAAGTTTCGAAAAAGTAAACGAAAAATTGGACTGTGAAGTCTGTTTATCAGAAAAAATGACGAGAAATCCATTCCCGAAGAAATCTAACCGTGAATCACAATTATTAGAAATAATTCATAGTGATGTATGTGGTCCTATGCGTATTGAATCAAACGGGAAAGCAAGATATGCAGTAACATTCATTGATGATTATTCAAGATGGTGCGAAGTCAAATTCATTAGAACAAAAGATGAAGTTTTTGAAACTTTCAAAGCCTTTAAAGCAAGTGCCGAGAATCAAACTGGGAGAAAAATTAAATATTTACAAACAGATAACGGCAAAGAATATGTCAATGATAAATTCGATAAGTATTTACGTGAAAGTGGAATCGAAAGAAGATTAACAGTTCCTCATAATCCAGAGCAAAACGGAGTAGCTGAAAGAAAGAATCGTACTCTTACTGAAGTAACGAGATGTCTACTAGCAGATTCACAGCTACCGAAGTCTTTTTGGGCTGAAGCAATGTCAACAGCAAATTATATACGCAATCGATGTCCTTCAAGCAAGCTGGATGGAAGAACACCTTATGAAAAATGGACTGGCCAAATTCCTAATGTCAGTTACTTTCAAACATTTGGATCAATTGGATATGCGTATAATAACGACCGAACAAGAGGAAAATTCGATTCAAGGTCACGAAAATGCATATTTCTGGGATACTCGAGTGAATCGAAAGGATATCGGGTATGGATTCCTGACAAAAAGAAAATTGAAATAACCAGAAATGTCAAATTTCTAAAATGTCAAAAACCAGTTCACGAAAATGATACAAGAATAAAAAATGAAAATGACACAAGAAATGAAATTGAAAATGAAACAAGAAGAAAAATTGAAATAGAACTGAGTTCAAACAATGAAGAAATATTTCCAAATGAAAATAATAATCAATCAACAACTGAAAATATGGAAGAAGAAAATATTCAGCCAGGGGAAGAGGCACAGCCATCGTCAAGCGAAGAGTCACAGCCATATTCAAGCGAAGAGTCACAGCTATCTTCAAGCGAAGAGTCACAGTCATCCCAAAATCAACCAGGTGAAATACGCAGAGGTAGAGGGAGGCCCAAGAGAATTATGACTGGTAGAAAAGGGCGCCCGAGAAAAGATTACCACGAAAATGTGACAAATAACGCAGAATTTGGATACACTGCTGAAACATCAATTAGAGAGGCTGTTTCCGGAAAAGATGCCATGGAATGGTATCAAGCAATTGGATCAGAAATGAGATCAATAATAAAAAATGACACTTGGGAAATGGTTGATCGACCTCAAGGAAAGCAAATCGTCGGAAGTAGAGTCGTACTTCAAAATAAATATAATCCTGATGGAACTATTAAAAGAAGAAAAGCACGGATAGTAGCGAAAGGTTACACTCAACGGCCTGGTGTAGACTTTAACGAAACTTTCGCTCCAGTAGCTCGAATGAGTTCTATTCGGCTTGTTATGGCTCTCGCAGCGCGATACGGAATGAACATCCATCAGATTGATATAACGACAGCTTATCTGAATGGAACAGTTGATGAAGAAATTTACATGGAAACCCCGGATTTGATCGAAGAAGGGTTAGAAACCATTATTAAAGAAGAACGAAAATCTAGTGACATTTATCGGAAGGCGAAGATAATGCTTGAAAATGTAAGATCCGGAAATAAGGTATGTCTATTAAAAAAGGCACTATATGGTCTTCGTCAAGCGGGGAGACAGTGGAATATAAAACTTAACGAAGTATTATCGAAAATGAATCTCCAACAAATGAATTCCGACCCCTGCGTTTATTTCAATCACGAAGAAAATGAATTGTCATTAGTAACTGTATATGTCGATGATATAATTATCGCATCTAAAAACGAAACAAAAATAGCAAAACTTAAGGACAAATTATCAAGTGAATTCGAAGTAAAGGACCTTGGAAGAATCCATCATTGTCTGGGAGTCGAATTTAATCAAAGCAAGAATGAAATAACAATGCATCAAAAAGGATATATACGAGATCTGCTTGATCGGTACGGAATGACAGATTCAAACCCAGTTAGTACTCCTATCACAAATGGTTCAAAATTAGAAAAACAAATAGATTCAACCTCAGAAGAGAACAATTTACCGTATCGACAACTTGTAGGAGCATTATCATATTTGGCAGTTTCGACAAGACCGGATATTACCCATGCTGTAAGCATGCTAGGACAATATAACAATTGTTATGGAATATCCCACTGGATTGCAGCTAAGCGCGTACTTCGTTACCTGAAAGGTACAATGAACCTTGGATTATCGTTCAAACCAAACACCAAATCAATATGTGGTTTTGTTGACGCGGACTGGGGAAGCTGCACTGTGGATAGACGTTCTTATACCGGATATGTTTTTACGTTAAGTGGAGGCCCTATATCATGGGAATCAAAGAAGCAACCAACTGTAGCGTTATCTTCGACAGAAGCTGAATATATGGCTCTCACAGAAGCTACAAAGGAAGGCATATATTTGAAGAAATTTGTTACAGAACTGGGACTTAACGATTTGACCGACGTGGAAGTGTTCAACGACAATATGGGAGCACAAAAGCTCGCTCAAAATCCCATATATCACTCTCGAACAAAACATATTGACATACGCCATCATTTTGTAAGAAATGCACTGGAAGACGGTATAATACGAATTAGTCATGTCAGTACAGAAAATATGACTGCGGATATTTTAACCAAAGGACTTCCTTCACCGAAACATAATCAATGTCTATATTTACTTCAAATGAAAAATGTGGATTAGAAGAAATAACTAGACATTGAGGGGAAGTGTTAGAGTTTAATATTTAAACTATATAGTATTCATTGAAGTCATATGTAAAATAAATTATAAAAATATTATCCTGTTAGTTGAATATATATCCTGTTGATAATAAAACATATTATAAAGATATTCCCCTGACTTTATAACTTTAACATATACCTTTCAATGAAAAATTTGAATATATAAGTTAAACCCCCCCCCCCCCCCCTTGGATGATTCCTGCGCACGGGCCTGGTTTGGCATAGGAAGAATATGCAAATTTCGAAGAAATATATTTTTAATTTTTTGTATTTTGGGCTGCAGAGCACGTTGCGAAAACGCAACGCTAGGGTTTAACGTGTACTTTTTTGGTCAAAGAAAAGTCTCTTCTATACACTGAAAACCTCTTTTTTTTATAAATAATAGCCCAAAATTTTGAAACAAAAGCTATTAGCATTATTATGGATCGCCCCACCAATTTAGTCGTCGAAAATAATCGCCAAGTATTTTGGTGGAGTCCGCATGGGGATGCGTAACCCCCTTTATTCTCTGTGCACCTTCGATTTTTACCAGGTCTGTTGGAGTCTCCGAACGGTGCTGGATGCTATGCCCAAACCGCCTTACTTATATCAGATATGTGGAACTCCTCCTTAGAATGAAGTCTGGATATGAGGCTGGTTATCCTCCCTCCAGGAGTAGTTCCCCTTCCCTTTCCATTTGCAGAAGGTGTTTCTATGATAAACCTAACTTCCCAACGATATATCTGGATTCTATTTTACACAAAGTTTAAACTTCACACGCTATTTGAGGAATATTGGGCCGTTGAATCGGGTAAAACTTGGATTGGAAATAATCATTTCGCTGATAATAGGTAGTGGCCGCGTCATAAAACCAAATAAATTAAATGTTCTAAATAAACTACATATTTCATTTGCAAATCCACTTATTACTAATATTTTTTAAATTTATCTAAAACTTAAGTACAAACAGTATTCGCTCCGCTTTATCTGAAGAAGTTAAACAGAGTCAAACAATAAAAGCGAAATTAAATAAATCAAAACTGAATTATAAATAAAATAATGGAAATCATTTGTCCATAGAAGAGGAAAAAAGGATATCGTCATAGTCCAGCGTTGCATTTTCGCAAACTTAAATTTTGAGCGTATGTTGTACGCTCAAATTACAACTTTTTGATGAACTATGTATATTTTCGCATCTGTTGTAGTCTGTTTTATGTTATTTCCGTATTCCAATTTCAGGAAAATATTTGATCTAAGTATTTTTATACACAAATTAGCATCCGTACCTAAAAACATAGAATTTTCACAATTTTCAAACCCTAAAAAATTATAGAAAATGTCAAAAAACATCTTTGAGCAAAAACTGGTCGATTAGATAATTCTAAAATGAACCTTTCTTCCTCAGAGATCAAGTTTATATTTTTTACCAGAAAAGCGTAAAACATGTAAATGTAAAGCGTTGCGAAAACGCAACCGTAGGACAAAATGGGTTGGCAGCTGTAGTGCTATCAGTAGCCAGGATTTCGGGCAGGGGGGGTGGCATGCCCGAAATTTTTTCAACATCATAATTTTCTTAGAAGTTGAAATTGTCGCCAATATTGTTAGGCGAGTTTTAAAATAGTCTGGCTGGTGTAGTGGTTACTGCGCGCACCTTCGGTGCACAGAGTCATGGTTTCGAGACTCACCGTGAACGAATTTAGTTTATGGTGTTTTTCGAACTCACGACCCATGTGACGGAATATGATCTCTATGATAGGGATAAATAACATTGCTAAGCGTGCTGTTGATCCCAACACCTCAACGAAAGAGTAGCAAAGATCTTGAAAATTGGATGTAACTTAAATATCTGTTACCTTATGGTAACAAAGTGTGGTGCAGACAATTTTATTTTTTTTTTTTTTGTTTCTTATGTTTGTTTGTTTTTTTTTTTGGTGCCGAGCACGAATCCGGAGCTTCCTACCAAAATCTCGTTCCAGAACAGGGTCAAAATCGCGAAAAAAAAAACCTAAAATTTTTGGACTTTTCCCATTTTTTGACTTGTAACTGCGAAAGTGTACATTTCTCCGAAAACCTGTCCATGAAAATGTTAAAAAAAACATAATTACGGGTCCAAGCGCCATTAATTTTTAAAATGCGTTATGCGGTATAGCTACAATTGATAGTAATTTTTTGGGGTTTTTTTGCAATTTTCACCCTGTTTTGCAACAACATTTTTGGTGGGAGTTACGGATTCAGGTTCAGCACCCCAATATACATAATGTACAAGAAAAATGCAACTTTCGCGGCCAAAAATGAAAAACAGTTCAATCTCAAAATTTTATTCATAATACGGAACTATGACAAAAACGAGACCGAGGCTAATTTCGGGCGCGGTCGAAATTTAGATACCCTTCGCTCTCCTCGGGCTAAAAGTTTTTTTATGACTTGTATTTAATCCCCATTCCCCATTCTTTTCCTTCTGTCTTCACAAAAGTTCCGTTGCGTCGCCAAAACCATATCTGTGTGGGGTTTGGTTGGAATAAGTGGGCCAATAAAAATATTTACTAAGAAAATGTTATTGCGGGTTGCTGGAGCATGGCCCCATAGTACGATTCCATTTGTTTTGACCTTTTTAGTTGCTTTGATAAAGACACATTAATTCAAAGTTTTGTGAAATTGGTGTTAAAAATGTTTCTTAGAAGAACCAAAATGGGGTGGTTGGGTTTGTATGACGCCATTGTCCGATTTGATCCATTCTTACATATGTTTTGTGTCATTAATAAAAATACATTTGTGTGAAACTTGGTAGAAATTGGTGCACAAATAAAAACGTTTTCTTAGAAGAACTTAATTTGAGGATTTGGGTTTGTATGGCAGCCCATGACCCCATTGTCCGATTTTTCCGATTCAAACATAAAACTGCCTGCAGCAAAAAGAAGCATTTGTGCAAAATTTCAGCTTCATAGCTTTTAAATTGGCCGAGTAAAACGCGTCGCAACAGACAGACAGGCGGACATCGCCCAATCGACTCCCCAAGTCATGCTGATCATATATGTATACTTTTTATATGGTCGGAGATGCTTCCTTCAATGCGTTACAAACTTCATGACAAAGTTAATACACCCTTTCACTATATGAGCTAATGTAATGCAAATCATCTGATATGATCAAGATACATAATTATGAACTCTGAACACAGTTCATTTTGTGTGGCAAAAAACTCTACATTGAGGATGTTTCTGCCCAAAAATGTAACGGTTATTTTAATCGTAGATCTTTTTATTTCTAAATAATGCTTGCATTTATTCGCAAGTTCTTTCCCTTGCCAGTTTGTGAGCTATTTTTACTACAGAATTAATTAGTGTTTGTACTAATATTTTACCAGGTATTATTATACCCTATACCCATAAGATGATATAGGGTATGTATATTGTTACGCCATTATTATGTTACACCTCAAAGGAGCCTCCGGAGGTATGGCAAAGTATATATGTATATAAATGATCAGGGTCGGTCCCTGATTCGCATAAGCCATGTCTGTCTGTCTGTCCGTGTGTATTGAAAATGGGCCAAATCGGACCAAGGGTTCCCCTACCTCCCACACAAATTACCCTTCCTTTTGATACAATATCGCTATCGACTTGAAATTCTGATCAATGCCTAATTGGGACATATACTTTAAGTTGATGGAAAATGGAGTAGGTCCAACTACCTCTACCCCTACCTCCCCTACAAAGTTATATTCAGCGATATCTTCTGATAGAATGTTGCGAAAACATCTAAATTGTTATCAAATGGTAGCTGTTGGATGCCTTGATAATAACTATCAGGTCGGACCCTACCCTCCCTACCCTACAAAAAAACACAAATTCAATATTTTGGGTTTTGCATGCCTTAGGTCTTTAAATGGGTATAGGGTATACACTCATCGTGCTATTCACACGATTAGAACTCGGTCTCGTTTAAATTGTTATTATAACTTCAAAATGCGCGCTGCGCGCTTGCGAAATTTTTTTTTCGCCCTTAAAGTTTGAACGGGTGTATCTCGGAAGATACGAGCAACTTCGTAACGGACGAGGTGTCGTTTTATAGGAAATTTTATATCGTTCCAGAAAGTGAAGTCATATCTCGGATGAAATGTTTGGTTGTGTGGCAAATTTTGATTTAGTTTGACAAGTTGGGCATTTTGACACAATTTCCGAAAATTACTATTACATTGTAACCGTTCAAAATAGAGGGGTCCCGTAGTACATTTATTTTCTCCAAATGAGCCACACTACATACCATTAAAATATCCTCCACCATGAAGGGGACACCCTGTATGTTGACCGTTGCATGTCCCTTGACTATGATTCGATTTCTGTTTTGAATAGTTTGTGAATTGTGTGAATCTCACTTAAATTAAACCCTTTAACTTTTAAAAGTGCGTTCGTTGAATTTATTATCTCCGAAAAGGAGTGGTCTTCGTGTACGTTTATCACACGCCATACTACGCCATACACTACATATTATTACAATTTGTATTTTTTTTTTGCAAAGTAATAGATAGCAGAAGCTTATTTGATGGCTTCACAGTTTAATTCACAATAGTCGAAGTTTCCCTTACTCGAACATTTTGTCTTGCCAAGCTGTAATTCGAGTAAGAGTGGTCCCACTTTAGGTCTTATTCGTTCGCTTTCTTTTTCATCTGTCTACTTGGTATGGCATTGAAATGAAGTCCACTTTGTAAAATTGTCTGTAAAAACGTTTATTCGTACAAAAATATTAATTTAACAGAAGTAAAACGAAAGATATACGCCAGTAACCCGATTTATTAACAAAAGATTAATACAGTAATTTCATATACATACAATGATTTGGGTATTAGGTATATATCATTTTTTCGATTTCAATAAACAGAAATCAGAAGTTCTAATAGTACGGAATAAAAAAAAACTGTTAAAGGATTACCGACCCTTCCCAAAGCTTGCCGTTTCTCAGGGGAAAAAACTAATCCAAATACAAATTGGATTGGACGTGCAGAATATTTTTCGTCTACCACAAAAACCCATCGAATGGATATATCGCTCAACATTTGTCCAATTTCTCTAGCCAGATCCGATGCCCGTTCAGAGCATGGCATTAACCGAAGTTACACTGACACCCCAAGTTAAGAAATGCTTCATAATGACAAATTGCAGAGGTTTGGTATTCGAAGCAGTAATGATTTCTCCATACAGCGACATACTTTAAAAATAATTCCAATTAATATCAAATCGACTTTAATTAATTACTTTATTTAGTATTTTTCTATAAAATTCTTCAAAATATTGTCCTTAAGATCTCAATATATTCGATCACTTGGTTTTTTGCAATCCAATTTCCGTAGCAAATGTTCGCGTTCATTGATTCCAATTAATAGCGAATTTCAACTAATTATGGAGGAGGGAGGCTTTTAATTGAAATTGCTATACGTACAAATCATTTCACAATTCCAACAATCTTGTTACGCATGTTTTCAAAATGGATTCACATGTTTTTCATTTTTCTCTATAAAACTGAAGATGATCAAATGCGTTTTCGCACAGTGGAAAGTGAAAACTCATTAGTAATGTTGTTAATTTCATACAGCCTTATATTCGTACTTGCAATTTGCCATTTTTTCCGTCGATCGAAAACATTGTTGGGATTTTCATTCATATATAGATGAAAGATGGCCGATCCACATGTAACATGTTTTCCGAAAACAGGCAAAACATCATGAGCATATCATATAATATAGTATCTGCATCTGGGAAGAATTTTAAGATAAATGCCATTTTTTCGCGTGTAATTTTTCTGCACAGACACACATATTCTGTCATACTCGTACACACTATGAGAATGTTTATGACCGGCTCGCGGAGATGCAACAATGGCAATTATGTATGAATGTACAACCCTGATCTCCCATATAAATTTTCATAAATGTAATGCAAACTCTCAATGGCACTTTCACTGACATTCGTCGTCGCATCAGGATGAATAGACGACAAATCTAATAAACATAGCAAAACATAATTAGCCATTAAAAATTTACATTTTTGTATACATTTCTTTCTTTCTTTCTGTATACTTTGTACTCGGAGGCGTCGTAAACTTGCACCTGTAACCTAAGTGTATTACGAAATTATTGTTGAATGGTCTTTTGTATATGACGATAGCATATACTCTTATTTTGTCTCTAATGTGAAGCATCATTTCTTTTACATAATCATTGATACACATACGACGATGTAATTTAGGTTTTCATTTTCTTTTTTGAATTTTTACAGAATGCACATTGTCTCCGTTTGTAAGTGGTTCAACGGCTGAGAAGATACCATTTGTTTTTCTACCGCTCCGAGGTCAAATTATACATCCGAGTCGAGAGATAAATTTTCCTGGTAAGATAAACATGGATTTACATAATACATTTTTTAGTATCATGATTTGCATACAAATGTCTCTTCAGATTACATGCACGAATTATTTGCATTTCATATTATGCGATTCTGATAATTATATAATAATTTTGACAAGAAGCTAATGTTTAATTCACATTTTCAGGTGTTAGGACGCCTGTTTGTGCTGTAACAAGTGCACAATATTTGACACAAAAAGGCTGGATGGAGTTGAGGAATCCATTGGACAGCGATGTTCCGTTTCGGTTGTTTCGAGACGAAGGAAGGACTTTCTTACAGGTAAGAGTTCAGCTTCCTTTAAACTATTTTTTTTTATTTCGCGAAATATGCAGAGAAAAACTCTGTAAAATTGAAGTCCTTGGAAAACTTAAAATGTCTGAATAAATAAAAGCCTAATTCGGCACAATTTAGCAAGGCTTAGTAGAGAGTTTGTCTGGAATTTCAAAATTAAAGCTCCGCTGTAAATATCATGGACAAGTTACTAAACATTTGAAGTAGTTTTCGAAAACTTCTATCCACTCAGTGCGTACCTATGTACTTACGATTCGGATCTCTTCGCAGATTCGTTCAGTGGTTTCAACATGCGTTGTTACGGAAGTAATGCAAAATTTCTACTGCGTAATTTATATGATGATGAAAATTTCTCATTATTAATGAGAGGTGTAAAATAAGGTGACCAGAGTCCTGAAAGCCCAATTCTGTACACATACTTTCCGGTCCGAGGTCTGAGTAAGCAAAAATGTTATCGAATTGAGTACTGCGCGATCAGACAGAGCAAGGTCTAAGCCAAGCGAAGGGCTAGCTACAGGATCTCAGTAATCATACGGACGAGTCATAAGTCTAAATTCCACGAATTACCTTCCACTGCCTCACCGCTCACTTCTCTCGCACCGCGCCCTACTACTCCTGGCAGCAGCACTGCATCGTAAAAATGTTGGCGAATTCTAAAAAGCTCGACAGAAAGGGCAAAGTCTGAACGAAGCGAAAAGCGAGCCACGGGATCTGAGTAAACGTATGGACGAACCAGAAGTTTAAATCTTACGAATCGCCTTCCATCGGCTCACCGCTCGCTGCGCTCGTCTTAACCTATTTCCCAGCATATGGGCGAATTCTGAAAAGCGTGACAGACAAGATCTAAGTAAACCTACGCATGGGGCACAGGTATAAATCATACAAATTACAAGGCTAGCTACGGGATTTAAGTAAACCTTACGACGATCCAGAGGTCTAAGTCTTACGAATTGCCTTCCATCGACTCACCGTGCGCCCTATCCGCTTCCCACCACCGCTGGTCGCCAAAACGTTGGCTAATTTTGAAAAGCGCAACAAACAGACCGGGGTCCGAGCGAAGTGGAGGGCGGGCCACAGGATCCGAATAAACGTATGGACGAACCAGAGGTTTAAATCTTACGAATGGCCTTCCATGAGCTCACCGCTCACTGCGCTATCACCTATTTGGCAACAGAACTGCGTCAAAAATGTTGGCGAATTCTCTAATGCGCGACAGACAGTGCGAGGTCTGAGTGGAGCGAAGCGAGCCACAGGATTAAAGGAAACCTAGGGAGCCAGAGGTCTAAATCTTACCTAAATCTGGTTCCATTATTCCTGGAGGAGAGTATGCATTTCTCGGTCGTTACATTGATGATGCCATGCCGGCCCATGCCCTTGGGCTCTTAACGCCCTTTTTAAATGGATTCTAAGGCAATGTTGTGGAAAAAAAAATTATCTAAAATTCATGCCGAGTTATTCTTTAGTATGAATTTTCCTATGTAGGTTGATAAAGGAATCGGATGAAGTACAGTACAGTGCCTGATTTTTTCATCGTTTTGTGACAGGGAAAATTAATTAAAATCGCATCTTTCGACGGCTGTAACTTCCGAGCCTTGGCAGCTAGAGCCTTGAAATGTCCACCAAATATATAATAACAGTACGATGCCTAAAACTCCGCTCAAGAACTGCCAAATTACGGACAATTTTACGATTAGAAAACACACAAGTGCGGTTTGAGTAGCTGTAACTTCCGAACTAAAATACTGAAATAGACCGTGAAATTTGGAGAAAATATGAGCGCCAAGTAGGTCTACAAGTGTGTGCACAATTTCAGAGAGATCGGGAATGGTTGCCGAGGTATCGGAAATGAACGTTTGTCAAACATAAAATTGTGATTATCTCTCTAAAAATCGATCCTAAGGGGTAAAACTTTACACTTTAAAAGCAGATAAGACTGATCACAGGCCTCACCAATGAGCTTATTCTGTAGTGAAATAGGTTTCATTGTGTGGCATTCGGAATACTGTACATTTTAAAATTGAATTTTGAAGAAATTAAATAGGAGTTCAGGAACCCCACACAAATTTGAATGCACTAGCATTTTTTACAACAATTCAGCCATTGGCGTAGCCAGGGGAGGGGGCAGGGAAGGGGCGGTCGCCCCCCTGGTCGATGAAGATGGTAAAAAAATCCTTATCGATGTAGTAAAAAAATCGCTGCACTATACAACATTTTCAAAAATTATCTGCTGCCGGCACAGCAGATGCCTTTGAATCAAATTTCAGTTTGCAGTCAGGAGGCGCATACAAATAGATGACAGCGAGTGGCCTCTCGTAACTGACGGAGGCTGCGTACCAGCACACACATTTTACTTGTGCTACTGTGGCTGCGTGGATCCCATATTTCCTGTTTCATTTCATGGCTTCTGAGCTCAAGTACACAATTTAAATCGTTAAGCCCCGGATAGAGTTCGAGCGGAATGAAAATGAAACGGTAATGAACCGGCATAAAAACCGTGGTGAATTTAAAATTTTAGCTTCGAAAATTGATACAAAGGCGTTTTACGTCCTAAATAATCTTAAAAATAACTAAAAAAAATAATTTCCCCATTGTCCGAATGCATTTTCAACGTGAAAATGAGTCGACTCTGTAGCATATTCTCCGTCGGGCGTGGTGAGTTTTGCAAACGTCAAACCGATTCACTGTCCACGACGAGTTCATCGCGGAAATTATCTAATGACCGGGGAATCGAAAAATAACACATAAAATGGCAGAGACAAATTGTGAAACCATTCTCGGATTTTAGTTTATGGAATACCCCATCATTTACCACATATTCCACGACAGTAAGTATGCATTTTCATTGAGAAAATCGCCGCGGACAAAAATTTCATTTTCATTCCGCCCGATCTCTATTCAGGCCTTTAGGTCCCTTCGGTAAGTTAGTGGAATTCAACTTATTTTCATCTGAAAGGGTGATAAATGGTATACAGCTTTGCTTTGTTTGGGACCTTGTAAAGAACGGGTCTCATATTTCAGTGTCTTTCAAGTTATTTAATCAAAATTTATTTTCTAGCTGAATCATACCAGCCATAAAATTAAGCCACTGTTAATACTTTGATAAATTTAGAGGAAATCTTATTAAAACCGTTATCCATATTTCAATCAATAAAGGATTTATAAATATTCTGACGATGCTACTTTGCTAAGATGAAAGTGGCAGACGAAACAAACTGATTTCGCAAGTGGAATATGCAGTCCGAGATACAAAAATTGCACTGAAAATAGACAAACTACACTCTAAAAGGCAGATATTAGAGGCCAGTTGAATGTAATCAGAATGCAGAATAAAATCATTCTCATCTCCATTTTTAAAATTTGACTCTAAAATTAGTAAAAAAAACGACAAAACAATATATTATTTGTATGGGGTTTGGTTGGAATAAGTGGGCAAATAAAAATATTTACTCTGAAAAATGTTATTGGGGGATGCGGGAGCATGGCCCCATAGTACGATTCCATTTGTTTTGACCTTTTTTGTTGCTTTGATAAATACGCATTAATTCAAGGTTTTGTGAAATTGGTGTAAAAATGTTTTTTAAAAGAACAAAAATGGGGGTTTGGGTTTGTGTAGCAGCCCCATGACTCCATGTTCCGATTTGACCCATTCTCGCATATGTTTTGTGTCATTAATAGAAATCCATTCGTGTGAGATTTGGTTGAAATTGGTGCACAAATAAAAAAATTTCTTAGAAGAACCTAATTTGGGAGATTGGCTTTATAAGGCAGCCAAATGACCCCTTGGTCCGCTTTGATCCATTCTTAAATATGTTTTTTGTCATCGAGAGAAACACATTTGTGTGAAATTTGGTTGAAATCAGTGCACAAATAAAAAAGTGTTTCTTAGAAGAACCTAATTTGGGGAGTTGGGTTTGTATGGCAGCCCCATGACCCCGTTATCCGATTTAACCGATTCAAACATACAAACTGCTGCAGCAAAAAGAAGCATTTGTGCAAAATTTCAGCATCACAGCTTTCAAACTGGCCGAGTAAAACGCGTCGCAACCGACAGACGGACAGACTGACATGGCCCAATCTACTCACTACTCCCCAAGCCATGCTGATCATATATGTATACTTTTGACATGGTCGGAGATGCTTTCTTCAATGTATTACAAACTTCATGACAAAGTTAATACACCCTTTCACTCTATGAGCGAAGTTTATAAAAAAGAAATAACATGCGTGGCAGTCCACCAGTAAAGTAGGACCGCAGATGTGTGAGTGACATCCAATTTCCAAGATCTAAACTGCTGTTTTGTTGAGGTGTTGAGATCAACAGCACGTCCAGCAATGTTATTTATCCCCATAAATGGATACTTGTTTACAATCTGAGCGAAAAACACCTTTAAATGAATTCGTTCACGGTGAGTCTGGAATCCATGACCCTGTGCACCAATCCAACCACAAGCCAGGCTACTAAAATTTGCTAACAATATTTCTGCGACCGGAAATTTCAATTCCTAAGAAAATCATGATGTTGCAAAAAATGTTGGGCTTGCACACCCCCCCCCCCCCCCCCCCCTGACCGAAATCCTGGCTACGCCCATGATTCAGCTATTAATTTTTGCATAAAACTTTGTACAAAAGTTCAGTACGATCAATTAATTAAACCATGCAGACTCAGGCCACACAAAATTATCTTCAAGCTTTGTACTTTTGTACAAAATTCTCATTTGCACAATGTGTTGCGGTCTTAAGTTTTGTGAAAAAAAAATGTCTCCAATTTACTAATTTAAATTGCAATCTCCTTGTCAAGGAAAAATCTAGTCACCGATCCCTTCCTTTTCGAAAAGCTATCTACGCCACTGTTCCTATCAGAGAAGAGGATACGAATCGCTGATAGTCCAGTCAAAATATCCAAATTCAGGCCTCCAAATGGAAAAAATTGGGTAAGTCTAATTTTGGTTGTTTCCGATTCAGTAGGGTGCCAGGAGTCTAAAACTCAAATTTAAATCGGAAAGGTCCCAAAAAGGACAAAAAATGACACTATTCAGACCTTGATCATATCAAATAAAATAATAATAAATCGCATTGGAATGGAAAATTTTCGTGTTTCCGGTAACTTATCATCTGTATCTTTCCAAAGCCATAACTACGCGAATATTTCAAGTTGCCAGCCAATTTAGAATCTATAATAACTGAAGATTCTACCATTAATTTTGCTAAGAAAATATGTTATTGGGAAGCTCCGAAAAATCCGGTGATAAGTTACCGGAAACACGACAAATTTTCCATTCAAACGCGATTTATTCTGTTGACGGCCATTGAAACAGGAAACAAATACCGGATATGCAATGCGCTCGATTTTCCCTTTGATATGATACCCAGCATGCCGATGGTGTCTTTTTTGGGACCTTTCTGATCAAAATTTTTCTTAACAAAATGAGAGACTCTTGGCACCTTACTGAATCGAAAACAACCAAAATTAGCCTTACTCTATTTCGTTTTCGAACACAAGATATTTATGAAATGTTACGCCGCTGTTTATATGTATATAGTTTATATTGAATTTGGCTTTTCATCCTTTTTCGGAATGGCTGACAAAATGACGTCGAAATCCGGGTATATTACAATTGGTATTGTAGCCCAACTACAATCCTTGTTTACGTACGTCCTTAAAGTCAAGCCCTTCAAGGCTCTGGTGAAACAAACATCTTCATGAACGGCAAAGTAAATAAAATCTGGGTTTTAGATATATAGTTTTGGGCAGGATTCTCACTTTACTGTAATCGCAGTAGATCTATTTCGATTCTTACGAAATAACGAGAAAATATGAACGCACCAGTTTTGGTATCCAGTGGTGCTTCTCAGTCAAAGAGGGCTTCTCTGAGATGTCCAATTTACGCACTACGGTTGATACAGTATCTATGATAAACTAGGCAGCACAGTCAAGTTAAATGTGTGATCTCATCGACATCTTCGGCCCTCAATGCTAAGTAAATAAGTTTATTAGCGGGCAAGTGTACATATATTAGGAAAGGTGCAAAAGTCAGTCAGGGGGAGGGGCGGATGCCTGGTCGAAGGAAAATATTTGGTGTATATGCACACTACTGCACTATGCTCGTTAGACTTGAGTAGTAGAGATTTTATAAAAAAAAATGAATTGCAGAAAAATTCACCACCTCAGATTTGCAGGTGTACGTGACCATCCAATTTAATTTGTTGATTGAACATGTGGAACATACTGCCATGCAATTTTTCATACAATCTGTCATATGATCATGTGTTTTCAATTGTTGATTTTTCGACATAAATCGGATGCCATTATTCATGCTGTGGTTGTCGCGGTCATTCTTTATCGAAAGTAGCAATTGATGTCCATCTTCCATCACCACAAAATTGAAAAATTTCGCTGTGTTGTGTTGTGTGGACCGTGAGACTGTCATTTCAGATTGCGCGATAAATTGCATAGTGTTTGTGCTGTACGGGCGTGAGATCGACTGTATGCAATCGATTGTCCAAGAAATCGCTAGGAGTGTGGTGCTCTTTAGCACCATTTTCGGGTAGAGCACGAATATGTGCGGATTTCTCAATGGCTCCAACAAATGTCGACACTACAAATAAGTCACGTTTGTAATAATTGTTTTTGTTTTAAATAATTTTTGGTTTTAGTTGTTTGATTTGAGAAAAAATCAGCTTCGAACAAATTCACTGTAATAATCATCTTATTTTGCTATTCTATCTAGTCTAGCTTCTAAGATATTAAAGTTTCAGTCGTACAAGAAAATTATTTTTTCAAAAATCTTCAAATGCCTGTGGCAGATAAAGGGTTAAGCTAAGGGGGTATGTTCCACACTACTTTTTTGCTGGAAATCACATGAGGAATCACAATCCGGTGCGTTTATGCGGCAGTTTCCGGACACCCTGTATAATTCACAGAGTGAATTGATGTTAATTAAGGCTTGTTATACCCTATCCCATAAGATGGTATAGGGTATATTGTTTTTGTAACGCCATAGTTACATAATATGGCTCCTCTAAGGAGCCACCGGAGGTATGGCAAAGCATGTATATAAATGATCAGGGTCGGTGCCTGATTCGATTGAGCCATGTCTGTCTGTCCGTGTGTCTCCCCGCAGGGGGGTTTGTGTCCATGTGACACTCAGCCAAGGAAGGCTGTTTGTAGTTGGACAGAGATCTTTGGTGAGTTACGACACCACGGACCTAGTAGCGCAAGGGGGCCCCTGGTACAGTTGATACGCCATGGCGAGGATCTGTACAAAGACCATTCGGGCGGTAACGGTCCCGTGCTCCTGAGTTATGTACGGGTGGCTCTCGGCGTGCCTACCTCCTCCCATAGTTTGCGGGAGGGAAGCACTAAATGCCAAGCACGATTGTGATGTCCTCTGGTGGGGGAGTGCATCTTATGGAAATCGTGTGAGCCTCGGGGTTGACGGCTTCGCATAACCCGAGTCCAGAAGGGGCTAGCTAGGGAGAACGGCCTTGGTGGAAAATGCCTACGCGCCTATATCTAGCTAGTTTGTGGATTGATGACCACACTGCCCGAGTCGCATTGCTGACTAGTAAACCACCACCTGGATGTGAAAAGCAGCGCTACGTGTCTGCACAGGCACGTAGTCACAGGTCCAACGAGCCTGGGATGTGCATGTCCGAATTCGACGTAAGGCTTAACCAATAGGGGGCCGAAGGAGGATCACACCTGCTATAGAGAAGTCTATAGCGAATAGTGTACTACAGGGATGGGTGTGCCCAGGGGACCATGGTCCTTGCCCATCAAGGTGTTGGACTCGTAGTGGCTGGAGGTTGTTACCCAAGTCATCCAGCTAGTGATGCAATCCCGGGGTTGGATTCCTGATGGTGTGTGCATGCGCCTGATGGAGAAATCTCCGTCTGACAACAACACCTTGTCAGTAAAAAGCCGAAGGTCCAAACTTTTTAGCGGGACCGGGAGATAAAGGCCGAAAGGCTAGGTGCTCCCCTGACGGTATACCTGTAGATGGTTAGCTTGTCCGTGTGTCTGTTGTTCGCAAGATAACTTCCGAAATAAAGAAGCGAGCGATTTGAAATTTTGGTCAGATGTTTCTTTTGATCAAATCTCGGACGGTATTGAAAATGGGCCAAATTGGAGCACACAAATGACTCCTCCTTGATATTTTCATTCGGCCATTACTTTCGACAAAATATCGCTAGCGACCTCAAATTTTGATTAATGCCTTATTATGGCATATACTTTGAGCTGATGGAAAGTCAAAACGGCCTTACCACCCTACCCCTACCTCCCCTACAAAGCTATATTTAAACAAATCTTTTGATAGAATGTCGCGAAGCACTTCAAATTTGAGTCAAATGGTAGCTTTTGGCAGCCTCTTTAAGATATTAAAAGTGCACCAGATACGACTCATATACCCCCTCCTCCCTACAAAAAAAATGAAAATGTAAATTTTAGGCACGATTAGAACTCGGTCTCGTTAAAACAACCATGTCGATCCGTTTAGAGAACCCTCACCAATCCGTGAATTACGTTTACTATAAGAGCCACAGAAGGGGAACAACTAATTCTGGAGGATAGTCCCTCGTGGTTTCAGCAGAGAGTCTTATTTGGTCTGCACTGTGAGAATACTTTTGAAGCAATGCAATGCAATGCATTCCAATTAGCCTCGACGGAAGGATCCCGTTCAACACACGCTCTGTCCCAGAAGCATTTCTACCAGTATATAGGCAAAATTACCCGTTCAGATTTTTTTTATTAATTGACTGCGTGAACTACCACAATCTCGGGGTAAAAATTAATGTGGAGCATCTGACGCTGTAAGAATCTCTCCGTACGCGGCGGCAATTCAATTTCATACACTTGAACTTCTTGAATCTCACATGACCATTCGACTTTTCTATGCACTCCTCGCGCACTTTCGTAGAAAGCGAAGAAGCTGGAAAACTCGTAGCGTATGCGAGCAGACGGGTCTCTCTATACTTAAATGAATTTGAATTTCGCCTTTTGCTAGTACTCTTTCATAATGAAAACACAACATGGAAAAGAGATTACTTCGCCCGTACGCTGCAAACATCGTCGCGTCCGCAGCGAATCAACTTACTCCCTATTCTCCAAATAAAAATTCCAATTGCTTGTTCGCCGCTTAGTGTGCTTGCACATCTCGCACATAAACTAAAGACGCTGGGGAAGTTGTAGCGTTTCAATCAAGCACAATGTTCTCTGTGGATCTGTCAAGGTGGTGAAAAGATTCTCTTTGATTTTTGCACAGGAAATGACAAATTCTCTTGCTCCATCATTCCATCATTGCAATACTATGAGATTTTCGGGGGGAAATCAAGCAGACGAAGAGAATCATGTGAATTTACTTTGGTAAAAAATGCACTTGTTGTTCGATTTTTTCGAAGAAGCAAACGTTGTGTTTAAATCTTTCCGAGTTTTCTTTAAATACGTACGTACGTAGTAATTTACATTTACATCGTGTAATCGAGTGTGAAAGATCGGTGAAGTGCGTTTCCTTTGATTATTATTTTGGATTTTGGATTCATCACCTAGGGAAGTACTGTGTCAATTATTATATACATTGTCTTCTTAATAATGGCATCGGACAACATGCGCGACGGTATCATCGAAAAATTAAAGCAACAATCATTTGCTTCGCCAACTTTCGAAGCTAAGAAGCAAATAATTGACAACGGTCGACCACTACCATCTTTAGATTTGAGCCAGCCGTCAACCAGCAAAAAATGTGTGGGGCATTTTTCTGATCGCCTGTATCAAGAAAACGAATAGTTAACTGGTTGTGCTTTTTTCCAAAAACTTTTTTGTTTTCCATGTCTACTGTTTTCAACGGAGAAAAATGTTTGGGGTAGCTCTGGTTTTAACGACAATAAAGCGGCATAAAACTTCGCACGATCATTTGCGTTGTATGCTAGTTTTTAATAAATTTAGCAAACTGCCTAGAATTGAGTTTTCGATTGATAAACAGAAAACTCTGCAGATTCAGGCACATAAAGAAACCGTTCGGAAAAACAGGGACATTATGAAGATGCTGATTGATGTGGTGGCTCACCTTGGCTGTCAGGAACTGGCCTTCCGCGGTCATGATGAAAGTAATAGGGTAAACTACATCGAGACAGTAATGCTTTTGGCAAAATATAATCCTAAAACTCACCTTGAAAATCCTAAAACATTCTCAGGGCTGTCTAAGGATATCCAAAATGATTTGATAACATCGATTTCAGAGGTGATGGCGAATGCTATCAAAAATGAAATAAATAAGGCTTCATTTGTTTCAATCATTTTGGATGAATCTACTGACATCTCAGTAAAATCCCAGCTTTCGACAATACTGAGATGCGTTAGTGAAGACGGTATTGTCCATGAGCGGTTTTTGGGGTTCCGTGACATTTCTTCAGACAGAAGTGCTGCTTTTTTATTTAACCATGTCTGTGAAATTATTGATAAATTTGGATGCGAAAGCAAAATAATATTGCAAAGTTATGATGGGGCAGCAGTGATGTCTGGAGAAATTAGTGGATTGCAAAAGCGTGTTAAGGATCAATACAAAAGTGCATTATTTATTCATTGCTTCGCCCACAGGCTTAATTTGATATTATCCAAATCTTGCGATCGAATCAAGTAGTGTAGAATATTTTTCTTAACTCTACAAGCATTTTCCACTTTCCTTAGTCATTCCGCCTTTGATGAGATCGTCGGCAGAAGGCTGCCAAAAGTTTCTCCCACCGGTTGGAACAATAATGGTCGTCTGGCGGTAACAGTACGCGACAATTAAAGTGATCTGATAGAATTATTTGAAAGTATTGTAAACAGTGGCTCATGGGACAGCAAAACATGCAATGCAGCAAGGGGTCTCTTAGCGTCACTTAAAGATTTTCAGTTCAATTTTCTGTTAAACGTGTTCTCAACCATTTTCCCTTTTACCGATCAGCTTTTTAATATTTTTCAATCAAATAAAATTACATTTCTTATTGTATTAAGAAAGTCCATGATTTTGAAAAATATTTATGCGAAATGAGATCCCGACTTGAAGTGTAATTTAAAAAAAAAAACAGAAAATACTTGTGAGATGCCGCTTGCAAGAAAAAAAGCAAGGCTTTCGATTGATGAGAATGTAAATGTAGAGGGTCGCTTCAAGCAACTATACATTGAAGTAATAGACAACTTACTTCAGGAGTCAAAAGTCAGTTTTGATTCTCTTGAGAAGCTCATTTTCCTGGAGCTGTTGAATACATAAAAATTTATGTCGTATACCCAAAAATTTCCTGATAAGGCTTTTAGTAATCTGAAAAAAGTATATTCCGATAAATTTGATTTTAGTGCAATGCACGCAGAATTTTCTGTACTTTTTGCGGACAATGACTTAAAAGATTTTTCTTTCAAGGAGTTGCAAGGTTATTTCGTTACTAACAAATCAGAAAACTGTTTTTCGAACATTTACAAATTAATAATTTTGATGTTAACGATTCCAGTGCGTCTTCTGAAAGATGTTTTTCTACCCTAAAAAGAGTGAAAACTTACCTCAGAAATTCAATTACAGAAGAACGTCTAGTTGGCTTGGCTCTTATATCTATTGAAAAAAAAACCCTCTTGACAAACCTGCTGTCCATAGATGAAAACTACAACTAAATACATAATTGACAATTTTGCTAAATCGAAGGATAGACGCATTGAATTAATATATAAACAAATTTGAAAGTGTTGACATTTTCAAATTTATTTTTATCAATATTCAATCCATCTATTTCTTTTTTTTTTATTAGCAACTTTGGTAGTAGTTTTCTGTCAGTTTAGCATTTTTACTTTAAATCTAACTGACAGATATCTGGAACTGATTGATAATTAAAATCAGCCCAACATGTATATTTCACTTTACTTTACTTTTCTGCTTCCCTACTTCTGATACGCACGAACCGCCACTGTTTTCATCCGTAATCAACAAGAATGTTTGTTCGGCTTCAATATGTTCAATTATGATCAGATTTTATGATACACAAAACAATAATGATAATAGAGGGAGTTTGGACCAATAAAACTTTAACAGGCTTCCTGGACGATACCTGCTTCTGAACAAAGTAGAGGATGAGCATAGAAAATTATCGACAATTTCCACTTTGCCTTCTTATCGTCAGTATCGCGCTAACAAAAAATAAGATAGTGGCGATTTTCTGCAATAAAAGGTTAAGGTCAATTTAGATATGAAAATTATTGGTGATTGACCCTTATCAACAACAATTACACTGTCGAGTTTAAAAGGTCATACGAAGGTTGTATACAAGAACAATAGGCATACCAGATCACGCATTGCGCATTGCGACGTCACACTAGACCCAACATACAACACTCTGTTTATAATTTTCCTTACAAATTGTTCGTGAACTTGACAATTATCGTATACTACCGGGGAATTGTGACGTACATGCGCAGAACGAAAAATTTTCGTACGGCTATCCGCGTGATCTTGTCTGTCTATAGTTCTTAGGTTGACACATTTGACACAAGATATGTCGTAATCTTTAGTCGATAAATTACAGTTTCGATGCAATCACAAGTAGCGAAGCATTCATATAATTTTGAAAAATTAGTACCTATCATTTTAGACAATCCGTACCATCTTTTGCGTCTACAGTAGGACTCGAACCTGCAACTCTTCAAAGACAAACGCACTAGCCGTTACGTCTTTAGTCTTGCTGCCTGGTTATTACATAAGACTGTACCAAACTTATATTTAAAACGTTAAAAAATTAAACACAATTGAAAAATATAAATTGCAACAAAAAAATAAAAAATTTGAATTATATTTTTACTTCCAGTGGCTAGGCGAATCGGATCTACGTCAAAAAATGCAAGGACGACTTATTCTCATTCACATGATGTGCCGTGATATGGCCAGTTCACATACGACTCCTGGTCATCCGAGTAATGGAGGACCTAAAAATCTCTTCACGCCCTGTGTCGCATTTCGTGTCAACGGCAGTCCGGTTCGTTTCCTAAGCAGTAAGTGAACTACCCAGTTTATCCTTTTGTCGCTCATTTTTAATAACATTTAAAATTCCAGATGTTCCGGAAGTTCTCTTCCAATCGGAAAACTCCAACCTTTCATCAGCACCTCCAGAAGGATTTCACACCAGAGAATACATCGTCATTGGCATATGCAGTCTTATCCTGGGTCTAATTTATGTTGCCTCCGTTTTCCTCTACTTACACGTGAAAAAACGCAAGGCCCATGCGCATTCAGTCGACGGCAAACCCGGTCCCGACTCGAAAACTCCAAAAAACGATCAAGTAACCTTCGGAGCACCATTCTCTCGGACGGAGAGTTTCTACAGTGGCATTGCCGATGCACGAAACAGTCAACGATCGAACCGAAGCAACATAATGGGAGGCGGTGGGGGAGTCGGTTCAGCTGGCGCCGCTATGACGGCCGACGATATGGGCCTCATTAAAAATAATCCGTTGCTGCGTCATTTCGTTGGGCTGAATGAAAATTCGGGATTTGTAAGTGATCGTTCAAATTCAAATTCGGAATGTGATGATTCTATGAAAATGTCAGATAGACTTAAAAATGTAAGGCGCTTTTTCAATGCTCAAAATGGTGACCGGTGCTTTTGCAGAAGAAAGTTCAACGACACGTTTTTTTCTTTTTATTGTTTGTGTTTTCAGATGCATACATCGGCCATTGTGCATCCAGGCGGAGAGGGGAATGGCAGTATGGACGGGGATCGTGGAAATTTTGGAGAATTGATGTCGGCGAATCAGGATAATGAATGTTTGCCCGAAGAGAATGTCTCGATCACGGAGGATACTTCAAATGAAGATAAGCTGGATAGTATGAAGGCTATTGTGAATGGGACTGTGAGGAAGAAATTGTATTTTAATCCGGCGTATTTCGAGCCGCATTTGCTGATGGTAAGTTGTGGGCATACGCCGGGGATTCCGTAAATTCCCTCAAGTTGCTCAATCTTACTCCGAGGATTCGCCAAAACTACGGAGGACTTCGAACTTTGTAACTTTTGCTTATTCTCGCTTTAATTCTCTTCCACAGTCTCCACCGCCAGCTGCCATTGAATTTTTAACGAAAATTCGCGAAGTTATAGCCATAGCCAAATATAAAATGGCCACAAAACGGTATCAGCCATCGTTGAACATCATTCCCGAAGAGCATGGCGCCAGTCAATCCGACATCGCTGCTAAGGCCAACACACCACCAACGAATACCCTTTCAGCAAAAACCGAACAACAGAACAATCGCCTCGGCTGTTCCGGCTGTCCAGGATGCAACACCGCCACCGCTGCATCCAAATGCGGCAATTGCGGAGACAAACATCAAAGCATCCAGAAATGGTTGGAGGGCGTGCACTTCAACGAATGTCAGCAGCAACAATCCAACAGCAATGATCTCAAGGTGACAAGCATGAAAGATGAAAGAATCAACAAAATTGAAGAAGTCAGGGAAAAGAACGAAACTGATTCTGCCGTAGTGCCGAAAAAGAAGGTTCCACCTCCGTTGCCGCTAACGGCACCGAAGATTATATCGCACTCCTTGAAACCGAATATTGTCAAGGTGGCCCCGCCTCCTCCTCCGTCCAAAGTTGATCCTCCGATTTACATCAAGACGACAAATATCCGGGCAACAACCGGCAGCACGCCCAGCTCCCCAACGAAGCGAAACGAAAGTGAAAGCGTGTACGGATTTAGAAAAGCGACATCTGCCGGTAGTGAAATTTATAATAATCCCAAATTTTTGGAGTCACCTCAATTGTCAGTTCGAAGCAAAACATCCTCTTCGAGACGATCCCGATGCACGTCCAAGAAACATGTTGAGATCATGGATCAATACTCGAATTCTGGAAAGGAGCGTGAATCGGCCGCTCACTATGAGATGTTGAAGAGTATTCAGAATATGCCTGATATGGTATATGAGGCTCTGGCCAAGGACTACGAGACGAGAAACTTCAACTCGGCCGAAAAGAATTCGTCGCAGCAATTGTACAATATCCCGACGCCCGACTATGACGGTACTTACAGGAAGAAGTTGAAAGATATTTACAATAATAGCACAGGAAGTGGACCATTTGTTCCGACGCCCGATTATAGCACGATGAGCAAGAGGTCACTTCGTCAGTACCAACCAGATTCGCCGGTCTACCGGCGAAGATCACCGCAATATCTGATTGTAGACTATGAAACCGACAGTCTGGAACGAGGTTCGTCTTTGAAAAAGGACATGAATTCCTCGTCACCGTCGTCGAATAATAGTTCCGATATCAGTTCGCAACCTAGTCCCAGCCTGAGCACGGCGTTGCCTTTGGAGGAGGAGGTCGAAGTGCATCATACTGTTTATGACAAAGTCGAGGGATTTCGCAAGGATGGCGACAGCACGAAACGAATTATTGCCGACTACGAGAGTCGGCATCGTGGCGATGTTTCGCCGAAAATTAAATACGACACTTTTCGCGGAAGTATGACCATTGAAGTTGCTCACGAGCCGCACAGTGATGAAGTCTCAACCGACAGCGATCAGTTCGAGCCTGATACGCTCGACCGAAAGCCGAAGAAACAGAACAACGGTAGCTTTCGAAGTCTGAATGCCTGGACCGAGTATTTGAATAAATCGCAAAGCTTTGTCAATAGTAACGACAAAGTAAGCTACTCGTCGCTTGAAAATATGACTTCGTTGCCGGAGTTCACCGTAAACGCCGGGAAACCTGAACCTTTTATACTTCGCACGAGCAGTTCTTTTCGAAGTGAGAGCGGACAAATCTGGGACTCCCCGGGCGGAAAGCTTCGATCCCATCTCGGCCAAGAACAACGACAGCCCAGTCAGAACTTTGGCAGCCTCAGAGAAATCTACCAATCTAAAGTCAACGTCGTTCAGCAACAAACCGCTCGGCCGAAAGTTACAAGCTTAGAGCTCACCGATCCTTCGGACGGTCGGATCTTAACCCTTGATGCGAAACACTCCAAACGACAGCGACAAGTTGCCAATGATAAAATCAAAAAGCTCATACCGCCTGACGTAATACCCGCCGACAGCAGCAACAACATGTACTACGACATTCCGCGCAGATCGGCCAAAGTTGACGGATTGATCGTGCGAAAAAACTTGGAGGGTTGGAGCACCAGTGATTCCAGTGGCGACACAAACACCTCGAACGAAACATCATCATCGAATCGGGACGATACGCGATCCTCGTTGCAGGACGACAGCACCGACGACACAATGACAAGTGATCAAAGTGAATCGACTGAAATCACTGGTGTTTCAGACACCCAAATAAATTCGGATCGGGGAAATAATGTCAATAATCAGAAGCCGAAATTATCAAATTCGTCCTTCCGGAACAATAACAACGATAGGATCCTTCAGATCGACTACAGTGCCATGTATAATAAACAAAAGCAGCAGGAGAACAACGCCGGCGATAGTGCCCAGAATTCATTTATTTCGGTGAAGATCGGCAACGATAACGCCTATCAGACGTATCATTTCAATAGCAACACCACGATCTACACAACGCCTGACACGATCGTTCAAAGCGATCAGCTGCTGACCAATGACGATCATCGCGATATGAACAGCCAGAGGATAGCTTCGCCAATCACTGATCTCGACTTGCCCATTCACGGGATGCATAATATTCAAAGAGTCTATCGAGTGGAAGTTCCACCCCCGTCTAACGGTATGCAAATCGCAATAGGACTGCGCGATCGCGCCAAGAAATCCAAAGATCTCAAAAATGCCTGGAAGAAATTTGTGAGCATGGCAACAGGGAAATTTAACGGTCCAACTGATGCGTCGGATAAAAGTGGCGATGATTGCTGCAAAGATGCAACGGATTCGTATGATCCGAAATCAGGTTTTTCGGACTACATTGATCGTGATCGGGACGAAGGAATTTCGTCTTTGGTGCATGAGGACAATATTGGTGGTGGTGGTGGTGGTCAACATGGTATTCGACGATCGCGTACATCGGGAGGAAGTTTGGAAAATGTGCGTAAAACTTACTATCAAAATAAAAGCGGCGTCGGCATAAATCGATCGCAGTCAACGATACATCACGATCCCAATCGGATAACATTGGCTGGGAATGGGATTGCCGTAGGGCCATATCGACAGGACATGGACAGTGGTTATATTAGTGGGGATGAATGCAAGCCCTATACGCAGCGTGTCTATGAGCAGCAAGCGAACAGTTGCGATGTTGTCAATATAATCAACACGAATCCAGACACTGAGGAACCGGTTAGTACTCGACAATTTTCGGCTCGCCGTAGGCCACAAACGCCGAAACATGCAAGTATGCGACAACGGCAACAAGTTCCTGCGACTGTGGTGAAGAGTAACGATCGGAATATACAGTTGGATTTGAAACATCCGTCGATTCCGTCGGTGAGCGTCTATTCGTCGGACGATGAACCGTATTTGATTCCGACATCGTCGTCGAGTGAATCCGACGATGGTGGTAATACGGAGGATATGTGCGAGTCGGGGGCGGAGAGTGTTGAAACGCATTCCGTGTTGTATAAAAATATTAGGTATCGAGAACGATAAGGTGTTGGGTTCCTCCACAAAACTGATAAATTGTTTTTTTTTTAAAGCATGTAATCAGGACCTAGCATCGTTCAGACGGCACTGAACATGATTTCTTTACTTAAATGTTTTAGATCAAGTTTTATTACTTTTGATCTTTTCTGGGTCCTTGACCTCGAAATAAAAATTACCGTTAGGCCGCAACCACACTGATCGGGGCTTGCCAAAGCGCGCGGTACAAAATATCAAAGATGTGAACGACACACGCCTGGAAGGGACAAAGGCGATGAGGGAATTCAATTTTGTTACTTGTTCGGCATTCGGGAACCGCTAGTAGTATGGTTGAGTGAATCCAAGGTACCGATCATTTGCGCTGGGTTTGGTAAACAACGCACAGTGTGTGGCCGGCATTAGATTGAGACTCTTCCCTCAGAATCTCACTCTCATAAATGGACTCAATATATGTAAATCCTTGTTGCAATATTTTTTTTATGAACAATCGAAGGCTGTTAACAGCGCAATATTAATTTTTAAGTTTTAAATCGTAAAAAAAACGTTACTAGGTATCGTGCAATATTTTAATCATTTTTAATTAATTTTTTTTAATTATTTAATTGTATATATGAATATAAAAAACTAATTAACTCAGTTAACTACGAACAAATACATTTATACCAATTTTGAACTTTGGTGCAATCTTTTTATAGAACTAAATAATTTTCTTGCTATTTAATATTTAGCGAAATTAATATATATATTTCAATTAGACTAGTTAAAATTAATTAGATACTAAACAAAACAAAAATCCAAATGTGATATTAACGTGGCCGGAAGTGCAATAACAATTTTTTCTCAATATAACGGATGGCAATATAATGTTTACCCAATTTATAGAGAGTAAAATAATTTATTAATTTAACATATATACATATTTTTTTAAGTTTAAATTAATTTAATTGAGGGCGGATTTCTCGTCCATCTTATCGAGTGGTTAGTCTTATCGTATAGACAGGATACACAGCATTTTCTGAAAGCTTTTACATTATATTGAATTATTTTTTTTTTTGCATAGTATTGCCATATTCTGCTTGTATGAGATTGCGTAGCCAAATATAGCATAACTATGAAAAGTAAACAATCATTCAACTCAATATAGTGTGCAAGCTTTCGAAAAGTGGTGTGCGTCTTGTCTATACGATAAGACTAACCAGTCGATAGATGTACGAGAAATCGGCCCTGAAAGAATCACACGAAATTCATAACTCATAACCTCAACAAATGAATCAAAGGGCGGAATTCATAGTCCATACTTATACTTGAGGAAACCCATAAGGGAATCTTTATTAGTTTTGGAATTTATAGTCGCTGTTATTAAAAAAAAATTAATGTTGCTGCTTCTATACAGGGTGTCCGGAAACTGCCGCATAAACGCACCGGATTGTGATTCCTCATGTGATTTCTAGCAAAAAAGTTGTACGGAACATACATAGCGGCGGCGCATAAGGGCCCGCAGGGCCCGCATGGCGGGGGGCCCACGAGATGTAGGGGCCCAAAAGCCACATGAGAGATTTGTCGAACCATAAAAACAGCACGACTGCGAAAAAATCCGACGTAGATATTTTTTGTAAGCAAGAAGAGAAACACACTTTTCGAAGTCAAGACAAATGCTCTTTCACCAGGTCCCTTAGATAAACAAATTTAATATTCTCCTAAAATCTTTTTTTATCCTCCTCACCTCCTCGAATCAGCTTTTCACTTTTATATTGTCCACCATCCTTAAATCCAGTCCGCAGTAATGTATCTTCTGTCTTCAGTTATATTTGTATGAGCATTATAAGGTTTCCACTTTGCCAGAAAAAAACTCTAATTCGTTGCTATCCGTTCGGCTCATTTCAATTATATTTATTTTGACGCTAGTCTAGTATGTTCCATAATCGTCGGATTAGGGCTCTTTAGTACCTCCCAGACAACTTAAAGTTGGTTTAAGAATAGGTACTTAAGTTCATGAGACAATCCGGATCCTCAAATTTTTACAAAAAGAAAATTGCTCCTGACATGGCTGCGCTATTTGCTGTAACTGTAGCCGCTGTTTGTAATCCAACCCACCCTTTTCCTTCCGATATGGATGGGCAAAAACATTCTGTAGGTCTCTCTGCAAATAAATGATCTTAAAACATTTTTGGTGATTGTACCTTTTCTAAACTTTCGGACTAAATTCCAATCCACTTTGTCATAAACTGTCAAACACGAACAAAATAGTTTAAGAGTGACCGCTTATATACCGGAGCAAAGATAAAAAGTTTTAGACAAATTTAAATTATTTTTGGACGGCATATACGGCCTGCACTAACTAATCGAAACTAAATTTAGTCCCGCTCGCAACAGATGGCGAGGTGCTTGCCAATCCATAATGCCTAGACAAGCGACTATCTCTGAAATTTATCCAGGAAGGGCGAAGTCGTCTTGTTACTGGAATGATATCGTTTTCGATTTTCGTTTCGCTACAAAGTTTATATGAAATTCATTGTTAGAAAAAACGCGAGATTAACAAATTCCAATCACAATATTGTCCAAATAATCGAAATGTCAGGTAAACCATTTCTAAACATCTACAAATCCCACAACCAATTCGAATAAAAAGAAGAAGAAGAAAGTTAATACGTGAAATGGACTAGGACGGTATATACACCCTATGGAAAAGGTACTATCTCCAAAAATGCTTTAAGATAGTTTAAATTAAGAGCCGGTATATAATCGCTCAGTGGTACTAAACTTAGTTTAAACTAGTTAGTACGGCCTGCACATGTCGTTGAAGACTAAAATATTGTATCTAGCCTGCGGTATTTACACGGTCATTAGGGCTGTGGTGCAGAGGCCACATTTGGTTTAAATGGAGTCTTTCCAAGATTGCTGCATTGAATTTAATATTAAGTACAAACCTTCTTAAATTTGAAGGATTTAAATTCATTTTAAAGCTGAAACAAGGAATAGAGTTGAATTAATAACGTCTCGCTTTTTCAATTGTATAGCAATGAAAACTTAGGCCGCCCACACACGAAGCGTCCGAATTCATTTTTGGATTCTTGGTTCTGTCAAATTTATACATTTTCCTCAATTTTGTTAAATATTGCTAGTAGGTTTTTCTAAATGTTCCGCTCTCTACTTTAAGCTATACCCATAGCTATTGAGTAGATACATTCACTCACTTCTTCTTCTTTCTCCTGTGATCCAAGGGGCTTTGTTCCTGATGTCACCGCAAAACAGTCCACAGGTGAGGCTCCTTCTTGAATCCGATGGCTTGACAGACATTCACTCACAAATGAGTGGTCCCGAGTTGTAGAGCGACGTTTGCTTTTATTATCCTTCACCAGCAGGCACACGCAAGTGAGCGACTAAAAGGTTTGGAAATCATCATAATAAATATGAATGTGTCCTATTTTTATTGTAACAATACAATTCATCATAATTTTTCAAACGTATTTTCCCGCCATTTACTTTACTTCAGTGCTACATAGTTGAGAATGGTATAAAAGTTGCGCTAAGTTGAGGACGTTGCGCTCCCTATTGCAAACACTGAGTCACGGTGTTTGCTGGTAGGGGTAGAACCATTTTTGTGAGCTGTCCAGAATTTTGTACCTGTTCTGCTAATATTCTCTTCCATCACAAAGCAAAAATTTGGCAAATATAAAAAATAAAAAAAATGATCAAACTATAGGATAACACGTCTAAAATCGGAATAATATCTGAGCACCAAAGCTTTAATTAAAACCTCTGAATACGAGGCGTTTCTGTTAAAATGCCGTCCATAAAATTAACCGCCCTAGGTATGAGCCCACTTTTTAATTTTGGCTGTAGTATCACTAGGAAGCTTATCTGTGTAATACAATAGTAATAACGTAGTGTCAGTGCGAAGCAAAAGTAAAAAAAAAGGTCTCTACCGGTCATTATCCACGGCTTACACGAAAAATTGTGGCATGAGTCGCCTCTCCTTTCTATATTTTTTCAAAAGCCTGACTGCTTTTATGTCCTGCTTCTTCCGCATCTACTGCTTAGATTCATATCTTTTTCACATATTCCTTTGATCTATTCACTGGATGGAATCATCGAATTTCTCTTTCAATGGCGTATACTTAATTTAACATGAACTTGGTTTGGTAACAATTTAATAAGAAGTGAATTTCACTGAAACTCTGCCGCTTAAAATCGCATAAAAATAATTAATAAAAACATTCGGAAGAATAGCAGAGAATTACATTTTTCGCATAAAATCCATCAAGCGATTTTTACATCACATACACCTCCATTAGGCCATCCATGCGAATACGACTGCCATAACTAGTGACGGAGGGCGGCGATTCGACTACTGCCCAGGGGCGCCATAGATGGTAAATCCGGCACTGCTGGAAAGTGTGGATCGACCTTCAAGAGTGTTTGCGATTGATTTCACACTGCTTTTTTCTCAGTGTTGGGGGCCTACTCAAGAAGTTTGCGGGAGGGCCCTGCCACTGAACATACCCCAAATTCTTAACCCTTTAACTTCCACAGGCATTTGACAATTTAAAAAAAAATATTTTCTTGTACAACTTAAACCTCAATATCTCCAAAGCTAGACAAGTTAAAATAGCGAAATAAGGTGATTATTACAGCCAACAAATTTACCTAAAAATAGAACTAATCGCACTAAAATCGGATAAGAGGTTTACAGAGCTTCAAAGTGAAAATTTTGTGTTTTGGCCCAAAAACTATCTATTTTTCCATCTCAATTTTCTCCAATTTCTGCCAAGGTGAGGTGTACAATTCTTTGAAAAGTTGGCGCTTAGTCTCCCGATCATATCTCTCTTACAACATTTTATTCTAGCTTCATTATTTCTAAAGTTTTAATGCCTCCAGTGCAGAAAACTAGGGTTAATTTTAGCTCGAATTGAATTCAATTCAATTTAAGCAGCCCCTAAAGTTCTGCAATTGAGTAAAATTTATTCAAATCATGTTAAAATCGAGCCTAAATTAACCCTAGTTTTCTGCACTTTATACACTTTTTGTTCCGAAATTATTTACATAGTAACGATTTGATATTACTTACTTTAACGAAAAATTTTTACGCTGTCTTCATAGGACATGGTTCCTTTTAAGGACTTTTTACACTTGAAAACGACTCCTTAAAAATCAGTAGTTATGAATTTCGGTAGAACATAATAAGTAGTAGTCAATTCAACACTTTTTTTAAGATATAACAAATCAAGTGCAATTATTATGTAACGAATTTGCAATAATGTATCATCCTATTTATTTTCATGTAGTGTAGCGTAAACAATTTAAAATTTTATTTAATATTTTTTCAAATATTGTATAATAAATTTTAAGACAAACGTAATACTAGCTACTTTAAGACGGCTGTAATTCCAAAAAAAAAAAGATGAAAAAATATACATACTGATTTGTTTATATTCCTGTTAGAAATAATAAAAATTAATTAATTAAATTAATTATAATATAATAATAAGAAAATCAATATTTCTGTTTTTTATTACCGCTAAGCTTCGAATGTACCTGTAAATTGTATATACGCATTGGATTTTATTAGCCGACAAATAGAATAGTTTTGAATTAATTTTTTCTCGAAATGACTTAAATTAATAAAAAAAATATTGTCAATAATAATTTTAATTTTATTTCTATTGTAATATGTATGATAGCTTTCAAAGTATGGAAGCATACAAACAAAAGACGAAAATTAACAATAAAGAAAAACATCAGACAATATTCCATCATCTTAAGTACGAGTATATTGTTATTTTAATTTATTTGTTTATTTGTGAGAATGTCCCGTTTTTTTTTGTTTTGTTATTTTGACTTGTTAAAATAATTTATTATTAGGTTAGAATAGGATATCCATAATTATTAATTCGCATTTAATAGGAAAATTTAATTTTAATTATCGCATAAGTTGGTGCTGGGAATACATAAAAGATAATAACACACAATGGGAAACTAAATGCATTAATGTCAAACTACATGTATAAGTGCTTTGAAAGAAATTATAAAATAGAGTGTTAAAAATTTATAATGAAATTTAAGAAATAGAATAAAGAAATTAATATTTTAATACGACATTGGTTTCTTTATATTTTGAAAGATTTTTGGTTACTTTCAGAGGGGTTTGTACTTTGTGTCTCTATCTAGAAACGGAAAAAGTTAACATGAAATCACAAGGAAGGCATGGTATATTTGTCACATATTCATTTCTACCTAAAAATCTTTCTTCCAAAAGTACTAGATAGTTTAAGACTCCCATAAGGAAATACCACCAGCGCTCAGAAATCAAAAACACATTACGTTTTAGTTTGAGAAGAAATCGGGGTAAGATTTTATAGTACGGGAGCCAGGTACCCAACTACCTTCCTCATAAGGTAACCGGCTGAAAATGTGTACAGGTGGTAGTTCATCACCGCTTCTGTGCAAAACTGCTGGTCAGCCCAAAATTTAGCGGTTCCTTGTTAGGGAAATTACGCAATGTGTGTGCTAATTTTGAGGTTCAATCTTCCTCATAAGGTAACCGGCTGAATTTAAGTGCATGTGTTAGATCTCGACTTCCAGATGCCGAAAGTGCCGGTCAGCCCAATTTTTAGCGGTTCCTTCCCCTATGCTGACCGCCTCAAAGCTGCAAAAAAATGACCCCTACCTTCCTCATAAGGTAACCGGCTGAATTTATGTTCAAACGATAGATCTCGCTTAACCGTATCGAAACATAGTGGGCTGACCGCTCTGAACCGGTTCCTTGACCGGCTTTAACCGGTTTAAAGTATTGAAAATACCCTCGAAAAAAATGGATTTTTGATCATACCTGATTAGGTAACCAGGCTGGATTTGTATTCAAATGGTAGATCTCAATTCGCCCCTGTCGAAAGTACTGGTCAGCCCAGACCAAACCGGTTCCTTGATGCATTTTTACCGATTCAAAATAAGCAAAAATACACCAAGTACACAATATAAAATATTTAATTTTGGGGGATATGAAGTAATCACCCAATTAAATTTATGTTCGTATGACAGATCCTGATGCGCCAGTCTCGAAAGTGTCGGTCAACCCAGACTAAACCAGTTCCTTAACGCATTTTTACCGATTCGAAATAGGCCAATTTACACCAAGTACACAATATAATCTACTTAATTTTGGGGGGATATTAAGTATTCACCCAATTAAATTTATGTTCGTATGACAGATCCTAATGCGCCAGTCTCGAAAGTACCAGTCAGCCCAGACCAAACCGGTTCCTTGACGCCGATTCGAAATATGCGAAAATACACCAAGTACACAATACAAACTGCGTAATTTTGGAAAAACTTAGGCCCGATTTCTCAAAACTCTTATCGAATGGTTAGTCTTATCTTATTTAGAAGACACACACGCTTTTCTTTTAAGCTGTATTGAATTTTTGTTTATTTTGCGTAGTTATTCCATATTTTGCTTGGTTACACCATCATCTTAGAGTGAAAACATCATTGCACACTGGTCTAGTGACTCTGTCGTCCCTATCTTTAAAGATAAAATTGTGTTTCTCACCGTAGAGGAAAAATGCTTTTCTTTTCTCAACACCTTATTATTCTTTCAATAATAAGGTGTTGAGAAAAGAAAAACGTGGATATGTATGTTATCATGAAGAAGCAGACACAAGGATAATTTACCATGCATCCAAAATTGCAGAAGAAAACCCTTCCGCAAAAGTTCTCATCAAAGCGAATGGCACAGATATTTTAATTATTACATTATGTAATAAACATAATTTCCCCTATTTAGAGATATTGATTGCCTGGGCTAGCAAACATGAAATGGAAAGCATCAATTGTACCGAACTATCAAAGGTACTTGGGCCAAATTTATGTAAGGATTTGCCTGCACTACATGCCTTTACAGGTAGCCACTACACTGCGGCATTCTATAGAAAGGGGAAAATCTGACCCTGTAAGATATTAGAAAATAATGTTATATTTCAAAATATATTTTTTTCACTTTCGATCTCAGACTCGATCGAAAGTGAATGATGAAGACAAAATGAGTGGCATTCAAGAGTTTGCCGCGTTAATGTACTCTGTTAGAAATTGCGATAGCGTAGATAAAGCTCACGTAGAAATTTTTGAGAAAATGTATGCTAGCAAAAAAAAATTCGGAGCAATTTCTAAAAAAATAAGGGGCTTTGATTCAACTTTGATTCCTCCTTGCTGGAAATCATTGAAGCAAAAAATATTGAGGACAATATAATATGCGTTTCAACAATGTGGCGAAATGCCACAAAGGCAACATGTACAGTTTTACCTCCTACAAGGTACGGATGGAAAACGACAACTGCGAATGATTCGGTAAGGCTGGAGCTCCATTGGTTTGATGGCGAACAAACCCCTTTGAAAATAGAAGACATCGTAGAACCAACGCCACACGACGATATTGACGACAATGACGATATTGCTAGTAATATCTATAGCTCCGAGATAAATATGTAATATAATCAATAGAACTGAATTAATTGTTTGTTTAATAATTTAATTTGATTTAAACATTAAATATATTTATATGCATACCTAATTTTTGCCTACTTTGAATCGGTAAAAATGCGTCAAGGAACCGGTTTGGTCTGGGCTGACCGGTACTTTCGAGACTGGCGCATCAGGATCTGTCGTACGAACATAAATTTAATTGGGTGATTACTTCATATCCCCCAAAATTAAGTAGATTATATTGTGCACTTGGTGTATTTTTATTTATTTTGAATCGGTAAAAATGCGTCAAGGAACCGGTTTGGTCTGGGCTGACCAGTACCCTCGACACAGGCGAATTGAGGTCTATCATACGAACATAAATTTAATCGGGTGAATGCTTCATATCCCCCCAAAATTAAATATTTTATATTGTGTACTTGGTGTATTTTTGCTTATTTTGAATCGGTAAAAATGCATCAAGGAACCGGTTTGGTCTGGGCTGACCAGTACTTTCGACAGGGGTGAATTGAGATCTACCATTTGAATACAAATCCAGCCTGGTTACCTAATCAGGTATGATCAAAAATCCATTTTTTACGAGGGTATTTTCAATACTTTAAACCGGTTAAAACCGGTCAAGGAACCGGTTCAGAGCGGTCAGCCCACTATGTTTCGATACGGTTAAGCGAGATCTATCGTTTGAACATAAATTCAGCCGGTTACCTTATGAGGAAGGTAGGGGTCATTTTTTTGCAGCTTTGAGGCGGTCAGCATAGGGGAAGGAACCGCTAAAAATTAGGCTGACAGGCACTTTCGGCATCTGGAAGTCGAGATCTAACACATGCACTTAAATTCAGCCGGTTACCTTATGAGGAAGATTGAACCTCAAAATTAGCACACATATTGCGTAATTTCCCTAACAAGGAACCGCTAAATTTTGGGCTGACCAGCAGTTATGCACAGAAGCGGTGATGAACTACCACCTGTACACATTTTCAGCCGGTTACCTTATGAGGAAGGTAGTTGGGTACCTGGCTCCTAGACTATTAGCTACTCAGCAGTGTGGAGCAGCTGATTCTGTTTTCGTCTAAACGCAGTGGCGTAACGTTTTCCGTATTTCTTGTGTTCGAAATTGGAGTGGGGCCCCCTTACGACTTTCTAACCGCAGGAAATATTGACGGAAATCGCATTTACAGCAGTCTACAAATGAACAAGAGCAACGAAAATCTTCTGTTTGAAGAACATGTTTCAACATTTTATAATTTGAGATAAAAACATAAATTTGACTAAGATCTTAGAGCTTAGTGATATATTGTCAAGTAGAACATGTAGATTCTACTTGACAATATATCACTAAGCTAAATAGAAGATACTAAAAAAACACCACCTGGAGAAGTGCGCCCACATGCCTGTTTCGTATATAACTGTCATTGATCCTAGACTAGAAGTTTTTACCATAAATCTGAGGATCAAGTCAGCTAGTCACCTGTACGAGAAACGACTGATCCGTTATCTAGACAAAAGGGTTTAGCGACATGCATATATTTATTGATTTTATGACTCCTAGATAAAAAAAACTTGACTTGATGAACGATCTTTCGCCTATTTTTTATGATGAAGCACTCCCTTTTCTTTCAGTATTCAAAAACTCAACGAACTGGATCACAATGGCCCAATTTTACGCATTTTAAGATAAGGACTCCTTTCTGCAAGTCGAACCTTTATATCTCTTCAAAATTTTCGTGACCAAAACCCAGAGAGCTGATATTTAGACAAATCCCCACTCAATACGCTTGTTAGACAATTTCTTCATAATTTATTTATTGTTCTGATGATTGTTTTATTGCAAAATTATGCCAATTGTTAAGTTGCGCCCTCCACTATCCATAGTTAAATGCTTCGGAGTTCAAGCTTCCCCGTACACAAAACTAGTAGTTTTCTATTTCCGGCGATTTTTGTCTTAAGTTAAAGTTAATATTTATGCTTTAACTTAAAAGTATTGACCCAAACATGCTCCAAATTGACAAATTTCCATGACAAATTTAAAAATGATGTTGACGGATTTCCATTACAAATTGACGATTTTCCATGTCATAGTGACGAAGTTCCATGTTAAATTGACGAATTGCAAAATGTTGTGAACGAATTTCCGATACAATTTGACGAATTCCCATCACATATTGACGAATATCTTGACAAATCAAAACTCATTTGAAATGTAAATCTGTCAATTTGATCTGGAAGTTCGTCAAAAAGATTTGACAATTCGTAAAGTTGACATGGAAATTCATCAACATGATTTTAAAATTCGCCAATTTGTACTAGAAATTCGTCAACATAATGTTGAAGTCCAACAATTTAAAATCGAAATTCGTTAATTTGATCTGGAAATTTATTAATTTTTAATTTAAATTTAATTTAAATTCGTTAACAATTTTGAAATTCGTCAATTGAACATGGGAACTCGTACGCTTGATTTAGGAACTCGTCAATTTGCCGTCAGCAGAATGCCGCAGGAGCGTTTTTATAAATACAACACAAACATTCATGGGATTTCAAATATGTTAATCAAAAATTTTACTGCACAAAGAAAGGGCCCCCGCTTTAAATTCGAAAACAAAGATTTTCAAAAATGTTACTCCACGAAATGTTTTGTCTCTGTGTTAGATTCTGCAGCTGGTTTGCCTATTGTCTTGCAAACTAATAAAAATAAATGACTTAAAAAGAACAGTTACCTAAGGATTTACATTATACATTTTCGGCCTTGGGGGCTCCTGTGGCTTGGGGGCCCGTGTTCCACTGAACACATGGAACACCGTACGTTACGCCACTGTCTAAACGTTTGCACGACAAAACTCATACGATAATCACTGAATTCATCGTCGGTAGGCGATGCTAGCTATGAGGCTATCGACCAGTGTGAGTGTTTCCCTACAAGCCACTACAGCGACCATATAGCTTATCATTATTACCTTCCTCCGGATTGTGTATTTACAAACCTGTGCGTAGTACGAGGCATGGTTGCCTCCAACTTCGCACGGGTTCGTTGCTATTTCATTGCTTTTAAACCCGTGCAGGGACGTAGCCAGGGAGAGCATGAGAACATTGCACACTAATTTCATTTGGTTGGTACAGTTTTCTTCAGACTCGGTGTCAGGACATTTTTACATACAATGGCTGTCGATGTGACAATTGAATCACATGTTCTGAAAATGGGAAATGCGAGAAAGTGCAAGTTCACATGACTCCACAGCACGCGAGATTTCTGTATGCCGAATCAAATTGTATTGACTGTGTAAAATTGAAGGCAGTCCTCTCAGAGCATTAAAAACAGATTCGAAGTATTTTCGAAAAAATACAGAAACATACAGAAACGAGCCTAGTATGGTGTCTATGCACCGCCATCTGGATAGACAGGCCAGATTATCAGCTGGGGCATTCGGTGGCTCAGTGGCAGAGATGTCACTCTATCTCTGAGTTGCCGGTGCGTGGGTTCGAATCCCACTGTGGCCCATGGATGTTTGTGTTGTCAATAAAAAATGCTCCTACGGCTCCTCGATGTAAATTGTTAAAAAACCGCCAAGAGCTGCCAAGACCCCCTTCGATTCAAGAGAAAAAAAAATCTCTTGATGTCCTGCTGCAAAATGCACCATGTAAAGGACTATAAGTTGAATTTATTTGTGCTGAATCGAATGGTGGATTCCGTTTTCAAATATGTCCTGTTCGAAAGAACATATAGCGGTTTTAAGGATGCTTTTACCAACCCCATAGTATAGATAATGTACCGTTTCTCCTTTCTGATGTTACAAATGATGCTAATATTTGTTGTAATTTCACTGCTCCCCCGTTTAAAAACTCACTGTTATTTCGAGGATACAGTAGTTCAAACTTCGAAAAACTACAAAATTCATGCGACATAGAAAATGAGCACACTAATATCATAACGGTTCTTTGAACGGATAAATCTGAATAACTCACAAAAGTTTTGTTTAAATTAAAAGAGAAACGTTTGTTCCTACTACAACTTTTATTTTTTAATTGCATATACCAGTATTTCGGGAGTGACTTGCTCCCTTTTTCAGTGCCTACGTTTCCTTACTCTTACTATGTAAGTTACTCTTTTATGTAAGCTTTTCAGGCGTTTATAACAAATTATCAAAAATATGCAAATATCGAAACAAACGACTTTTCCCCTTGACGAATTACGACCAGCTAAGACAATTTTTCTGGTAAAGTAAGTTATTTTATAGGGGAGGTTGTGGAATATTGGATTTAATCGAACCTACATTTGGTCCTGTCGAAGGGTATTCGATTTAAAACTTATTAGAGTAACTTGACCGAATTAGCTTAATTTAGCGAAGAGTTATTACTAATTTAATATGTTTTCTACATACAATTTGTAGGGGAGGTGCGGGACCTGTTGCTCCGATTTACCCCATTTTCAGAATCAGATAAGCTTATAACATTGCTAACATGTAAACACAATTTAAAGCCGAAAGCTACATCAGAGTGGAAGTTATTATGCAAAAAGTCAAACATGAAACAACAGAGGTTAGTCGATAAAAATAGCTACTATAGCCGGGGTCGCAGGTGGTCGCAGCCAAACTCTGTGGTTTTATTGACTCCATTAGTTGCAGAATAATATGGTTAAATTTATTTCCCGGCCAACTACGGCCATTTTTTGTTTTTGATGAATTAGCAAAAATATCATGATTTTTGGCTTGTATCTTTGAATTTTACCGTTATGTTCCTTGTTAGATACGCAACTACCATAAGAAGGCCTTCCTATCCAAAGGCCTAACGTGAAAAGTATATTTATGTGCATTGTATTAAGTAAGGTGTTTTTTACGGGTGTTTGAAGTTTGCTTGGAATATGTTAAAAATGCATTTCTTATTGAACAGACATGTCTGTACCATCAATACCGTTACAATTAAAAAAAAATAACAACGGGTTTCGATAGCTTATACTTTACAGTGTAAAACCATAGTAGTGAAATCTGCAATATTTAAATTTAGTTTATTAGCCTAATGCCTTATTTACACAGTGCGAGCTATCGTGCGAGTTGGCCTAGACAGCTACTGCAGAGTAGCTACTTGCACCATGTGACGCCATCACGTATGATGCACCATGTGACCCCACTGTGCGGTGGTCTATGTCAATGAATGGGAAGTCCCACAAATTTGCATAAACAATTTTTTTCGAAATCTTCAGAATGTCAGATTGGGTTTGGGTATCCAAAATTGGAGCCAATGAAATGTTTCAAATCAATGGCAAAACAACTTGCCTTGGGGCCTTCCCACCAACTTTTGGAGTGGGCCCCCTTGTATATGTCGTGGACAGGGCCTCTATCTCCTTCGAGACTTCAGTTCTGTTCAACTTTTATTAGGTATTACCCACTAAATCACACTCGATGCCGAAACTAACCCGCAAATCCAAATCCACTACTCCAAATAAATTCTCGGCGTGGTAATAGGTATTCCATACCATGAAAAAATCAGTAGTTCATCTTATAAAATAATTTAACGCTATTTTAGGTGAAACTATTTGCAGCGAGTTGTTTAATGTATTTTTTTTTTCAATATTTTTAGAACTAAAATGAAATTCTCTGGAGGCTTGGGTATGGGGAAAGAGAGTGACAATCAATTAGGAATTTGAATGAAAATAAAACCTTACCTACGATGAAAATTAGCATTTTCTTTCGTAGTTTGGTTTTTTTTTATAGTTCGAAATAAATTCCTGTGGCTTTCCGGCCCCATAATCTCGTGGGCTAAGCTGACCATTCGTACAGTATTTTGCTGTACAGTACAGCATTTTGACCTGCCGTACAGCATTGGGAAATGTACAGCATTCCCCATGCCACACAATGAAACCTAATTCACTACATGATAAGGTCCTCGATGAAGACTGCGATCAGTCTTGTCTGCTTTTTGGGTGTAATATTTGACCGGTGCATCCTGTATGGTATGATATTTAGCGATATAATATGTTTGGCAATCGTTAATAACTCGGGAACCCGTCTTGATCTTTCTGAAATTTGGCTCAATTCTGGAACTACTTGACGCTCACATTTTCTCTTAGTTACACGGTCCTACCAAATCGCGTTCGGAAGTTTCGTAAATCGTAATTTTGATTTTTCTAATTGAAAATTCTCCAAAACTCTGAAATTCGTGAATGAAAAAATTTGAAATTTAGAAAACTTTTAGAGCACCGTAAATTGGCACCATTGTAGAGCTACTTGAGTTGACTCCAAGTTTTAAGGTCCTACCAATCCGGGGGAGTTACATCTGCTGAGTTTTCTAATCGAAAATTGTGCATAACTTGTAAATTATTGAACAGAGTTTTGAAATTTGTCAGATTTGTAGAGCACTGCACTGTCCATATTTGGTCAACAAAAAGTTTCAGACGTCGAAAGATGCAATTTTAATTTATTTTTCCTATCGCAAAAGATGCAATAAATCAGATGTACTCTATTCGATTCCCCTATCAACCTCTATATCAAAATGCATACTAAAGACAGGACACTTCCACAACTCTGGAGGTTCTCCTCAGACTCCACTCCAAAGCTACATTGAAAATATGTCTGGAAAGCCACTACCAGAAGAATTCTCTGTCCAATGAGGTACCAGTTTATCTATTGCAATGAACAAAGCGAAGCTTTTAGATAAGTAGGGTGCGGGGTCACATCTGACTCATAAATGTATGGATTTTCAGATGCCAAGCTAATGTGGGTGAACACCGGTCAGACACTGAACGTATTATTCGAAGTTAGACTAACGGCTCCTGAATGATACTCAGGAGCTTAATCCCGTCAGGCGACAACGCATCTTAGGAAGAACTGAGAATCACCTCCAAATTATAAGTAGGCAGAATACGCTCTACACATTGAAAGATCGATCCTGGAAGGTTGTGGGTTGAACTTAAAATTGAAGGCTCGTCTGCAATACCGAGTGGAAATTTATTTATTTATTTATTTATTTATGTGAGTGGTTTGTCTGTAGCATACAATAATGTTATGCAGAGCGAGGAAGCAGGAAGTAGAAACGTTGAGGCCGCTCCTGTGATCAAATACCAAAAAATGGTCCGGTGCATGAGGGAATGAGATGGTTGTAATTTTATTCGAAAAAATCCTACATAACTGTATACCGGGTAGCATAGTGCAGTATTAGTGAAGCAACACTGAAAAAATCATTTGCTAAAAACAAGAAAAAAATACAACAAAAAACAGCCAAGGAATAGTTTTTCCTGATTTAAGATGTACTTTCTTGTTCCAAATGTATGTACGAGCGATGGGTATCCAATTTTCGGCCGCGCGCGAAATTAGCCTCGGTCTGGTTTCAATTACTTTCCCGGGGTAATTATTTTTTCGCAAGGTCTGTTTTATTCGGTCGAGGTTATCTGTCCAGAAGCATTTGTGGCTGACTCTAAATACTTTTCGTATGAAAGATTTGGCTATCTAAATTTTGTCTTCATCTTAATCGGATGATTCGAGTAGAAATTGAGTAGCCGATTAGATGCAATTGGTTTATGGTACCAGTCGGTTATTATTTCACCGCAATCCGTTCTGTGTAAGGTAAGATCTAAATAGCCATTGGTCTCTATTATTTTAATATTTTTGACATGCTACAAAATTTAAGATTAGTAATAATTCGTCAGGGGTTAAGTCTCTTCGACTGTACCCTCCAGCAATTATGGCGAAAATTGCAATAGTGGTCACAATCATCAAGCAATAAGAAAATACTGATTTCCAATAATGTGTTTACTAAAACTTCTGATATCTAACTTTCGGCCCCTCCCGAAACCTAATCCAGGCTACTTCCCTGAATCCGTGTCGAATGAGAGGTACACGTACTCGAATTCAATACAAGTCTGTTGTGAGTACAGTGTAGCAGCATACTCTGCTGCATGCTATGCAATTCGAGAACGCGTGCCTGGAATTCGAGTAGGTTTGCCTCTATTCGACACAGCCTTGTAAGCAAATTTATCGCAACAAACCCGTGCGGAGTTTAAGTCAATTTTGCCTCGAGTTGTACACGGAAATGTGTCTAGAACGTACACACAACAAAGTGGTGTCGAATTGCACCGCCGTCTATATACATATATATTAAGGCCGCAATGTAAACTCGTAAACGTCACAATTTTTCTGTATCTTTTATCGTTTCTGAAATAATCGCAAAAAACGCTTTTTACGGTTGCCGACCCCCTATTGGTTGGGACTATTTATCCCTTAATCTGGTGACCATCCCCAACCATAATCCAAACAAATTTCTGATGTAGGATTTTTGCCGACCAAATATCGTAATTGTCTTAGACTAATAAGCATGTTTTATTGGTGTTAAATAAGACAGGTTTCGGCAGTATAATACTAGCGAAGGAACCAATAAGTAGAATGATGATTGCTCCGGTTGCACATCTTGGAAAGTGTGACTCAGGAACATAAAGATATTTCAAGAGTTATGACATGAAGTTCTTTCAATGTTTTGCTGATGGAATTCTCACTAAAGCCTTGGTTCATTTAGAAGATCTGCACAACTAATATACCCAATAAATAAAATATTGCATGGAATTCAATCTTTATATTTAATCTTAAAAACATGGTTACATTTATCATGACAAAAACGTATTTTCACGTTACAGAATTTTAGGCAACGCGACTCCTTTACACGGAAATCAATAGCCACGACGCCGAATGGACAATAAATTAATGCATGCAATCCTCAGTGCCTAATGTATAATTACATTCTAAATTAAGTCTTAGGGAGGGGACATCTTACGGCGCGTGACGTCTAAATACACTGGAATCATTGTTTATTTTAAATACTAGAAAACTTGGTACACAATGGCATCCTTCTTACTTATCACTTACATTGCTAAATGATTTTTTTTTTTCTGGAGGCGGAGCGCAGTTGTAGTCGTCAGTACAATTTCGTATTTCTACTATATTTTACAATTATATAGTCACCTTAAAGTAAAACTGTACAAAAGTGTTCTCATTTCATGCACTGTATGTAAGTCGTTTAATTGCGAAGCTGCATCACAACACTTCCTTTTTTATTAGAGCCTCATTTTTTCTCCATTTCCAATTGGCAGTCGACAATTTGACAGATTTTATTAACTCTCGGTGAAATAAGGATGTTGCATTGCTTGTTCGGCGCTGATTCGTTGATTTGGCCGACAGACTAGAAGTTTTTGGAGTAGATCACGACCTTTCGCATTTAGGCGGGGTACGATTTGATTCCAGGACGAAATTGGAGGGAAGGCTAGAAATAAATAGAAAATAAATAAAATGATAGAATAAAAAAAACACAGCGGATGGGAAATTCTGTTTTGCAACATTAAACAGTTTTAATTACTTATACGTAATGTGCAATAGAAATAAGATGACGCCACTTGTCCCACAAGGAGTCACGACTACCAGAGAGACCGAGGCGGACAAAGAGATTCGGAGTTTTGTATAAACAAAAATACTTACATGGCAACGCAACATAATCCGCTAGATGTGTAACACCAGGCCAGCTTTCTTCAGACGGAGTGCCCAACACACGAAAAATTCGCATCAACTGATCAAGAATATCCGAGCCAGGAAATAAAGGCCTTCCGGCATCTGCCAATTCTGCAAATATACAACCAGCCGACCACATATCGATGCTGGTCGTGTACAACTTAGCACCAAACAAAACATCCGGTGGGCGATACCATAGGGTGACGACTTCGGCCGAATAGCATTTGACGGGAATGCCGAAAGCTCGAGCAAGACCTAGAAAAATTCAAATTTGTGAAAGAAAACCGAAAAGTAATAGCATTATAGAATTTACCGAAATCTGCCAACTTTAATTCTCCGTTTTTGTTTATGAGCAAATTTTGCGGCTTCAGATCTCGATGAAGCACATTGTGACTATGACAGAATGCCAAGCCCCGCAGTAACTGATACATGAAACTCTTGGCCACATCCATGTCCATTTCGCCGTTTAAGCTGTCAAAATACTTCTTCAAATCTTGATCACAGTGCTCGAAAACCAGTGTCAACTTTTTGTCGGAGTGAAGTACATCGTATAGTCGAACAATGTTTTTGTGTTTCAGTTCCTGAAAGAGATAATCAACTAATCAAGCAACTAAAATAAATGTGGAAGTAGTAGTAGACTGGACATACGTCTGCCAAGCCGATGTCATACCACTTTAAAGCCGCATTGAGACTGCTACGATAAGCCATGGTTACGCTCGGTGCCTGTGAGATGTTATCATACTTTACAACAAGAAGCAAGGATGGATGTCGAGCAGATAACTGTGTTCTCTTCTTCCATTACCTCTTGTTTGGACCTATCAAGAAACCCCAGTTGGTACGTTGTTCTAAGAAACCTTTCATTTGGGTACCGAACTAGCTAAAAAAAAACTTCCGATAGTCTTTACGACTGTATACCAATGTACGGTTGGCTTCTGTAGGGCTTAGATAGGTAACCTGCCTCTTCTGAACAGGAATAATATAGTTGAAAGTCTCCAGCTTTTTTTGTGGTTTCGGCATATTCCTAGCTCCATTACACAGTCATATTTCTATTATCATATGCATGTGGTATCCTTAGCCTACTCAATTCATTCGGTTCAAATTGATACTCTCTACAATACATTTTTCCCCTTTTTGTATACTTTTGCGGTGTAGGTGTATAATAAACCGCAATAATTGTCGTACTAAAGAGATGCGTCGCACTGGGGCTACTCATACTCAGACTACTTCGCGGTTTTATGCGATCCATGGTCATCAGAAGAAAGTGATCATGCACAAAGTATCACCTCCAACGAAGCACTTTTGGAAATCTGAAGATATCGGAGCGGACAGAGATACGGTGACGTATCGCACTACTGACTGATCCGCTACAGGAGAAGAGCAGACCCAGTCGCCCAACGTATTTCCTGAGAAATTACATACATATATCTCTCTAAAATACATGGGCCCTGGTCGGAGCCTTTGTTGAGCAGGATTAGTCGCGGAAAGGGAAATCCCATAATGTTTGATTGAGAAGACAATAAGGATCCTCTTGAAATGAACTCAACCCCTGCAAATGATACATCAAGCCAGGAAAACGCAAGGGCTCGAACGAATAGAAGCATGAAAGAGTTGTTAAACAGCTAGCTACCAAAAGTAAACCAAGCGAGCTCAGGGAATACTGGATCAGAAGGTTTTTAGACTTTATTCGAGAGATCGAGATCAGAGAGGGCTCGGAAGATAAAGCCGAGGTTTGATTGCATACGCTTCATAACTGGCGACTTACTCATCGACTGCGAGAAGTGAAGAGACCACCATCTAACCTCAACCTCCAGGCCGTTCGGACTGTTTGGGCATGCGGTGATTTTATGGACACGACACGTTACGAAGTCGAATGGTCTTTAAGAAACCCAACCCCGGACTGGAACTCCAGCTGGTTGACTTATGTATAATAATCTACAACGACCTCGAGTTGAACGCGTTGATGGGTAGCCTATCTTAAAGTAGGTTGTGATCGACTCTAGCGACAGCGACTCGCTCATTTCAGTCGTGCAGTCGTGTCGAGCACAACGTACCTTTAAGGTTTAATTTCCTCTGCACGACCCCACCAGCTCTAGCGACAGCGACTCGCTCATTCCATATAAAAACTCATTTTTAGATGATGACACAATGGGTTTTTATAAGGAATGAGCGAGTCGCTGTCGCTAAAGCCGCTATGGTTGTGCCGAGAAAAATAAACCTTCAGGCACCTCCAGAGATTCATATTCCCCTAAAGACTTCTTAACAGGAGCGATTCTCCTTGATGTTGTTGTTTTAGCAACACAAACGGAGAAACATTTCAAATAGTCGCACATAGTTCCATGGGCGTAGCCAGGATTTTGGTCAGGGGAGGGCAAGCCCAAATTTTTTTTTCAACATCATGATTTTCTTAGGAGTTGCAATTTCCTGTCGCAGAAATATTGTTAGCAAAATTTAGAGTAGCCTAGCTAGTGGTTGGATTAGTGCACAGGGTCATGAATTCCAGATTCACCGTGAACGAATTCATTTTATGGTGTTTTTCGAACTCAAGACCTACGTGATTGACTATGATGTCGCTCAGATTGTAAACAAGTATCCATTTATGGGGATAAACAACATATCTGGGCGTGCTGTTGATCTCAACACCTCAACAAAACAGCAGTTTAGATCTTGGAAGTTGGATGTCACTCACAGATCTGCGGCCCTAGTTTACTGGTGGACGCATGTTATTTTTTTTTATACCCTCCGCTCATAGAGTGAAAGGGTATATTAACTTTGTCATGAAGTTTGTATCGCAGCAGAAGAAAGCATCCCCGACCAAATAAAATATACATATATGATCAGCATGACTTGGGGAGTCGATTGGGCCATGTCAGTCTGTCCGTCTGTCTGTCTGTTCGTCTGTCTGTCTGTTGCGGCGCGTTTTGCTCGGCCAATTTAAAAGCTGTGAAGCTCAAATTTTGTACAAATGCTTCTTTTTGCTGCAGTCAGTTTGTATGTTTGAATCGGTAAAATCGGACAATGGGGTCATGGGACTGCCACACAAACCCAACTCCCCAAATTAGGTTCTTCTAAGAAAAACTTTTTTATTTATGCACCAATTTCACCCAAATTTCACACAAATGTGTTTCTATTGATGACACAAAACATATGTAAGAATGGATCACATCAGACCATAGGGTCATAGGGCGGCCATACAAACCCAACCCCCCATTTTGGTTCTTCTAAGAAACATTTTTTACACCAATTTCACAAAACCTTGCATTAATGTGTCTTTATCGAAGCAACAAAAAAAGTCGAAAAAATGGAATTGTACTATGGGGCCATGCTCACGCATCCCCCATAAAATTTTCTGAGTAAATATTTTTATTTGCCCGCTTATTCCAACCAAACCCCACACAAATATATTGTTTTGTCGACGCAACCGGAATTTTGTGAAGACAGAAGGAAAATAATAGGGGGGAGGGGGTATATACAAGTCGTAGGTACGCCCGAAAAAAACCTTTAACCCGAAGGCAGCGAAGGGTATCCAAATTTTGGCCACGCCCGAAATTAGCCTCGGTCTAGTTTTTTTGCTAATTTTAGAGTCAAATTTAAAAAATACCGGCGTACAGAGGGCTGTGCCCGCAATACGAGGGTTTTTTAGAATTTTAATGCATAGTGAATATTTTGTTGTACATATATTTTATTAGCAATAAATAAGTATTTTGCACAACATTAATGAAATGCTTCCTGTAAATCTATTTTTGGATTGGTCTAAATAAACGAAACCTAAGAGGGGCTACACACGAACAAATTGAAATTTTACAAATTTACTGTTATTTACTTTTCCTTTGCAAAAGTCAACAGTCTTAATACTTAACGCCCCACTGACCAATTTTTGTGCAAAGTTTCATATCGATCCCTATAACGGTTTAGAAAAACGGAGCTCGAAAAAGAAGTTTAACTTTAAACGCTGTTATGATGTCCGTTTATAATTTAAAAACTCGGATATTATTAGTTCAACACTTTATTCTTTAAGAGTTATCAGGTTTACATTGTGGGTACAATCTGTCTATCGTCGGTCACGCCTCAGCCGGAACTACTCTTTCTTTTTTGACCTTTGGTATCAATGGACTTAAATTTAGAATGTACAATATTGGTACCCGTGGGTGGCTAGTTGGATTCTAATATATAACAAACGCCAATAACTTTTTTACCGTTACTCGAAACTGTAAAATTTTAACTGATATGAGGTGTAATCGTTTATATCTTTGATTTAAATACCCATACGTCAATCTCCGATAAAAACTAAAAAAGTCGACTTTTTTCAAACGTTCGGGACACCCTGTTGTTTTCTTCTTACCAACTTCTAAGGTATATGTGCCAAAGACTGTAACCATTCTACACATTCCTACCAAATTTCATGACAATCGGTTGAGCCGTTCGCGAGTTATTTAGTGAACAGACGGACAGACGGACGGACGGACGGACAAAATCGATTTCATAAGGGTTTTTTGAAACAAATTTTCTAAAAAACCCTAAAAAATGGAGATGACAATGATTTTCTTCTGCAATCTGATTACATTGAACTGGCCTCCAATATCTGCCTTCTATTTTGTCTATTTTCAGTGCAATTTTTGTATCTCGGACTGTATATTCCACTTGCGAAATCAGTTTGTTTCGTCAGTAGCATCGTCAGAATATTTATAAATCCTTTACTGATTGAAATATGGTTAACGGTTTTAATAAGATTTCCCCTAAATTTGCCAAAGTGTAAATTTTATTGGTGGTTTGATTCAGCTAGAAAATAAATTTTGATTAAATAACTTGAAAGGCACTGAAATGTGAGAACCGTTCTTTACAAGGTCCCTAAAATAGCAAAGCTGTATACCATTTGTCACCTTTTCAGATGAAAATAAGTTGAATTTCACTAACTTCCCGAAGGGACCTAATGGTTTAAATTATGTACTCCAGCTCAGAAGCCATGAAATGAAACAGGAAATATGGGATCCACGCAGCCACAGTAGCACACTCACAAGTGAAATGTGTGTGCTGATACGCAGCCTCCGTCAGTTACGAGAGGCCACTCGCTGTCATCTATTTGTATGCTCCTGCTGACTGCAAACTGTCCCTATCATGGCTTCTCCGGCAGCACTTTGAGTGGTAGAAAAAGCATCTGTTGCTGCGCAGCAGAAAATTTTTGAAAATGTTGTATAGTGCAGCAATAATTTTAATACATTGATAAGAATTTTTTTACCATCTTCATCGACCAGGGGGGGGGGCGACTCCCCTCCCTGCCCCCCTGGCTACGCCCATGCATAGTTCATTCAAAGATGGTGGGCATCTCGTCCTGGATTTTTGATTAATTGATTTTGAAAATTTTACATTGACCCTTTGCTTGCTTTTGGAATACGTTTTGATCTTGAATTGAACTATTTGTTTCGGAATTTTATTGTAATTAGTCCTTAGTACTTTTGAATATAGATTTATATTAACTAAAAAGTGTGTTTTGTGAAAAATCTAATCTCCTCCGGAGTGGTCCGTCGAGTGTTGAAGACCACACATACCGCGCCCCAACATTTGGTCGAGATATATAAAGAAGGCTGCTTCAATTGGCTGTAGCCATAACGCAAGAGGTGTTAATTACGTGGGAGCAGCCGGACAATCGTTGGCGATTTCGCTATCTATGCGTGATACATAGAAGTTTAGTTCGGGTGGCTCTTGGTAGTAATTGTTCATCATGAGAGATGGCTGGTGGTTTAGAATTTCGTGTGCGTGGATGTTTCCAATAGCCGCTTTGTAGTCGGAGTTGTTGAAGGGACCTTTTTTATAATCCTGGACTTCACGCTCTTTTTCCCTGATTGAGCGTCTAATTCGACGCGGAGGAGGTGGTTTGTCCATAAGTCGGTTGTTCGGGTGATTAGTTCGATAACATCCGACTAAATATTGCTTGGTAAGAAGCTTAGTATGACTCCTCAAAGCCATAATTATACCCTATACCCATAAGATGGTATAGGGTATATTGTTTTTGTTACGACGATTTATGTAACACCTCCAAGGAGCCACCTGAGGTATGTCAAAGTATATATATAAATTATCAGGGTCGGTCCCTGATTCCAATAAGCCATGTCCGTCTGTCTGTCTGTCCGTCCGTGTGTCTGTCAGTTCGCACGATAACTCCCGAAATAATGGAGCTAGCGTTTTCAAATTTCGGTCAGATGATTGCTTTGATAAAAGCTTGGATGGTATTGAAAATGGGCCAAATCGGACCAAGGGTTCGCCTACCTCCCATACAAATGACCCCTCCGTGATAGTGTAATTCGGCCATATTTTTCGACAGAATGTCGCTAGGGACCTGAAATTTTCATCAATGCCTAATTGTGACATATGCTTGAAGTTAGTGGAAAGTGGAGAAGGTCTGCCTTCCCCTACCCCTACATCCCCTACAAAGCAATATTCCGCCATATCTTTTGATAGAATGTCCCGAAAAACTTGATATTTATCGCAAATGATAGCTGCTGGATGCCGTTATAAGATATTAAAGATGTGCGAGATTCAGCCCATCTACCCCTCCCCCCTTAAAAAAAATTAAATATATTTTCGGTTTTACGCGCATTCTAGGTCTGTACATGGGTATAGGGTATACACTCATCGTGCTATTCGCACGATTAGAACTCGGTCTCGTTTTTGTCTCATGATGACGGTGGTCCTGTGAAGTCACTTTACACAGCCGGTGACGGTGCGTAGTGCTGCATTTTGACAGGTCTGTATATGACTCCAATTAGTACTGCAGAGACCATTTGTCCACGTCGGTGCTGCGTAAAAGGCGACCAATGGCTTTGTACGTAGCCAATAGCTTTTCTTTATCTGTACCGCATGTACTACCGGCAAGAGCTTTAAGAATTTTGTTTCTACTCCTAAGTTTGGCACAGATGTTTTCAGCATAGGTGTTGAATTTTCCGAAGTTGTCAATGGTGACACCAAGTATTGGTTTCAAGTCCCATTAGTGGTGTGGGAAGTGGGAAGAAGGGAGATAGAACTGCACCCTGGGGGACGTCTGAGCTTAAACTACCCGTTTCTAAGCTCGGGGAAGGACTCACAACCGGCAAGGTAATTTGCGATCCATTTCTGTATGTGAGGCGGAGTGGTATTACGGAGATCATTCAGCAGTATTGACTGTGTCAAACGCTTCTGACAGATCGAGAGCTACAAGGATGGTACGCTTGCATCGTTTCGGCTGGTTTAGTCCATTAAAGATGATGGATGTGATAACATCAAGAGCGGAGGTGGTACTGTGCTTCTTTCGGAAACCATTTTGGTGATTTGCAAGCTCCGCAGGTATTTTGGCCACAGGAGACAGAAGCGTTATAGGACAGTATGACTCTCCAAGCGTGTGGTCTTTACCTGTTGTGGGTATGGGGTTGATGCGGCCTTTTTTCCATAACTCAGGTATGATGAAAGATCTTAATGATTAGATCATCGTGGCAGTGATATACTCGATGACCGGTGAGTCAAGGTGTTTCACCATGATCATGGCAATACTATCAGGATCGAACGCTCTGATTTTTTTTATTGCGAGCATCACTTCATTGGTGGTAACATGAAGATACTGTTGTGGTGTTACGGATAGCCCTGGTGATTACGCGCTTGAGCTTGTCATTTTCGGGATGTTCGACGAATTGCTGGTTAAATCAGCACATTTGTCGTCGTTTCTGTAGGTCTTATCACCGAACTTTATTGCTACCTTCCTTTCGATTTGACGGGGTCGAAAAGTGCAGGCACAGTTTTCCAAAGCTCGGTGATACCGGTTTTCACGTGGCAGGTTTCTAGATGAGCATTCCATTTTCGTCTTCTGTGGTCGTTAACTTGCTTAGTTATCTCGTTGTTACGCCGATACGAGAACCACTGGGGTCTGCGATACTGAGTTCGTCTCTCACTTTTGCCAGGCTGAAAAATTCTACCAAGAACTAGAAGCTCAGACTGCGACCGAAAGACCGTCATTGCGCAAGAGGCCTAAGCACGACGCCATGCCAGGGTATTTAGGGTCGCAGCCCAAAGAAATGCTCAAGAAATACAGGCGCGAAAGTACGTGGAGGTCTCGGAAGAATAGCTGCTGGTTGACGATACGGCAATCTCTAGTAGTATGCGAGTGTATTTTGACGAACTTCTAAATGAAGAATTTCCTCGAGCAGCCTTTCCAGATGTTGAGCCAAACACTACAAATATCGAAAATTTCTCAGAGGAAGAGGTAATGGAGGCAATGCATCAGATGAAACGCGGAAAGGTAGTCGGACCGGACAAAATACCCGCGAAGTTTTGGTTGAAAATGTCACAGTTCTCTCCAACATAATCAAAGGTGGGCAACCGATGCCTGACGCTTTCAAGAAAAATGTTCTACTTCCTTTCTTTAAGAACAAGAGGGACTCAGGCAAACTCAACAACTATAAACTAAACTATAAAGTTAACAGCTCATACGCTAAAGATCAACGAGCCAAATGTCTGCAACCGATTGAGAAAGATTGTGCGGTTGAATGACAATCAATGCGACTTTGTCGAAGGTCGATTTACAGTCGATGCGATTCAGTGTATTTGTATTGCGATGGGAAAAAATAGAACAGCAGGAAAGGACTTGCACTTTGTATTCATCAATTTGGAAAAGGCATTCGATAGAGTACCTCGTGATCTGATATGTTGGCCTTAAGAGCACTTAAGGTCAGGGTGATACGAGACATTCGACTAAGGATAGATGCGCAGCCGGTGAATCTGGAGAATTTCCGGTGAATGTCGGATTACACCAGGGCAGTGTATTGAGTCCGTTGCTCTTCAACATCATCATGTGCTACTTATTAACACTTGTATCCGACGGGCTAGGTTAGGTTAGGTACAGGGGCCGCACTTAGAACAGAATTTGGTCCATTGTGATACCACCGAGAGAATCATGTCTCTACTAACTGCCTAAGCTAGGAACCATATTTATTGAGCAGTATTGGGCTTACATCCCGAAGATCATCGGTATCGTAGAAATATCTAGAGCCCAGAAAACGCATTCGTTTCTCAGCCAGGGCGGGGCAGTTACAAAGTAAGTGATACACACTCTCTTTCTCTTCAACTTCTGCAAAAGTCGTTGTGAGGCATTTGGAGTCTTCTTGCGTGCTCACCAATAGGACAGTGCCCTGTTATTACTCCCACCACAGTGCGTATATGCTTTCTGTCTAAGGAAAGTAGCATGGTAGAGCGGACCTTGTCTAGTTTTGGCCAGATCATTCTCGTCGTTGGGCAAGTCAAGCCATGGATCCATCTTGTGTTGGTTCCGCGTTCTGTAGCGGTGTCTATTATCAAAGCGCAAGCCGCAATAGGTGTTTTCAAGGTGGCGTAACCGTCTTCAACTCTACCTGCTGACGCATGCCGGGCCAAGTCATCTGCATTGGGATTACCTGCAAAGCCACTATGGCCCGGTATCCAGCATAGCGTAATGTTGAAGAAGCTACCCATTTCTCTAAGTGCTGCGCGACACTTCTCAATAGTTCTTGATGTGGTCAGAACTGAATCAATTGATCGAATTGCAGCCTGACTATCTGTGAATAAAGAGACCCTACCAGTGACGACGTGACAGCCCAACCAAGTTAGGGCTTCCGAAATCGCGGAGATCTCCGCTTGGAGGACGCTACAATAACTAGGGAGGCCGAAAGACAAATTAATATTCAATTCATCCGAGTGGATTCCTATACCAACTCCTGCATCTGTCTTGGAACCATCAGTATAGATTGAAATGGATCCACTGACCAAGTATCTGTTTCTATCCCAAGATTCTCTTGAGGGGATCAAGCTACAATGGTTCTTACCAAAGAAGTAATTGGGAACAGTGTAGTCAGTAGCTGGGGGCAGGTTAAACTTACGAAGTATCGCTGAATGCCCATAGTCCAGCGCTCCACACACCAGTTTCACGTAGGCGTTAGCAGCCATTCGTTGGCCGAAAATGTCCAATGGGATCAGTCCCAGGACCACATCTAATCCGAACGTAGGAGTAGTTCGAAAAGCTCCTGTAATAAGAAGAGAAGCCAACCTTTGAACTTTAGTGAGAAATTTATAAAAGGTAGCTGTTCTGAGTGATATCCACCAGACACTAACTCCATACAGCAAAACTGGCCGCACAATAGCGGTATACATCCAATGCACAACTTTTGGCTGCAAGCCCCAGGTTTTTCCGATAGCTTTCCTACACGAGTATTGTGTTATAGTAGCTTTATTCACCCTTTCTTCGACGCTGGGCTTCCATTTTAGTTGCTTATCAAAGATAAGGCCAAGAAATTTCGCGGTTTCAGAAAGCTCAAGTTGAAAGCCTCCTAGTCTGGGAAGGTTAATGTTAGGAATTGTACGCTTTCTTGTAAAGAGGACTAATTCCGTTTTAGTTGGATTAATTCCGACTCCACTGAGATCTGCCGATGGGCTAGAAATGTCTCTTCTTTTTGCCGATGAATTAGTCCTCAGTAGCCCAAACATCGGTGCCTTGCAAGCTGCACTTACAAAATGGTGTCACATTCTGGAGGAGCATGGACTGAGGGTAAGTATAACAAAGACTGAGTTCTTATGCTGCCCATTCTCAGACCCAGATGCACCGATACCAGATATGTACGTCAAAGGAGAGCAGCTTAAGTCTTGTACCAAGTTGTTGTTGTTGTTGTTGTAGCGGTGCAGAAGGGTGTGAGTCGCTGTGCATGTCTGTGGACATGTTCTAAGTTTCGTCGTCGTTCTCGCCTATTGTCTCAAGCGACAAGAACGTAGCAGCTGCAATAGGGTTGTCCCATAACGCCCTCGGAGTGAGGTTAGTGGGTGCAGCGGGGCATCGAAACAGGTGGTCCACATCGTGTGGCGTACCGCCGCAGCTCGGACAAATGTTCTGGATGTCCGGGTCTATTCGAGATAGGTAGGAATTGAGACGTGAACAAAAACCCGACCTAAGTTGGGCTAGTGTCACTCTTGTGGCTCTCGGGAGCCTAGTCTCCTCAGGTGATATGGGTGGTGGGGGCACTGAGAGGACTCTATTCGGACCTAATCTCCCTATTGACCTATTCACAACGATTGTGTGAATATCTGCGATGGCCGCATGGTATGCTGTGTTATCAAATATATCGGGAGGTACCCGTTTGTATCTCTGGACGTCTCTCTCGAGATCTCTGACTCCACTCCTGACATGTCGTGGAGGGGGAGTATTGTCCATGAGATGATGATTTGGGTGATCCTCTCGATAGCAACCGACCAGATATTGAAGAGACAAGAGGTGATTGTGATCACGCACTGATAACATGCTGGTTTCTTGATGAAGATGCTCCTGGGACGACATGAGATGGCAACCTGTGGCGATACGTAGAGCAGCGTTCTGGCATACCTGGATCTTATTCCAGTTTGTGTCACTGACGGTTTGTGACCACACCGGTGCTGCATAACTAGGGATTGCTCTACCTATCGCTTTGTAGGTGACCAACATAGTTTCTTTGTTCTTTCCCCAGGAACTCCCGGCTAATGCCTTTAGGACGTTATTTCTACTGTGCATTCTATCGACTACGTTTGTGACGTGATTTTTCGACTTCATCATGGTGTCTAAATAGACACCAAGGATCTTGGGGTTGGTTACAGTAGGAACAACGTCATCAGCATGCTTACCAGTACGGATCCCAAGCACCTCCGAAAATTCCTGCGTCCAGGTGGTAAGAAGTGTTGCGGTACATTTAGACGGTGAAATGACAAGATTGCGGATATTGAAAAACTCCACCAGTTTCTCGATATAGTCATTTAGTCGAGCACACATGCCATTTAAATCAGTCCCCGAGGTGAGTACGGTGCAGTCGTCCGCATAAGAAATTAGTTCGATACCTTCCGGGGGAGTTGGAAGGCTCGACAGATAGATGTTAAACAGTGTAGGAGAGAGTACACTACCCTGTGGAACTTCTGCTTAATTTTTCTATGCTTTGAACGACTGCCCCGAAACTCTGTGAAGGATTGCCTTCCAGCTAGATAGTTGGCAATCCATCTAACCACTTGTGCAGGAATATGCATATTGAGGAGATCGGCCAACAGCGCGGAATGGATAACCGTGTCGAAGGCTTTCGACAGGTCAAGTGCTACTAGGACAGTTCTGTCACAGGGCGGTTTCTGGTTGAGGCCATTATGGATATGATGGGTGATCAGATCCAGAGCTGTTGTAGTACTATGCATCTTCCTGAAGCCATGCTGGTGAGAAGCTAGCTCAGCATGTGATACAAGGGTGGGGTGGATGAGTGCTTCGAGCGTCTTCGCAACGGGTGATAAAATTGTGATTGGACGGTAGGATTCGGCGAGTTTCGCGCTTTTACCGGGTTTGAGAAGGGGGATAATCCGCCCCTTTTTCCAGAATTCGGGGATGACAAGCGTGAATATCGACAAGTTGAAAGCCATCGTTAGGTATTCGATGGCCGGAAGGTTGAGGTGTTTCAGCATGACCATTGAAATGCCATCTGGTCCAATGGCCTTTGATTTTTTTGCATTCTTGATTGCTGCTGTAACTTGGTCCGCTGTAAAGGTGGGAATGATGTCAACTGTACGGTTGCGAATCCTTCTTCTTATCTTGCAATTGAGCATCTTGGTCTTGGGGTGTTCAATAAATTGCTTATTGAACAGGCTCGCGCAGAGTTTTGGATTGGCAGTGGTTTTCTTACCGAATCTGATGGCTACACTGCCCTTGTCTTTTGTTGGGTGAGACAGGGCGCGGACTGTAGCCCATAGTTTGCTGACACCTTGTGAGAGGTCGCAGCTATCTAGATGCTCGTTCCATTTCTCTTTTTTGTAGGTGTTGACTTGTCGATTTATTTCTAAGTTTAGCTCATGAATTCTGGGGTCTGCCGGATTTGCGCGTCTTAAATCGTCCCGTTCGTCGGCTAACCTTGCGGCAGTAGTTGGGAAATATGGCCGAACTTTGGGGATGCGTCTGGCGGAATGTAGCGAGCTGCCGCTTTGACAATGACGTTCCTTATGTTCTTTTCGGCTTCCCGTGTGTTCGTAGTAGTAGGTAGTGCGGCGAACTTCGTCGTTGTGAACGCAGTGAAACCCTCCCAATTTGCCTTTTTATGGTTGATAAACGTACGCCGTTCTGATGTCGTTAGTTCGGCTGGTTTATCTATGTTTATTAATATGGGGAGGTGATCGGATTGGAGAGACGTTGTTGTCTCCCATCGGGTTTCACTTATCAAACTGGCGCTCACAATAGTTATGTCAGGAGAACTATGACAAGCGCCAGCGACACGTGTAGACGAAATTTCATTGATAGCGCAGAAGTCTGATGGGTCTAGTTTGGACGCGATATCTATACCTCTGGCATCGTTTTCGAGGTGAGAGTGCCAGAGTTCGTGATGGGCGTTAAAGTCGCCAAATAGGATCCTATGCTGTCCTATGAGGAGTGGACCAATATCGAACTTATAGCCAGAGCCACAGCTAGAAGCTGGTGGAACATAGATGTTTATAAGTTCGATATTGGTATTGCCGGATTTAACGGCAATAGCTTGCATTTCCGCCGTGCCGTCGTTGAAACGAAGATCTAATACACTGTATTGCACGGTTCTGTGTATTAGGAATGCAAGCCCTCCTCCTGGGTTAGGACCCTGCCTGCCGACTCTATTACGCCTCAAAAGTATGTAATCGCCGCGGATGTTAAAATCGGGAGTTGATGGTTGGAGCTTTGTCTCCTGAAATGCCGCTATCAGAATTCTGCGCGTAATCATGAAACGGACTATCTCGTCGATCTTCAGACGGATGCCATTGCAGTTAAACTGCAATATGGAGAGTGGGGTGTACACTGTAGCGGGGGGTGCAGGTGTTAGATTTGGGCGATTATGTCTTGTTGTATTGTTGGCTACGGGTACCGGTGGTGGAGGATTTTGGGTGCTGGGGCCAGGATTGGCCGGAGACGGTGGTGGACCATTAGCTTGTGAGCTAGGGCCTGGGGTGGCTGGGGGCCGACCCGCGTGCAGACACCCTGGAGCAACAAAAGACAACTTGTCATAATGTCTCATTTTTCTTAAGCCTGAGCAGTAGAAATGACACCATTCTCCGCAGCAGGTACACCTCCAGGACCTGGCGTTCCCGAAGATACGTCGGTTGCATACACAGCAGATGTAGATTTCGGGACCTGGATTGGTCTCGATGCCGGCGCGGATTAAGAGAATTGAGAGCAACCGCGCTGAGATGAAATGCTCCCAATTTGACGAAAAAACACATAGAACATGTCCACACACATACACAGACATACACATCCCTCCTGCATCGAACCTTCATGGTTCTTGCCATGGAGGGGTTTTTTGGCAACTCTTGGCCGTTTCGGTTTTGGATGAAACGGGTGTGGTCCGCCCCGGAGAGGCTTGAAAAACCCGTGTGGCAGCGAGCTGCCACCGGGAATGGTTGCACGTAGGACCACCAAGTTCAAGTACCTTGGCTCGATGGTGAACAACGGAGCTACATGTGATGATGACATCAAACATCGCACAAAGGTTGGGTGGATGACGTGGCGAGAAAACTCTGGAGTTTTCTGCAATAAGAAAATGCCACTGAAGCTGAAGGGCAAGTTGTACAAAACGGTTGTACGTCCCGCACTCATGTATGGATCAGAATGCTGGACCATGAATGAAGGTTACGCGAAAGAAATGACAGCGACTGAAATGAAAATGTTACGCATGTCAGTTGGTGTAACCAAAAGGGACCACATCAAGAGTAGCTACATCCGAGGCAGCTTGTCCATAGACCAACCAATCACCGAAAAGCTCGAAGACCGACAAATGGATTGGTATTGCCATGTTCTAAGGCGTCCGCCTGAGAACCCCACAAAGAAAGCGATATCAATGGAAGTTCCACTTGATGGACCCAAGGCTACAGGCACACCGAAGAACAGCGGCGATGACACGATCCAAGATAGAGCAGCCTGTAGAAATATGCTGAGATATTACACCAAAAAGGGGGGATGTGCCTACACCGCAGGTCGAGCAACGCGAAACCATGCAGCGGTATAAAGAACGAGGCAAGGAAGAAGAAGATCATCAGGAAATACGTAAGGCTGATAGCACGGTACAACTGAGGGTCGTCTGCCCAAAAAAATAATGTATGAACATATTTATCAGTATAAAACTAAGAACAGGACCTCAGCAAATACAAAACTTAAAAAAAAACAGTCAAAGGAGCGTTCCACCCAACAACATACCTTGAGCAAACAAATCTCCCTCAACGCCGAACTCGGCACACCTTCATCGTCCTCGTCCAAACGTACACGCTTCAGCGCTACAATTTCCAAAGTGTCACGATTTCGCCCTTTGAACACCGTTCCGTACGTCCCTTCACCGATTTTTTCCAATTTTTCATATTTCTGCATTGCGGCTAGTCGTCTGCTGATAACTTATGTCTGCCAATTAGTCTCCGTTGTTCAATGAATGTCGCAAATTAATGAAGAAAAAATCGCGCCTTAACTACCGCAAAAAAAAATTAATCCGCCACTAGTGCAAAATTGTCAGTATGGAGTAAGTCAGCTGTTTTATGTCACAATTGTAATTAGCTCTTTTTCGCATGTTTGAGAGAAAATTCTCGCGAGAGAGACAAGAAAACATATGCAATGCTGAGCGAGGAAGTACGTTCAATGGGAAATGGTGAGTCAAGACACAAACCATTTATTTTGGGGAGCAGTTTGATGCCGATGTTCTGTCGGCAAATTAATTGATTCGCGTTTGCAGGGTCCTTTCAGATTTCTTCTTGCGAAAAGAGCTACACAGTTGTAGACACAGCAAACTGATGAAGAACCAGAACTTCAAAGAAAATTGATCGATTTCTGCAAAAGGTGGCCATCCAGAGTATCAATCCTCCAACACGAATTGAACGTACTCGCTGCTCCCCATTGTGAACTCCCATCCACCGGTCTGACAGCAGCTCCAAATTGCTCCCTGTCATCTGCAGTGAGAGTTTTTGTGTTGTTCGACTCGCGAATCGCTGGACGGTTCGGTCAATAAACGTGAAAAAAGTTCCAGTCACTTTCTCGATTCCTCCTTTCACCTTGTGCAGACCAATTTACAGTCCATCCTTCCCGAAGGATGCGCAAAGTGCCGTCTAAATAGCCGGCGGAACGTACAAAAACTTGACTGGAAAATTGGTGTTAGTGCGTGGAGCTTGCTTGCTTGCTGACCTACTGTGTGTGGCCCTGTGACATTTCCTCCCCTTTTTTGTGTCGATTGTTTTCGGAACGATGTAATTTTGCTTTGAATTGTCCATATCCTGATTAGAAAGTGTCCTGAAAATAGCGAAGAGGAGGGAATTGATTCCGGGAATAGTAGAACGGCTTCAAGAGCCCTCGTAAAATATCCCCCCAGGAGTCTCATCCCGTGAGTAGATGTAGTGTCGCGACGAAATTTGATCCGACGAAAAAATGGTTCCGCTCAAAGATAACGTGGACTTGGAGTGCTATGTAGTGACAAAGCATTCATGGAAGGGAAAGTACAAGCGAATTCTGGCCATCGGTACGGCCGGAGTGTCCACCTACAATCCCGACAAGTTTGATTTGACCAATCGATGGCTGTACTCGGACGTGGTGGCCGCGGTGCCAAACAAAACATCGAATGTAAGTACATAGTGTGGTGGAGTCTTCTTTGTTTTGATTTTAACGAGATTCGCTCTTTCTTTTTCAGATCCCCAACGAATTCCATTTGATGGTGAAGAAAGATCGCAAAGTGGACACAATCAAATTGTCGTCAGAGTTTCGTAACGACATTCTCACAGCTATTCTGAAGCACTACAAGGACTTTGCGGATAAGCCCAAATCCCATCAGGTAAGAGCAACACACTCGCCATTCAAGCCAAATACAAAGCATCTTCATATTGGCGATTCCATTGACTACACTCTGACCAGTTGAGTAAATTGTTCCAATTAACAGCTGTTTATCGCTTCTAGCGATAACGTTCCATTTCTTTTCTTATGAGCAATGGGTGTTCGATGGCTTTTAAGCGTTTGCCGACGCAGATGGCGATAATGGGGGGTTGTCAATGTCAATGAAGTGGTTGGTTGTATTCGAACCAGGCAGTGACTCAGTTTAGGAGATTCTAATCAAATCTATCACGAAATGTCAACAAATCTGATTGGTTAAATCTGATTGATGGTTAACGTGATTTGGTTTACTATGAGACATAAAATGGGGAGATTTCAGTATCTGTGGCGCCAAATTTTGATGATGCCATTTCATTAATATTGGTCTGAAACGATCGAATCTGCAATCCTTTTTCGCGAAATCGTAACGGTTCTCCAGATATTCAATATCAAAGTTTGACTTTTCTATGAAGCCAGTTATGTAATTTGATAAGAAAAAGGGTGGATTTCCGCTTTACACATTGGGGAAAGTGTTCCATGCCATCAAATTGACGTTTTAATTTTAATCATTCCCACTAGAATAGTAAGTTTTACCAATTTGGCAAAGATGTTAATAATATGAAAAGTCGAAATATATTTGAGAGCAAGAATTGTACAATTTGCTAGACAGGAAGGCAAATGAAATTTAAAATGTTTTATTTGGTGCAATGCCATTGATTCAAATCAGTATGTTGTAAAAATCCCCCCAATTTCCCATTAGAAACCGAACTACCCCATATAAATGTCAAACTTTGACATTGAATATCTGGAGAACCGTTACGATTTCGCGAAAAAGGATTGCAGATTCGGTCGTTTCAGGCCAATATTAATGAAATGGCTTCATCAAAATTTGGCGCCACAGATACTGAAATCGTGCCCATAAAATTAATCTCGGGGAGGCATAGTGGATTCTTTATTATGAGTGTGTAAATTCAAACAATATTGGAAAGTCGTCAGAGTTTATGGACAACCTGGCAGCTATTACGGATGGCAGCTGGTGTACCAGTAACAGCTTGTCTATTAACCAAACAAAAGCCTAATGACTGACCAACGATTGGTATTGGCTTGTTTAAAGGAGTCCGCCTGAGAATACCTCGAACAAGGTGATTGCAATCGGTGGGTTACACTTCAGGGATGCAAAACCAGAATCAATTCAAAGAATACGTAAATGTCTCAACTAAATAGGCAACAACGACGCATTGTTCTCGACAAAGAATCGATCCGTTCCTCCTGCGACCGGGTCTACGTCCCGGAACGACCCATGCCCCAGGCATGGCCAAGAGTCGCAAAGACCCTCTTCGACGCAAGAAGGGGTCGGATACTTTGTATCATCATTCATTCACCGTTTTTTCGTTTGTGGAGCAGTTCTGGCCGGCCCAGCTGCTCCTCATTCTTCTAATACGTGCCGGCATCGAGACAAATCCTGGTCCATGGATGTGCTCGGTTTGCGCCAAAAGAATTTGGTCCAATGTCCAATCGTGAGTCAAGTGCACATGCTGCGGACAATGGGTCCACCTCAAGAACTGCTCGGGACTCACCAATATCAATCAATGGTCAACATCATACAGAGCGACCCGGTGAATAAACGGAAGGCAAAGCTCATCCAGTCACCAGCTGCCTAACCATGGTTCCCAACAATTATCACCTTCCACCCCGGCAAATGCTGTGAGGCCCGCTCCACCCAATCTGACCCCAGCTCCACGTATCGTCGATGCAAATTACACCAGCATGAAGATAGTCCAACTAAACTGTAATGGACTCCAGCACAAAATCGCTGAACTAACAGCACTCATGGACAGACACCACATCCAAATAGCGGCAATACAGAAAACCAAACTCAACTCTAGTCACTCACTCAGGTCATATGGGAACTACAACGTCATCAGACAAGACCGTGAAAGGAACGCAGGAGGAGGTTTGGCTTTCCACAATAATTTGCCATACAGCGTCGTTGATATCACTTCCGCCGATAACACCGTGGAGCTACAAGCGATAATCGTTAAATCAGGAAATATTGACTTTGAAATCTACAACATATACATTCCACCTGTCTCCAGCTGTCCCACAATATCAGCCCTCTATTAAACGGACAATATCGCCTCCTACTTGGTGATTTCAACGCCCACGACGATTTATGGCATTCCAACCTCCAAAAAGACACCAGAAGTAACATCATCGCCGACCAACTGGATGATTCGGATTTCTGCCCTTTAAATGACGAAAAACCGACCCGTATCACTGGATCCTGCACAAGTTCACCTGACATTTCCATCGCCAGCCCTGGAATTAATAAGTCCATCTCATGGGAGCCAATCCTCACAACATCATCTGATCACCTGCCAATTATACTGACTGTGGATATGACGTCGAAATTCATCCATCCCGATAAGAAGACGTACACCAACTTCAACAAAGCTGACTGGGACAGCTTTAAAAGGTTCACCAACGAGGCTTTTGCTAGTCTCACCGCCCCCCCTGATGTACGTATGGCTGAAAAGCAAATTAGACGAATTATTCTCACTGCAGCTATGAGATACATTCCAGCAGGCCGCATTCTCAGCCTAAAACCCAACTTCCCAACATCATTGGCAAAAACTAGGGATCAACTCAGAAGTGCAGACCCAAGTGACCCACGGATAAACGACCTTAATGACATCATAGTCAAACTGGTCAACGACCACAGGAGTGGCATATGGCAATCACATCTAAGAAAACTAAGTAAATTCCAACACTGGTGTGAGCAAACTCTGGAGCACAGTTAGAAACCAATCAAACCCCACTAAAACTCAAGAAAGGGTTTCTATCAAGTTTGGTAACTCTACCGTGAGCGACGATAATAAATGCGCAAACCTATTCAACAAACAATTCGTCGAACACCCAACTAAGGCCAGGACAGGATCCACGTACCGAAGCCACATATCCTTCACAGCATTGTAAAGAGTCTCTATAGCGGCAATGGGACTTGGACCTATGTGCAATCGTCCATTTATTGCACGTGCTGCGGCGACTGGGTCCATTTTAGAAACTGCTCAGGACTAAGCAACACCGATGATTGGAAGACACTTATCGTCGGCTTAGAGGTAAAAGTGACCAACTAACATTTTTCAAATTGTTCAGGAGAACAAAAAAACCAAATTTTCGTGTCTTAAAAATCGAGGTTAGCAAATTCAAAATAAAAGACTATTGAATTTTCATTTAGAACTGAAGACCACTACATCCATACTTTTATTGGAATTTTAAACTTTCTACAGATGGGTAAATTTTCAATTTTCGCACTTAGTCTTTTTTACCTCGCTCGACTTTTTGTTTGGAAGTATTTAGTGATTTAGCCTATGTATCAAATCATCCGGAAATGACATTTGTACTGTACTTTCGGAATGTAGGTGAGGTCAAATTTAACCCTTCTGTCGGCACCTACTTCAATATGAATATTCTATACCCAATAGGTCTGGCTGGACCTATGGAGAATTTATTTTTTATTTTTTAGAAACAGTGGAGTTTTTATCCGTAGAGCCATTCTGCTAATTCTAAACTAGCATTTTTAAACAATAAGCATTTAAATCATTTTTGTAGATATTCTGGGAACGTTTTTAAGTAGACATATTTCGAGGTGGTATTAGTACAAACATGCTTTCTCCTCATTTTCTTCGTTTTTGCCTGCTTATTTTCATCGCGTATTTCTAATAGAAAGTTTTATCGTATTTTCAAATTCCATTATCTTTGGGGAAATATTTAGGGCTTCGTTAGTAGATTTTACCCCGATATTAGTCTGCAGATTTAGGGAAATAGATAGAAAGAAACAGGGAATATTCAAGTGCGAAATTCATTTCATTCTAAATTTTTCGTAAATTTCCCGATCAAATCTATTTAGAATGACGCTAGCAAGTCACACATGCTTAGTCCTTACCATTACAAAGGAGATAAAACGTTTTGAATTTCCTAGAAACAAATTTCAGTTCATTAGGTGATGTTATTAAATCTGATAAATTTGGGCATTCCCATTTTCCGAACATCGCGGCTTCTTAACGAAAACTCCAGAATTTTTTACTGTTTAAAGTACAAATCGAATTTTATTAACGTTATTACATCACAGATAGGTGAAATTTAATAGAATTTTATATTTTCTCTTTTCAACTGGAGAGAAAAATGGGCTGGAAAATTATAGGTCTAGCCAGACCTATTGGGTATCAGAAAACACTATAAATTGAAATTCGTCAAAAACATGCTCAAAACTTCAAAAGATTTTTTTCAATTTTTTGCCAAATGCTTCTAAACATATTATCTAGGATATCATGGCCAGAGTCTGGCCAGACCTTTGTGCCGACAGAAGGGTTAAATAGGAAAATCGGTAAATATTGGAGGAATGTGCTAGAAAAAATCTTTGTAAGTTTACAAACGTGGCATTTTTTGCTATTCGTTCTCACGAAGAAAACTTTTGTGTTTCGAATATGTTGCATTAGAAATTTAGGTACACGAAAATTTTCTTAACATTTCAGAATTTATAATTTTTACTTCCCAAAACTTTTGTTATCGAATTTATGTTGTATTCAACTAAAAAGGTTTTATTTTTTAATAGATTATGATTATATTTTTTTTAATAGATTATGATTATAATTATTGTAAGATTTTCAATACACAGTAGTAGTAAACAAACATTTTTAATTAAAAATTAATAGAAAAAAAAAGAAAATCTTAATCTTCCCTTTCGCTTTCACTATTCTCGTTTGCAACCGGTATACTGCTGTACCATTGCACCACTTCTTCCAGAACAACCCCTTTGTTGCAGAGGTCCAGTAAATCCCTCTTTTTTGCAGCACTTATACCTTCATGGGAGTTGTAACAGGCACAATTTCATTACAGGGAGTTTTGACATTTTAGGCACTGCTTCTTTTTAGGAACGAAGAAGGATAAATTATATTCTGTGCAGAAAATGTGTCTATACTGGCAGAAACGTTGTCTTTTTGACACTCCTTTTCATACAGACGGTGCATTAAATGCATGATGTTTAAATTTCCCGATAATTACTTCTTATTGGACGTTTTGCTAATATAATGCTCTATTAATTGGTCTCTCTCTCTATATGTGACGCTTCACCCTAGCGACATCCTCCGAAGAAGTCTTTCTTACCTCTTTTATCTTCGCCATTAAATGTCCCAAAGGATGGTTAGTATTTGGTTAGTACAGTGTTGATCGATGCATTTGAAATACTGTACACAATATTTTTTTAAATCAAATTAGAGTTTGTAAAACCTTCTTTAAAAAGAACATTGTGAATTTCAAATGGACCGATCAACACTGTATACTATTTAGATTTTGTAAATTTAGAATTAATCGAGCTAAAATTTTTGGTGTCAGGACATTTGTACATGGAATGTGATTTGATGCATTCTGTGATTGAACGAAAAATGAAGCGCCCAAATATTTTTAATATGAATGATTTGAAAAGAATTTTCGAAGAGGCAAGCACAAAGAAGCCTTACGAAACAAGTGAAATTATGTTTGGCAATTTCGCTGATTTGAAAACATTACGTGCTTCCATAATGAAAAAGCGGAATGCAGACGAGGGCGGGGAAATAGTTAACTGGCTAAAAATAAAAAGATTTAAATTCAACAATAGAGAGCAAAAAAAATTAAAATAACAGTCGTGACATTGGACTAAGGCCGCAGATGTGTTAGTGACATCCCATTTTCAAGATCTTAACTCTTTTTTTTTGGGTGTTGAGATCAACAGCACGTTCAGCAGTATTGTTTACTAATTAACTTGAAAAATAAATAAAAAACATAATCTTACAAGAATTGTAATTATGATCTATTGAAGAAGTAAAACACTATTAACGTTTTTTTGTTGAATGCAACATATGGACAAAAAAATAAGTACACCCAAATAATTTTTCTTCACACTACAGCGGTTATTAAAGTCATTAAAAATCGTACCGTATACCAAGTTACTTCAAGAAAACCCAATGAATGTCTCCTTATTGTGGCCTACCTTTTTCCAATTCTTTGACTTAATTCTCAACAAAATTTCGAGTGAATTCAAGTTTGGTAAACGACTTCATCAAGAAAAAATGATACTTCATTTTCATGAAGCTAATGCTTCACCATCTGATGAGGTGTGGTTAAAGATATTATCCTGCTGAAATTACCACCTACCTGAAATAGATTCTGTAGAATAATGCGAACCAAACATTGCTTATACTGGATATGTCTCACCGTAACGGTTACTAGATGCATTTGAATGACACCAAACTATGAAAAATAAAAAATTGACCATGATATTTGGCCCCGTTGAAAAAAGTGCTTTAATATAGCGTTGATAAAATTTATTTTTCTGTGAGACAAAGGGGTCCTTTATCATATCATATCATCACTAAAACAAAATATTGTGGATTATTCTGTGTTTGGTCTCGACCAAGGATAGGAGTATAACTGGTCGCACCGTCCATATTTTTTACAAAGGAACCTTCGAAACTATTCACCAAAATTACATTACTTATGGTAGTCTTCCATTCACTTTGCGGAGAAATGAAATATTTCCAATACTTCCCGCGAGAAGTATCGATAATGTCAGGGGACCTTTTTTCGCCATATTGATTGTGAGTTATCATTGAGGCTCTCATTATGGACTATATGGTACTTCTACTGTACTTCTTCTACTATATGGTACTTCCTTTCTGTGGGCCTAATGAGCGCTTTTCGCCATTTAAGTATTGTTTTGCTTTTAATTTCATGTAAGTTAGCACACTAAAAAGGAAAGAAAACACAAATCCCGATAAAAAGTAAAATGGTGGAAAGTTTTGGTGCCAACCGTTACTTAGGTTTCTAGTTATTCAAACTTTAGGCACGAAAAGTCCTGTGTCGTAGGAGGACTCGATTTTCAAACATGATAAAAATGAAGAGAAGGGTTGAATCCATTTCTCAAAACGGGTTACAAAATTATTGTGTTTATATTTTTCAAAAATACTCTTGTATTCTAGATTTTCCTTCAATATTTTCAAACAATTGTAAGTCCCTAGTTTTCTCTATCCAGAGGTTTCCTCAACAGGATATATCTTAAGCTAATGGTGGAGGTAAATCGACATTTTCGTTGCGGAAACGAAACATTTTAATCACAAAAATAACAATTGAAAATTATAGCTCTGAATAGTATATTTAGCAAAACTAATTCAGGACTGAAAATTCACACATTTTGCTAAATTATATCAATGGGTGAGGTTATAAAACACAACGTTCGCGCAACGTTACCTTTAATTTCAAATCAACCGGCCGTTACGGATCAGAAACTTCTCCCTACAAACAGATTCCCTAAGCGCTTAGGGGATCTGTTTGTAGGGAGAAGTTTCTGATCCGTAACGGCCGGTTAATTTGAAATTAAAGGTAACGTTGCGCGAACGTTGTGTTTTATAACCTCACCCAATGTATCATTTTCAATGATTTTGTTGTGGTAATTGTTTTTGGTTTTTGCACTGAACCTAAGCTTACTGTCGCAGAATCGCCACTGGACCTACACTGTGTTGAAAAAATAAAATAGCTAAAATACGCCACCTTAAAAAAATCAAAAGAAAAAATTTGTTGCTGTACCTACTGTTTCTGAGGATAAGAATGGCAGAGAACATTCCACCCTGTGAAGAACTTTGTTTGATTATCCTCAGCTTCGAAAATGTGCCTTGAAGTTTAGTAGTGATTGATGATTGATTGGGTATCGGGAATATAGTTGGTAATCCTTCCGTGCCCCCCTCCCAGTCAAAAACGAAGACTAACATGGTTTTTAATACTTGTGTTCAAATTGTTGATTGAATTAATAGCAATATTGCCATGGAAATTTCCGTCCAACAAAGTTTAGTCTGTATATGTTTTATGATTCTCCGTAAGATTTTCGACTTCGTATGGTCCGCGACAATTGTAGAACTTGGTCAAGTGGTCCCTAAGGCGCAAAAGGTTGAGAACCACTGGCCTAGTGTATATGATGAAGGTTAGGTGATGAATTTTTAAGTAGAGAGGTGCCTTGAACCAGCCAGTGTTATTTCGGAAGTATACAGCAGCTCCCCTAATTTCACATTTGTTTCATCCAAGCCTCCCAGAAAAGCCCTACCCAGAACGTCAATTTGATGGCATCGAACACTTTCCCCAAAGTGTAAAGCGGAAATATCCCCCTTTTCTTATCAAATTACTTAACTGGCTTCATAGAAAAGTCAAACTATGACATTGAATATTTGGAGAACCGATTTCGCGAAAAAGATAGATAGATACTGAAATCTCCCCCTACCGAGCGTCCTATATCGGGTTCTGGCAAGACCCGGACATTCACACAGAAAGTGAATCAGGATTTCTCTCTCATCTACATTTCCGCAGCTGCATTTGAAGGTGATGCTTAGCCTGGCAGCGTGGAGCCCCATTGTCCAGTGCCCCGAGATAACAGCAGTAAGCTTGCCGATATCTCTACGCGGTTTAGTCAGAATTTCAGAATCAACGAGACCTTCGAGGCTCTTGTTATCTCAGACGTTCCTTTACAGTTGTAGTGTAAAGGATGTGAGCGCGTTGTCGCGAGAGGAACAAGGAAAAGGGCAAGGGATAATTCAACCAGTTACATTTATTAGCTTATGGGTAAGGCGATTAACGCCGGATTAACTACGCATCGAAATGCGGGTGTTTACCATTGTTTTGGTAGTGCTACCAGGCAGTTGGCGCTGCCAGAAACAAAGACAAAATAACTTGTGAATTATCTTTGAGAATCTGAATTGTATTTTTCTTACAACGTTCTTTTATACTAATTTCCTTACATCTAGTACTACAATAATTATATACTAATAACTCCTCCGCTCCGCATGAGAGCTGTCAAGAGTGGCATACATTTTGGCTAGTTCGTCACCCATCTCGTTACCCTTGATGTTCCTGTGTCCGGGTACCCAGAGTAGGGTGATTCTTGTCGTGTACCAAGGCTGTTTTACGCTTCCTCACACTCATCAACATCCTTGGAGATCATCTTCACCGATTGCAATGACATGATAGCAGCCAGACTATCTGAGCAGATGGCAATAATCTGGTTGTTTTGTATGTTCCTGAGAACATGATCGGCCTTCATGATTGCAAGCATTTCGGCTTGAAAAATGCTGGCATGATCAGGAAGACGGTTCAGGGATACTTAATCCGCAGAAGATTCCGGCACCCACGCCACAATCCATTTTAGACCCATCGGTGAAAAATGTGATTCCAAAATCCTTGACCACCGCACGCACTCTCTTTCCACTCACCTTTCGTTGGGAATATGGCATCAAAGTTCTTCATAAAGCTTAGTTTGGACACTTTAAAATCCGTTACAACGTTGCGTACGTCTTGTGGGAGCTGGTTAAAAATATTGTTGTGGCTGTATGGCCTAGCACTCCAGCAGCTTAACTCTTTAAGCCTTCTTCTTTTAGCGGTGCAGAAAGGTGTGAACCGCTGTGCATCTATGTGGATTCGAGTTATGGTTCGTCGATGCTTTCGTCCGTGATGTCAAGGGACAAAAACATAGCTGCTGCGATAGGGTTTTCCCACAGTGAGGTAGGAATTAAGTCAGTGGGCGTAGCTGGGCATTGAAACAAGAGACGCACGTCGTGTGGAGCGCCATCGCAGTTTGGACAGATGTTTTGAATGTCCGGGTTAATGCGAGAAAGGTACGAATTGAGGCGCGAACAAAAGCCCGACCGAAGTTGAGCTAATGTCACTCTGGTGGCTCTTGGGAGCCTAATTTCCTCAGGCGAAATGAGTGGAGGGCGCACTGAGAGGACTCTATTCGCACCTAATCTCGCAATAGACCGACTCACTTCTGTAGTGTGAATCTCAGCGATGGCAGCATCATCGTCGTAAGGGTCCCTCTTGTATCCCTGGACCTCTCTCTCTAGGTCTCCTAAACCACGCCTGACATGCCGTGGTGGAGCAATTCGGTCCATGAGACTGTTGTTGGGATGATCCTCGCGGTACCAACCAACAAGATATTGTTTAGACAGTAGGAGATTGTGGTCACGTATTGGCATCAATTTTGTCTCTTGATGTAAGTGATCCTGGGCAGACATCAAGAGGCAACCTGTGGCTGTGCGTAGAGCAGCATTTTGGCTGACCTGAATTTTTGTCCAGTTTGTATCACTATGACTATGTGACCATACTACGGCTGCATAATTAGCAGCCGCTTGACCCACCGCTTTGTATGTGACTAGCATGGTTTCTTTATCCTTGCCCCAGGTGCTACCAGCTAGTGCTTTTAGGATTTTCTACCTACTGCGCATCTTTTCGCAAACGGATGCTGCGTGATGAGCTGACGTCATCATGCTCTCTAAATGGAGCCCGAGAATTTTAGGATTAGCAACAGTAGGAATTGGATTGTTGCCAATACGTACATCAACCTCCCACCGAAAATCCCCCGACCAGGTGGTAAGAAATGTCGCAGAAGATTTAGACGCGGAGATGGTAAGGTTTCGGCTTTGGAAGAAATCGAAAATCGCCCAAGATAGCGATTAATTTGGAGGCGCATTTCATCCTTATCCTCCCCTGTGGCGAGCACGGTGCAATCGTCTGCGTAGGAAATCACCTCGATTCCTTCCGGTGTTGTAGGAAGGCCGGACATGTAGATGTTGAACAATCCAACGGATCTATTGAGCAGGGATATGCATATTCAGCAGGTTCGCGAGAAGCATCGAGTGATTGACATTGTCAAATGCACTCGTTAGGTCAATTGCCACAAGAATCGATCTGTGGCAAGGACGTCGCTGGTTTAGCCCATCACGGATGCGTGTAGTGATCGTATCGAGGGCAGCGGTGGTACTATGCATTTTCCTGAAGCCATGCTGGTGAGGTTCTAGCTTAGCATGCTTAACAAGAGTGGGGTGAATAAGGGCCTCTAGCGTCTTTGCGACAGGTGAAAGTATTGTTATGGATCGGTAGGATTCACCGAGACCAGCGCTCTTCCCCGGCTTGAGACAGGGGACAATCCGTCCTGTTTTTCAGATTTCAGGGATGGCAACTTAGAGATCGACAAGTTAAAGGCTGCCGTGAAATACTCAATGGCTGGAAGGTCTAGATGTTTCAACATGGCCATCGAAATGCCATCGGGTCCGCCTTTGAGTTTTTAGCATTCTCAATTACTTTTTTAACCTGGTCCGCAGTATACGATGGTATAGTGTAACATTTCTACTGCGAATCCGTCTTCTAATTTTACGCTTTAAGCCATCGGACTTGGGATGTTCAATAAATTGCTTATTGAACAGGCTTGCGCACTGAAGGGGATCGCTGGTGCTCTTATGGCCAAATTTAATGGCATCATTGCCCTTTCCTTTCCTAGGATTGGATAGGGCGCGGACAGTAGACCATAGTTTACTGACACCTTCATTAAGGTTGCAGTCATTGAGGTGCTCGTTCCATTTCGCCTTCCGATAGTCTTTTACTTGTCGATTGATTTCGGACTTAAGCTCCTGAATTCTGGAATCACCTGGGTGAGCGCGTCTAATGTTATCTCGTTCATCGGCTAATCTGGCGGCACTGGTAGGGTGGAACTTTCGGGATACGTCCTGCAGGAATATAACGTGCCGCTGCTTTGGCAATGACGTTCTTAATATTTCGTTCGGCCTTATGAACGCTACTTGGTGTAGGTAGCTCGATGAACTTCGCCGACGAGTATGCTTTGAAGCCCTCCCAATCGGCTTTCTTGTGATTGACAAACGTACGCTTCTCAGACTTAGTCAGGTTTGCTGGTTTGTCAATTCTTATTATTATTGGGAGGTGATCGGACGAGAGAGCAGTGTGCGTCTCCCATCGAGTAGCACCACCACCTGGTCAGGAGATTGTTGGTGGCCGGTTGAGGTACGTATTGGCAACAAATCTGTTCCTACTGTAGTTAACCCCACCTCGAAGGGGCCAGTTAGGGAGAATGGCCTTTGCGCCTATACCTAGCTGGCTTGTGGATTGATGACCACACGGCCCGAATCAAATTGCTACTTAGTAAACGGACGGAGGCCAAACCTATGTGAACGGTAGCGCTATGAGTCTGCTTTAAGCAGACGAGTAGTAAACAGGCATAACGATCCTGCGGAGGCGTCCGAATTCGTTAGGTCTTCCGAAAGGGGGCCAAAGGAGGATCACACCTGCTAAAGAGAAATCTTTAGCGAATAGTGTACCTCGGGGATGGGCGTGCCCAGGGGACCATGGTCCCTACCCATCTAGGCGTTGGACTCGAGGGGGTTTGTGGTGTTAGACAAGCCGACCAGCTAGAGTCGCATCCCAAGGTGGGGATCCAAAGGGAGGCATCCCGGCGGAAAACACCATTCCGGCTTTAAGCCGGATAAAACACAGTCTTCCTGCGGGGGGAGGTATGGCCAATGGCTTAGATACTCTTTTAGACCAGTGTAGTAGATCACACATCAATTGTAGTTAACCCCAAGATTCTCGGGCTTCACCTTGAGAAAATGATATCTTCAGCTCACGCACGCTGCAGCGGTTTGTGAAAAGATGCACAGTAGGAACAAAATTCTTAAAGCACTGGCTGGTAGCACCTGGCGCAAGGATAAAGAAACTATGCTAGCCACTTGCAAAGCGGTGAGTCGAGTAGCGGCTGATTTTCCAGCTCCAGTTTGGTCACATAGTTTATGTAACACAAACTGGAATAAAATCCAAGTTTGCCAAAATTCTGGATCGCTTACATCAGGAGACACATTTGATGCCAATACGTGACTACTTTCAGTATCTTGTTGAATGCTATCGAGAGGGTCATCCCAATCGTGATCTCATGGACCGAATTCCTCCACCACGTCACATCAACCGTGGTCTACGAGACCTTGAAAGAGAGATCCAGGGATACAAACGGGTTTGCTCATGTCTTCTCCTCAGTAATAATGGAGAAAACGAAGTCATTCTGCCGTTCATCTCCATTATGCAATCGTGAGCTCTGCGTGCAAGTGCTCTTGACACAGGAAAATGCGTATTCATCAGAAGCTCAAGAGATTCGCCAGTTGATTCTGCCCAAGTGATATCCTCTTTTTTATTAAGGACGGACACGACCTTGCTTTGGACAAAATCTTACTGATTTTAGCTGAGCCTTTGACGTTGTCCAATGATTGGCGGAAATCGGTTCAAGCTTGGACCTTGGCAGATCCAAAGGCACATATACTGCTAGCGAATGTATAAACAGAGGATGAAGTCCATCCTCCACACCATCATCTTGGTGGTTCGCAACAACTACCATCATCCACTCCAGCTAAAAATATAGCGCCTCCAGTCAGTGATGTCAACTACCGTACCCACCAAAATCATGGGACTAAAGTGTGCAGGAGACAAAACTAAGTCAGAACTCATCGCTCCCACGGGAGCTATAAAATTCTAAGACGCGACAGAGGAGCCAATGCTGGTGGTGCCTCACCTTTCTAACATAGCTCAGTGCCATATAGCGTCGTTGATATCACAGCCGCCCATAACAACACGGAAATTCAAGCGTTATCCATGCTGGCTTGACATTGAGATCATCAACATTTACATTCCTGTCCTTCGAGATTTATACTCAATATTAGCCCATTACGTACCGGACGCTATCGCCTTCTACTCGGTGATTTCAACGCTCATCATGAACTATCACTCGAATCTGGACAACGATGCCACAAGAAACATCATCGCTGCAGAGGAGGTCGTGGGGTACAATGCCCGGCGCAGAAGAACAAACTTCGACGACGAAGGCAGGAACTCTATTGAGCCGACAAATAAAGTGTATCGACCATATGTACCATGCGCATCCCGAGCCAACAAAGAAAGATACAAAGAACTTCGGCGAGTATCTAACAGGTTAATAAGACATAAGAAACGCAAACATTTTGACGACCAGTTACACCAAATAAACCAATAAGAACAATAGACAAGCGTTCAAACAAATAAACTCAATTAAGCATCGTTATCAATCCAGAACAAGCCTATGTAAAGACAAGGATGGTAAGTTGGTTGGCTGGTTAGTAAAAGTGGTGGCTAAGTCGACACAGACCAAGAGCACGAAAAGCGCCGCTTTGAGACCACCAATTCCGTTAAGCTACTTAAAGGATGGAGGTTACAGGAAATATAATTTTGGGTGGGGAGACGCATCTAGAGCCATCCAGAGAGATTTAGGAAGTGAAGCAGCTCCCCTATTTTCGCCTTCGTCGCATATTCTAAGCTGCTAAAAAGTTCTAATGCTCCGCCAATTACGATTAGCATTCGTGAGATAATGAGAGAATTTTTTTCCTCTGTCAGCTGCCATCCAGAGTGTCCAGAGTTGCCCCCAGTTCAGCTAACTCATCTGCATCCTCATTATCCTCTATGTTCCTGTGTTCCCCTACTTTGGGGTAGGGCGACTGTGTGCTTTCCTCTAAGGCTGTTCAGTGTTTCTTTACAGCACTTTACAATGGCTATGTTGTTGTTGTCTTGTATGTTCCCGAGTGCGGGACATGCTTTCATGATTGTAAACAATTCAGTTTGGAAAATGCTGGCATGATCAGGGAGGCAGTAAGATTCAGAAATATTGAGTGTGCCACAGAAGACTCCTGCACCCAAACCGCAAATTACCATATGGTTTGGCAGTTAAGCGACCCGACTCCTTGAGCCTGACCGCACTACTTAACGCCTAGGTAAGGATTACATTCAATGATGTAGGATTACATTCAAGACATGCCGATCTTTGCACCCCGCCCATCTTCGTTACATTTTAGCTCTACTGAGCGCTGGCCACCAGACCAGTGCCCCATATGTCAGGACGTACAAACGCGGTGTAGATCCCGAGTGGAAGGCAAAAAGGCGATAGCTTGGTTGTTGTAATAAACAGCATCAATTTTGTCTTGCCTGTGTTTACGCCAAGGCCAAAGCCTCTAAACCAGTTGCTGACCAATCAGAGGGCTCTCTTCCCATGATCTGACTGATCACGGAGAGGCACATTCCTGATACTACTATCGCGACATCATCCGCATATGCGACCACCTTTATACCCTCCTCATCAAGTTTAGTTAAGATTTTGTTGATTAGTATTAGCCACAGTAATGGAGAAATGACACCAGCCTGCGGTGTACCTCTGGCTGTTTCCCAAATGCGCATGGTAACATAATCAGCGATATTGACAGCATAAACAAACGATGGGCCTCACGTTTTGAGGAGCTACTCAATATATAATTGAAGTGCGTCTCTCCATACAATCGCTTCAACGTAATAAAGCGCCGGGCATTGACGAGATCCCAGCAGAATTTCAGAAGCACCGTGGAACGTGCAACCAACCTTATACTTGCGCTACTGCTCAAAATATAGGAAAACGAGGTAATCCCGGAAAATTGCCACAAAAGCATAATCTGCCCAATCCACAAAAAGGGGAGACAAGCTGAAATGTGAGAAATACAGGAGCATCTCATTGGTTTGTAAGATTTATAAGATTTGTTGTCGACTTTTCAGCAAGCATACGACAGTATCGACCATAGTGCACTGTATAACATAATGCTGCAATTTGGTATAACATCAAAACTAGTAAGGCTGACAAAGATGGCGATGACTTATTCCGTCTCACAGTTCAGAGTGCACCGGACTCAAGCAGGCCCTTGGGCTGGCACCGGCTCTATTTAAGCTAACTTCGGAGTATGTAAGTCGACACATTCAGTATCGTTCGCCGAAGACATCAACATCATGTCGCGAAGTAATGCAGATTGCTTTGCACCACACCAATGCTCGGGTCATTCATCTGCATCACAGCTATCCTTCATCGCCCCCCAGGATAGATTCCGGTGAGTCGAAGAAGGCGTGGTGCTGTGATGCTTGCTCCATCGGCTCCGGTTAGTCAGAGAGGGCGTGGTGCTGAGGTGCCTCTTCACTAGAGCTTGCAGTTTCGGCTTCATTGTTGGGCAGATTGCCGCCGGCGTGGGTAGAACCATGTTTGCTATCTTTGGCCCTGTCACTGGTCGTCTTCGTTGAGTCTTCTTTATGGGTGCCCTTCCAGTTTTTTGGGTGTTCCTTGGTCTTTCCGAAGCAATAGGACACCTGGAAGTGGCGCCAGGCGATGATTTCCATAGACACCGGTTCTACAGCCATAATCAAAGTGAGAACCTCCCTCCGTCGTCGCGTTGATCAACCCCTCGTTTTACCTGCCAAGAAGTGTAATCGCATCGGTAGAGACAGGTAGAGCGTCATTATTGTAGAACGGGGAATATTGTCCCCAGTAGCAGCGCTCAGCGTGGCTCCTTCCTAAGGGTTGAGAGTGTGGGTATTCCTAGCCACTCCAACGAGTGGAAATCCGGGCCAGAAGCGAATGCTACCGAAATCCGGAAAAACAGTGATGGACGGGTTGCTGATAATGTCATCAATTGTGGCGTCTTGCACCATGGACATTTGCTCTGGAGTTAGCAGGCCGTCTGGGTAGCTTGACGCCATTATTGTGACCCTCACTGATGATGTCACCTGTGAGTGCGTACCCCTGCTGGTTGATGTCAGAGGGGTGACAGCTGGTCTTGAAGGGCTTGCCGATGTTACCGGGTGTACGTTTCGGTCTCGTGTTGGAATAGCTGCTTGTGGATGAGTGCTCCTGCTTCTACAGCTTCTTGTGGGTGAGGTCTCCTGCTCATACCGACTACAGGTTGAGGGGTGGCAGTTGATGCTACCGGAGGTCCCTTGCGGTCTCTCCTGCTCCTGTTCGTCGTAGTCCAGATGGACCAACAGAGGCCACCGGAGGTGCCCTGAATCTGCAGGCCACTAAAGTACTGGTTCTTTGTTCGGCGCTTCGCTTAGTAATCTCTGCCGTCCTTTGTTTCTTGGTGGAACCGGGCTGCTTCCCGGAATTGGGAGCACCGTCTTCTTCCGATCGTTGACGTTTGGGAGTGAAGGCCTTGCGAGTGCCCTTGTCTTTTCGGGAGCATGTCCTTGGGCGAGGAAACGTACGTGCCTCTTACAGGCAGCCAAGCACCGGTGAATATTTGGGTGGAACTCCAGCTTTCTGGTTTCCCTCTTTTGTGTTGGGCTCGCTAGAACCCGCTACGGCTTCAGTGCTGGTCGGTGCGGCTCGTCCACATCTGCCAAATAAAGTTCCGCTGGAACGAAATCTGAGGCAAGGGCCTCTTAATCCGAGTCTGAACCTGCCGCAGTCGGATCGAAATTAGGGTTTTTGTTTGGTTTATGTTATTCTTGCTCATGTGATTCTCACGAGTAGCTAGGGAAAGGAGAGTCCACCACACCAGAGCCCCGCTTGATGTGGTAAGGCTAGTTAGCACCGGAGGTCGCCTGGTATCCGGCTGCTCCGTGAGAGATGTCCATTTGCATCCCTGCACATCTTCCCCCAATGGGCACGAGTCGCTTAACACCACGGATATTTAGGAGCCAAGTCTAAATAGATGTGGTTAGTCCTTAACACGAATGTATGGCAGTAGTTGTTCTCGATTCGCCGGCTCTGGATTAAGCCTTTAAGAATCCCAGAGCAACCCAGTGGTCCTACGGAAACTGCCTCTACGGGGCGGATTACACCCGTTTTCTACATGGAAGCGGCCAAAAGTTTCCAATATACCTCCCTGGCAAGAGCCCTGAAGGTTCGATGCAGGAAGGTTGTGTTTGTCTGTGTATATGTGTGGATTCGAGTTATGTGTTTTTTCGTCATATTGGGAGCATTACATCTCGGCGCGGCTGCTCTCAATTTTATTAATTCGCGCCGGCATTGAAACAAATCCAGGCCCAGAGGTATGGTTTTGTAGTGTTTGCGGCCAACGAATTGGTACGAATGCCAGGTCAGTACAGTGTAATTGTTGCTTGGAATGGGTACATCTCAGGTGTTCTGGCCTGAGAAGGGTTGGTCAGCACTCCACAGCATATGTTGCACCGGGATGCATAAATACAGGGCGACCAAGGGCTGCTCCTAGCCCTCCACCTCCTCCTCAGCCCCCAGCACCCCCAAACAATATGATCAGGAATGCTAGGCCTAGTTTAACCCCTGCTCCTCCTCCAGCGGTTTTCACTCCACTGTCCTTATTGCAGTTTAACTGCAACGGCATTCACCAAAAAATCACCGAGATCACTCACTTCATGAGTGTAAACAGAATTCTGATTTCTGCTATCCAGGAGACTTTGCTCCATTCGAACTCGTCTCTTAGCGTCCATGGCAATTACGTTATACTGCGCAAAGATAGACCAGCCGCCAGGAATGATTCTCACCCTGGAGGTGGACTTGCCTTCCTAATACACAAGTCCGTACATTACTGTGTATTAGATGTAGATGTCGACGGTACGGCGGAAATGCAAGCCATCTCAGTTTCATCAGGGAGTACTAATATCGAAATTTTTAATGTATATGTTCCACCACACTCTAGTTGCCCTTCTGGCTATCGTTTCGATATTGGTCCTCTCCTATCTGGAGAGCACAGGATCATTCTTGGTGACTTTAACGCGCACCATGAGCTCTGGCATTCTGACCTCAACAACGATGCCAGGGGTATAGCTATTGCCGAATCTCTAGACGCCTCAGATTTCTGTCCACTCAATGAAGACTCGCCGACTCGAGTCACAGGCACTTGCAGTAGCTCTCCTGACTTAACTATTGTAAGTCCCAGCCTAATCAGTGCTACTCGATGGGAGACGCACACTGCTCTCTCGTCCGATCACCTCCCAATCATAATAAGAGTTGACAAACCAGCAAACCTGACTAAGTCTGAGAAGCGAACGTTTGTCAATCACAAGAAAGCCGATTGGGAGGGTTTCAAAGCATACTCGTCGGCGAAGTTCACCGAGCTACCCACACCAACTAACGTTCATAAGGCCGAAAGAAATATTAGGAACGTCATTGCCAAAGCAGCGGCACGTTTTATTCCTGCTGGACGTATCCCGAAAGTTCGACCTAATTTCCCTACCAGTGCCGCCAGATTAGCCGATGAACGAGATGACATCAGACGCGCTCACCCAGGTGATCCCAGAATTCAGGAGCTTAACTCCGAAATCAACCGACAAGTAAAAGACTATCGGAAGGCGAAATGGAACGAGCACCTAAATGACTGCAACCTCAATGAAGGTGTCAGTAAACTATGGTCTACTGTCCGCGCCCTATCCAATCCTAGGAAAGGAAAGGGCAATAATGCCATCAAATTTGGCCATAAGAGCACCAGCGAACCCCTTCAGTGCGCAAGCCTGTTCAATAAGCAATTTATTGAACATCCCAAGTCCGATGGCTTAAAGCGTAAAATTAGAAGACGGATTCGCAGTAGAAATGTTGACACTATACCATCGTATACTGCGGACCAGGTTAAAAAAGTCATTGAGAATGCTAAAAATTCAAAGGCCCTCGGACCCGATGGCATTTCGATGGCCATGTTGAAACATCTCAACCTTCCAGCCATTGAGTATCTCACGGCAGCCTTTAACTTGTCGATGTCCACGCTTGCCATCCCTGAAATCTGGAAAACAGGACGGATTGTCCCCTGTCTCAAACCGGGTAAAAGCGCTGGTCTCGGTGAATCCTACCGACCCATAACAATACTTTCACCTGTCGCAAAGACGCTAGAGGCCCTTATTCACCCCACTCTTGTTAAGCATGCTAAGCTAGAACCTCACCAGCACGGCTTCAGGAAAATGCATAGTACCACCACAGCCCTCGATGCGATCACTACACGCATCCGTAATGGGCTAAACCACAGTCGTCCTTGCCACAGAACGATTCTTGTGGCAATTGACCTAACGAGTGCTTTTGACAATGTCAATCACTCGATGCTTCTCGCTAACTTACTGAATATGCATATCCCTGCTCAAGAGATCCGTTGGATTGCAAACTATCTAGCTGGTCGGCATTCCTTCACTGAGTTTCGTGGCAAACGTTCTAAGCTTAGGAAAATCAAATTAGGTGTTCCACAGGGTGGGGTACTCTCCCCCACTCTGTTCAACATCTACATGTCCGGCCTTCCTACACCACCGGAAGGAATCGAGGTGATTTCCTACGCAGACGATTGCACCGTACTCGCCACCGGGGAGGATAAGGATGAAATGCGCCTCCAAATTAATCGCTATCTCGGACGATTACAGGCTTTCTTCCAAAGCCGAAACCTCACCATCTCCGCGTCTAAATCTTCTGCGACATTTCTTACCACCTGGTCGGTGGATTGTCGGTGGGAGGTTGATGTACGTATTGGCAACAATCCAATTCCTACTGTTGCAAATCCTAAAATTCTCGGGCTCCATTTAGAGAACATGATGACGTCAGCTCATCACGCAGCATCCGTTTGTGAAAAGATGCGCAGTAGGAATAAAATCCTAAAAGCACTAGCTGGTAGCACCTGGGGCAAGGATAAAGAAACCATGCTAGTCACATACAAAGCGGTGGGTCGAGCAGTTGCCGATTATGCAGCCCCAGTTTGGTCACATAGTTTATGTGATACAAACTGGACCAAAATTCAGGTCTGCCAAAATGCTGCTCTACGCACAGCCACAGGTTGCCTCTTGATGTCTGCCCAGGATCACTTACATCAAGAGACAAAATTGATGCCAATACGTGACCACAATCTCCTACTGTCCAAACAATATCTTGTTGGTTGCTACCGTGAGAATCATCCCAACAACAGTCTCATGGACCGAATTCCTCCACCACGACATGTCAGGCGTGATTTGCGAGACCTAGAGAGAGAGGTCCAGGGATACAAGAGGGACCCTTACGACGATGATGCATACCGAGCTGCCATCGCTGAGATTCACACTGCAGAAGTGAGTCGGTCTATTGCGAGATTAGGTGCGAACAGAGTCCTCTCAGTGCGCCCTCCACCCATTTCGCCTGAGGAGATTAGGCTCCCGAGAGCCACCAGAGTGACATTAGCTCAACTTCGGTCGGGCTTTTGTTCACGCCTCAATTCGTACCTTTCTCGCATTAACCCGGACATTCAAAACATCTGTCCAAACTGCGCTGGCGCTCCACACGATGTGGGTCACTTGTTTCAATGCCCAGCTGCGCCCACTGACTTAACCCCTATCTCACTGTGGGAAAACCCTATCGCAGCAGCTATGTTTTTGTCCCTTGACATAACGGACGAAAGCATCGACGAACCATAACTCGAATCCACATAGATGCACAGCGGTTGCACACCTTTCTGCACCGCTAAAAGAAGAAGAAGAAGGTACTGTGACAACTTTCCGTGATGATGGTACCTTCCTCCTACCATCTCACGAGCTGATCACCACTTAAAGGGATGCACTATGGATGGTCACTAAAAAGTAATTGTATATGCTTCAAGATTAATTCGGAGCCTTAAGTGCTCCCTCTTAACTTGGCAAAGCAGCTGCATCAAATTGTTTTGCCATTCGGTTCTATTGTGAGCTTTAATAAAACTATGCCAGAAAATAATTATTCAAAACAAAAAGCATTAAACTGAAATGTTTATTTATTTCCAGAAATTCCAAGCCTATAAATATCATTGGTCCGGCGTTAGTCTTCCTATCGCGCTCGAGATAACACCATGCTCCCTGGATCAATTGGACATTACGACAAATGTCGTAGTGGCAAGTTATCTATACAAAGATATCGAAGGAATCATAGGTAAGTTACGTTGCATATCCTGACAGCTTCCATTGAAGACTAACTTTAGCCTCGTCAGGCATTCAAGATTACGATGGCGGTATCGTGTTGGCATGTGGAGGTTTCAGTCGCTTGCACTTGTTCAAAGCTATGAATCATCATGAGATTGTCCAGAATATCGTTCAGCGTGCTGCACAATTTCTCGGCATTGATATTAAAATACTCAAGAGTCAAATAACGAAACAGCAATTTGAGCTGGAACGTTTCGGAAAGTACAGGTAATTTTTGTCAAATTCCTTTGTATGCGGCAGAAAACATATTTTTGTTTTGTTACAGTGGCGATCAGTATCAAACATCCATGACAGAGTTCACAGTACAAAAGTATTCACCACGACACATTGATCCCGTCAAACGCATTTTATGTCTAACCGAAACTACGATTTTAGAAAGAGATCCTCAGACCTATTCTGTAAGTAATTTTGGGAAATTGTTTTTCATTCGATTGTGATCATTGCCGATTTTCCTTCTCAAGGTGTGTACGCTGAGACCTCTAGTCGATATTTACGCATTGGTTCGTGACAAGGACAATACCCAACAGTTTAGTATTGAATACAAAAACGGGATAGTTAGGAAATATAACACCAATGATAGGTGAGTTGTTCAAATTTCAACTGCATACTGAACAGCTGCTTAACTGGGACGTGTATGACTTACAGAGATTCTTTACTTGCCACAATTCTGGACGGAGTTCGATCTAGTGGCAATCCGGACGTTCATGTTCGCTTGGCACCAACACCGCGCAGTAAACGTGCTGTGCCACTGAGTCATCAGGTGGACGAGGAGACGGAAGCATCACTGCTCAGACTTGTGATGAATGGCTTTCAGAATCCGACGAAACGTTTTGAAATTCTCGAACGATTCAACGCGAATATACCGTACAGTGGGCTGAAATACAGTGTTACTCAGGATGTAAGAAAATTCTAAATTCGATAGCTCTGCGGCTCATTGGATTGCATTTGTTATGTTTTTCTTTTCAACAGAGCTTGTTTGCTGAAAATAAAGAAAAATTAATAACGGCCGCTCTCCAATCACTTGCACAAAAGGAAGTCGATAATCCGACTGCTCAGCTTACGAATGTGGAATTGGAAGCGACATTTCATGCACTCAGACGTTTATTGGCCAGTAAAGTAGGCTATGCAGCGTTTACTAATTTACCAGGGTAAGTGCTTAACCTGAATGCTACTAAAGGCTTTCATCACCCGCAGACTTAGAGCATAGCGGTGTTGATATTTGATAATGGTATGCAACACTCCCAATGTGCACACTACCAATCATGAGACTAAAATCTCCGCGACCCAAAGGCTAAGCGATCGTTTTGTTGAGACAAGTCGCCTAATATTTGGATCACGATGATTTTAGTCTTCCGGTGTAGTCAACTTAAATTCAATGTCCTTTTCAGCTTTCGAGAAATTATCGGCAACAAAGTCGTAGCATCGTTACGCCGAAATGATTTGTCTGTCACTTATGCGGCTATTGATACGATCAACTCGTTGATGCATTCAATGAATGCTGACTCCGATTTGAAGCAAGAGCAAATGAACAAATCATCCGTGCTTTCCTCGAAACAATTTCTCGAGACATTGTTGAACATGTGGACGAGTCATGCGGTAATTTATTTAATTTCATACAAAAACATTCAAATTTGCTCATAGTGACAATTTATTTCAGAGTCGTGGTAGCGGAGCCCTGGTCCTTTCGGCAATGTTGGATTTTCTTACCTTCGGCTTATGCGTGCCGTACAGTGAAACGACCGACGGAAAACAATTTGACATACTCCTCGAGATGGTTGCCGAACGAGGTCGATATCTTTATAAACTGTTTCAGCATCCATCGCTGGCGATTGTCAAAGGAGCGGGTCTCGTGTTGCGTGCTATAATTGAGGAAGGTGAAACGCATGTGGCGAAACAAATGCAAACACTCGCCTTGGATGAGGCGGCACTTTGTAGACATTTGCTTGTGTCATTGTACACGCCCAGTAATGATCCAACATTGATAACACATCGTCAATTGTCCCGTCATTTAGTCGGACTTTGGATCACGGACAACGAACAGGCAATGGAGTTGTTACGGAGAATATTTGTAAGTAAAATCAGTTAGCATGTCATTTAAAGGTGTATTCTAATTGAAACTTTATTATACAGCCGGCAGGACTCCTCATGTTCCTGGAGAGTCCCGATCCAGTTCCACAAAACGATGTCGAAGAAGATAAACTCAATTTCAGGGATAATTTGTCGTTGGCAATGCAACACTCAAGTAGACCGAAACGAAGTGCTATTGTTAAACACTTGGAAGTATGCATTAAAAATTCCACCGATCCGAATTTCATTGAGTAGCCGAAAACATTTTGTCTTTTTCTCATCAGGGAATCAAACATTGGGGTTTGAATTTAATTGATCACCAAGAGAAAATCAATCAGGCGCTGAAAAATCGTCCAATTGTCCTGAGGAATCGACGCCAAAAGAAGAAGACATCAGAGGCGATTGTTAACTTGCCACTTTTCTTCTATCATTTTCCGAAGGATCATAGTTTGCCGAATTTGATTTGGAATCATAAGGTAACGTAAAATATTTGCTGAGTGATTAATTAAATCTCAGAGGAAGATTTTATTTTAAATCTATTTTCTAGACTCGCGAAGAACTTCGTATGTGTCTCGAGAACGAGCTTAGACAATTTATGACTGACAAAGAACTGGCTGGAAATTTAATCGTTGCATGGAATTATGAAGAATTTGAAGTTACGTATCAGGTGAGTTTGACAATCACAGTTTCAACAAGCTCCGTGGGTCTAACGGCTTCTTCTCCTCTAGTGTTTAGCCGATGAAATTCGAATCGGAGACTACTATATTCGCTTGATACTCGAGAGAGATGATTGGCCACAAAACCTTGTCAAAGATCCGTAAGATTTATTTTCATTAAATTCTGTGAATTCATTTTATGTATTTTGTGGTGTATAGATTTGATGAACGGGTGAATGATACTATTCTATCAACTTGTGACTTGATCAGCGCTTAGAACCTTCTTGAGTATTAGAGGAAATTGAACTTCCTCGTGATCATGCTGAAATGGGTAAATAGCGCTTGTTACGCTGCGATTCCTCGAAATTACTTGGCTCCTATAGTCTCGGTTCCATTCAGCAAGCTTGTTCGCTTTAAGCTGATTCTTTTTTAATCTATGTCATGTTTCTTATGGTCTGTTTGAAGTGGTCTGTTGTCTGTAGTGGTTATCGCGCTAGCTTTCAAAGCCCAAGTTAAGTTACGAATTCGGGAAACATTTACAGACTAAAAATTGCTCACGGGCCTCTGAGTTTTTAACGAGTGCACTCGCTCAGACGTCGTTTACGTAAGGCTCAGAGGTATAAGTGGATTCCTTTCGACAAAGAAACATACCGGGCCGCCATTCCAATGATTCACACTGTTAAAGTGAGTCTATTGCGAGCTTAGGTACGATAAGAGCCCTTTCAGTGCTTGTCTCGGCTGAGGAGATTAGGCTCCCGAGAGCCACCAGAGTGACATAACCTCAACTTCGGTTAGGCTTTTGTTCTCGCCTAAATTCTTAACTTTCTTACATCCAAAACAGCTGCGCCCACTGCTCTTACCCTTTAATCACGTTGAATACGTTTCTACTATGACCGGGTCTACAAACCGGAACGACTCATGCTATCCAGCATAACCAAGGGTTGCAACGACCCCCTTCGACGCAATAAGGGGAAGGAAACTATGTGTCGTATTCGTATCGTTTTTATCCTTGGGAAGCAGTTTTGGCCGGCCCAGCGGGTCCTCATATTGCTACTACATTCCGGCATCGAAGCGAACTCAGGTCATGGATATGCTGTGTCTGCGGAAAAAGGATTTGGACCAATGTACAATCGTCGGTCCAATGCACGTGCTGCGGAGAATGAGTCCACCTATAAAACTGCTCGGAACTTACTCATCTGAGTCAATGGGGACTAATGGCGACGCTCATAATCTAGCCAAGCCAAGGTTCCTAACAAATATCAGTCTCTACTCCTGCAAATGCTGTCCGACCAAGTTCAAATTTGACCCCAGCTCCACGAACCATCGAGGTGAACTACTCCACCTCTAAAATCTTTCAAATTAATTGCAACGGACTCCAGAATAAAATCGCCGAGTTAACAGAGTTCATGGACCGACACCACATTCAGATAGTGTTCAGGAGACTAAACTCCAATAATTCGCTTAGCTCGGATGGGAACTATAACGTCATCAGACGCGACCGAGAAAGCAATGCAGGAGGTCGTTTAGCCTTCCTAATTCGTTGGTAATAATCGTTGATGTCACTTCCACCGATAACATCATGGGATAACAGACGATAACCGTCAAATCAGGAAATATTGACTTTGAAATCTACAACATATACATTCCTTCAGTCTTCAACTGTCCCACTAGATACAAAATCAATATTAGCTCCCTACTAACCGGGTAATATTTCACCGCTCATCATGATATATATGGCACTCTAACCTCCACAACGATACCAGAGGTCACATTATCGCCGATCAACTGGATGCATCTGATTTCTGTCCCATCAACGACGATAAACCGATTCGTATCACTGGATCATGCACCAGCTCGCCTGATATTTCCATCATTAGCGCTGGACTTGACATGACATCATATGGAAACCAATCCTCCTCACAATGTCTTCTGATCACCTACCAATTCTACTAACGCTGGATATGCCATCCAAATTGGTCCATCCCGACAAGAACACGTACACTATCTTCAACAAAGCTGACTGGGATAGCTTTATAAAAGGTTCACTAGCGATGCTTTTGCTAGACTTACCCCCCCAGGTGATGTACATAGCTGAGACGGATAATTCCCAATATCTGCGGAAAAATTAGCTAAAACCAGGGATCAGCTAAGGAGTTCAGACCCAAGTGATCCACGCATTGGTGACCATAATGCAGTCATCGCTAAGCTAGTCAATGACCACAGGAGAGGTAAATGGTACTCGCACCTCCAAAATCTTAATACCACCACATACAGTAAGATGCCTATCAAACCCCACTTAAACACAGGGAATGGTCGCTATCAAGTTTGGCAACTCTACCGACAAGAAATGTGCCAATCAATTTAACAAGCAGTTCGTTGAGCATCCACCCAAGGATAGGCTCATGCGCAAATCACATGAGCCATCCGAAGCACGACAGTAGATTAACATCTTCAAATCACCACCATAGAAGTCGTCAACGCCATAAAGAACTCAAAAGCGTTTAGTCCGGACGGTATACCAATGATAATGCTCAAACACCTTGACACGCCGGCCATAGAGTATATCACTGCCACTATGAACCTTTCGCTTCGAACATTCATCATACTAATGCTACCAACTATACTGTTTTTAAAAGGAGACTCCTTTTTTTCCTATTCTGATCCTTTCAGAATTCTGTCCTTTTTTTTGATACTTTATCCGACCTTTTTTTACAAAGAAAAAAAAAGTTCATTACTATTGAATTGAGATTATAATTTTAATCGAAACACCGACCTGCATCAAACGCACTCTAGCAATTGTCGCGAATGTTCTAACTACTTATGCAATGACTGTTCTAAAAAACGAATTGTCGGAAAGGAATTTTCTTTGCATTACAACGGATGCATCCAATCACGGAAATATTAAGTCCTATATTTTATTCCCACAATCGGAGTACGTGTGAAGATGTTGGAGCTTTGTTCATGAAAAGGTGAGATAGTACATGTCATTTCCGAATTGATAAAACGTACTGCCGAGTAAAACGGAATCGCCGAAAAAGTTGTTGGATTCTGTAGCGGCATGCTGTCCGATTATTTTCGGCTCACGTGACCGTGGTGGAAGCAACAATGTTTTTAATATTTTGAAACCATGGAAACCACAAATTGTTGGTGTTGGCTACGCTGCACACATAGTTTTACGCACTGAAGTCGGCCTGTGACCGACTGCCAATGGACTTGAAATGCGTGGTCGTGAAAATTTACTCGCATTTTTACATAAACACAGTTCATGTTGAAAGGTTGAAATCAAATCTGCGATTCTGAAAATGCAGAATATTTCAAACTGCTGGGTTATGCCAAGACGCGTTTTTTGGCTTTGGGACCTGCCATAGCCTCGATTTTAAAAATCTTCGAACTAGTAAAGGCATATTTTTTGGATCTCAAGATGTGTCCAAAAATAATCGAGGACTTTTTTCATTCGCCCTTTTCTAAACTTTGGCTGCTTTTCGTGAAAGACACTTAAATCCATGTCGACAGTCAAGATCAATACTCGTTTCGCGTGTTGACTTCTATAACTTCATTAAAACACAGCCAGAACTATTGCGAAAAATTTCCGGTCAGGCGAACACGATTTCAAGCACCCAGAATCGAGTCCGGGTGCAATGTCAATTGATATGTTCTCTAACGACGAGGCTGACTAAGGCGCGTCTAAGGTAACGATAAGTTGGACGAACATAGTCGTGAAACTTTTACAAACGATACAAATTTCACATGTTGTCCAAGTCATCGCTACGGGCCCGATTTAGCTAAGTTAGCCAACTTGTAAAATTGTTACGTGTTTGCAAAAGTTGACTTCCAATATTGTCCACCTTATCGTTCATTTCATTTATTTCGATTTGATTTTTACATTAATCGTATTATATTATACGCCAGTAAAACTTTACAAAAAAAGGCCTAACCTCGGGTTTCAGAGTATTATTAACTATATAAATCCAAATTTGCAACCCTGGGGACCCTGTGCTAATTTTTTGGCGAGCTCTTTTTTTACATTTTCAACAATATTTTTTTTTAAATAATTGTCTTGGATAAAAACTGTGTTTGGTATTTTGAAAGTAGACAGAATTTCCAATCCAATGATATCCTAACCAATTTTCTAGGTCAAATATTGACGAAATTACAGGTTTTTAAGAATAGGGTATTTTTTACCAAAAAATTGCGAATTTCAAGTAAATGTCGTTTCGGCAAACAACATAAGCTTAGAATTCGCCTTTTTTTTGTGGAAAATACCCTATTTTTGAAAACCTGTATCTCCGTCAATATTTGACTTACAAAAGTGGTTAGGATATCATTGGATTGGGAATTGTCTACTTTTAAAATGCAGATCATCGTTTTTTTCTAAGATAATTTTTTTTTAAATATTGTTGGAAATGTAAAAAAAGAGCACAAAAATCGCTCTTTTTCGCTCGCCAAAAAATTAGCACAGGGTCCCCAAGGTTGCAAATCTGGATTTATATAGCCAGTAATACTCTGAAACAGATAAGCGAAAGAACGGTAATATTCCATTTATTCATTGCTATTTCAAGCTATTCATAGCTATTTATAACTATTTTAAGCTACTCATTGCTATTTCAAGCTATTCATAGCTATTTATAACTATTTTAAGCTACTCATTGCTATTTTAGGTGATGGTAATTTAAGGCTATTCATTGCTATTTCAAGCTATTCATAGCTATTTATAACTATTTTAAGCTACTCATTGCTATTTCAAACTATTTATAGCTATTTATAACTATTTTAAGCTACTCATTGCTATTTCAAGCTATTTATAACTATTTTAAGCTATTCATTGCTATTTTATGCTACTCTTTCCTATTTTAAGCTACTCGTTGCTATTTTAACACTAGAAGGGTCAGGAATTTTGTATACCTAATAGGGTCACAGCCGTCAATTTGACGGCAAGGTGTTTATATGTAGCTGAATTGGTACTCCCAGAAATATAAAAATCAATCAAGGATTGGGAATTTTGTCTAATTTCAAAATGCAGATCATCGTTTTTTTCTAAGATAATTTTTTTTTAATATTGTTGGAAATGTAAAAAAAGAACACAAAAATCTTTTTCGCTCGCCAAAAAATTAGCACAGGGTCCCCAGGGTTTCAAATCTGGATTTAGCCAGTAATACTCTAAAACAGATAAGCGAAAGAACGGTAGTATTCCATTTATTCCGAGGTTAATGTCGATTTTGACTGGCCTATTATATCTGTATATCTATTATTATTACAAAATGTTTAATGAAACAAAATAAAAACTGGACGAATACACGTACTTTCTAACCCTTTTTTATTCCTTACATGTATGTACTTTTTTATCCTTTTATCTGGAAGGGTCACATCCTTTAAATTCGGTAATACTAGTTGGTAGCATTAATCATACCGGAGATTTGGAAGAGGGGCCGCATCATTCCGTTACACAAATCTGGTAAACAACACTCTTTAGGAGAATCCTACCGCCCGATAACGCTTTTATCTCCTATGGCAAAAATACTGGAATCGCTGATACATAAAACTCTTGCAACGCACATACAACTCGCCAATCACCAACACGGCTTTAGGAAAATGCATAGCACCACCACTGCATTAGACCGAATTATGTCCAATGTCTTTAATGGCACTAACCAGCCTAAGCCGTTTATGCGCAGTGAATCACTCGCTCTTACTGACGGATCTTCGTAACACATCCACTCCGTCACATATAGTAACATAAATGGGTTTTCAAACTACCTTGCGGGCGTCAATCCAGCACGGTGTTTAGAAATGGGGAAATTTAAGCTAAAAAGGATCAAACAAGGAGTACCACGAGGTGGAGTATTATCCCTCACCTTGTT